>VCAZ01000147.1:434397-459397 GCA_005784505.1 Bagarius yarrelli
AGCGAAACGCGTTCAGGGGTTCCAATCAACAAGCACTTCCTGTCTATTCAGATGCGGGTTGTGGCCTGATTGCGTATTCAGAGGCGCAAAAACACACGTCGACTCCGCAAACACACGGCCCTGCAGGGCTGAGAATAAACGAACACAGGATGTTGGAATAGGCGGAGGAAAATGCGCCGCATTAGACCGGGTGCTTAATGCAGGAACCGGAGTGAACTAGCGACCTCGGGCCTGCGGTGTAATGAGGTTACTGTATTCAACACGTCGCTCCAACGCATAATGCCACCCGGGTCTTTGGCGAGGTCGAGTGAAATACAAAAGCAGGAATTTTCCAGCGGTAGTGCTTAAATTTACTGTAAGGGAACTTTAACCTCCTGAACGTGAGAATCTCATGCTGAAGTGTAAAAAAAAAAAAAAGATATGATTAAATCGGAACCAGGATGCAATCTGACAAGAGTCAAATGAGATTCATCCATTTCCACGGCTAACGAAAGTAAATTTCCTCTCAGCAGGATGAAATGCTGGACGCACACACTCCAGACTCTGCAGATAGACGTCTAGCTGGATAAATTGTTACCATAGTTAGCTAGTTTGAATACTGACTGCGTTTAAATACACAAAAATGGTACAATTCCAAGCTAAAAAAAAAAAAAAATAAATCACTTTCTTACACTGGCTGTCTTTTTAGAAAAAAAAATGTTCTTTAAAGAACTGTTGTTTGACCTTATGTAAGGCCTGCAATAGCAAGGTTGAACCAGAGTGGCGCTGTTGCGCAGACAGTCATTGACAGAGGCTCACACGTTACTAATTCAGGTTTGTTTAACAAAAGACAACAGCTGTTCCGTCACCAACATCACTTACTTCTGTTTTTCAAATGTAAAACAACAATCAAACCAACACGAAAAAAGTAACCAGAACCAGCGGTGGCTAACATGGTTAAGGCGTCGAGTTGATGATCTGAAGACCAGGAAGACATGGGTTCAAACCCCACCACTGCCAGCTACTGATTTGAAGACCAGAAACACCTGGGTCCAAGCCAACCACGCTTGGGTCCAAGCCAACCACGCTTGGGTCCCTGAGCAAGACCCCTTAACCCTTCCTGCTCCAGGGGCGCTGTATCAGACCCTGCGCTCTGACCCCCAACTTACTAAGATAGGATTTTACTGTGCTGTAAAAAAGTATATGAGACAAAATAGAGACATTTACAATATACAATAAAAAAACATTATGTCACATGACTGCGTGAAGCTTCTGCTATTAATAAAAGCCTGAGGATGCGTCCAAGCCGAGAAAGTCGAATCAACCCCTTCTGACTAATCAAAACCAAATAAATTACATTTTAACAGCGCCGTAAAATATTTTCTATAAGCTTAAATAAAAACAATGACAAGCTGATGTTGTATTAATAAAAATAAAACGAATATTGGTGGAAACTAAATTTAGCTAGCATTACGTTATTGCAAAGAAAATTAGGTTAGGGCTTTCGTAGCATTAGCATAGAAACAAAATACAGAGACAGCGAGACAGAAAGAGGAAGAGCGGGCGATTGTCATGCTAATCTGAAGAGCCCAGTGTGGTGTTAGTGGCAAGAAATTTAATTTGCTGTTTTGTAGCCATGATACAAACCAGGTGGAATGTAAAGAACGCAGTTATGAGGGGAGGCTACGATAAGGGAGAGTCTGCGAGTGAAAAACGTTTCTATTTCCCGGCATGTTGTTACCTGTTGCTGAAGCGTGCTTATAAGCCTGTTCTGAGAGAGAGAGAGAGAGAGAGAGAGAGAGACAGAGAGAGAGAGAGAGAGAGGAGAGGAGGAGAGATGAGAGAGAGAGAGAGAGACAGAGGAGGAGACGAGAGGGAGACGAGAGACGGAGACGTGAGAGAGAGAGAGAGAGACAGAGAGAGAGAGAGAGAGAGAGATTAATCACGTCTGGATTCCACTCACAGATCCAGCAGCGAGGATTGATTCGTATCAGCCCACAAATTTGCAGGTGTTTAATGTATTAAGAGCAACTGAAACTCTAAATCTGTGGCCTGTCTACACCCCACCCCCACCCCCCACGCACACACTTTTTCTTTATGCTTCAGCTGAAGGAACACACTGCCTGATAGCACTCGCAATTCCAGCATCAACACACAAGTGTCGGGTTTAAAAAAAAAAAATACATTCATCATCACACCACACATGCCAACCAGGACTGGACTAATAATAATAAAAATCAACCCTGTCGTATTCACACTGCAAATCTTTACGTCTCATCTCAGTCTGTCTGTCCAAAAGACCAATTTCTTTCTTTTTTGCAGTTTCTTCTCCGTCTCTTTGACTATTTTGACAGATACACACTGAATTTTCACAACCACACAAAGCCCAAAAGTGTTTACAGATGTGATCGGAGCCTAATGTCAATTAAGGCACAAACCAATGAGCTGCCGATTAACAGTTTCATGGGACGACCTATCTGAAAAAAAATGCGAATCACATGTTGAGATCAGCGCACATTTACCACTCAAGGATTCAGCGATTTTTGCGATGTTCTACAAAAAAAGTTATTCTTTTTATTTGTTTTTGTTTTTCTTTGTCTAGACAGTCTGTATTGCGTCACTGTGACTCGTTTATTCCTTTGCTGTTCACGTTTGTACAACATTTACAATATATTAACAAGTTAAAAATCCTGCGATTTCACTGATTTAATTAAAATCGGGGTTAAAAAACCCCATCAAAAGTTGCATTACGGATTGGTCATTAAAATAATAACCGCTACCAGATGAGCTGTATGACAGATAGCACAAATCACCGGGGTTTTAAAGGGTATAAAACACAGATTTTGTTGGTAGTTTTGTAAAATTTGCCCACACACACTACCAGTGCAGCTTCGTTTTTCACTCCAACTTCATTAGCACTAATTCAGTAGAGAGAACAGTAATTGTAAAATGTTCCACACAACGTAAAATAAATATAAAGCTACAACGAATTAAAAAGTTTATCTTCTTTTAAAATCAATATTTAACCGTAAAAATAAGAAAAGTGGAAGTCGATTCTAAAGATTGATAATCGGAAACTTAAGAATTTTTTAAATAACCGGTTATCGGTTTTGTAATATCGGATCCACCGATGTACGGCACCATCGTATGGTCACTTTGGGAAGCTGTAAAGCGGCGCTAGCAGTAAAAGTAACTAATTTAATATTTTAGCAATTTATTAATTTTATTTAAGTATTTATCTGAATTCATTTATTCTTTTTTTATTCCTTTATCTTGCTGTAGTAATTGGTTGTGGTTGCTGTGAGGGAGAAAATTGACGGTATCGTTGGTAAAAATGTTTGTTCGATTTGTTTCTGTTGAAATAAAACAACTGCATGTCGATTATCGCTCACAACAACACGCAAATAATTGGATAAATATATAGAAGATAGATAGATAGATAGATAGATAGATAGATAGATAGATAGATAGATAGATAGATAGATAGATAGATAGATAGATAGATAGATAGATAGATATCTGTGGATCTATAAAGCAGTTGCCAGCAAAATAAGAGTTGCAGTGTTTTGGTTAATGAGACAGGCTTTAATACAGACATTTAAATGTATTAATTCTTCTGTAGGACATCCAGTCGACTGGTCAAACTAGCACAACTGCAAAGTGGTAAATACGTCCTATTGTTTTTAAATAAATTCAATCCAGACCGAACAACAGAAAGACATTTTGGCAGGCAGTGGTGTGCTGAGGACGAGCAGTGTTACAGACTGAGCTAAATACAGCCCAGTGCATAACACGGTTTAAGAGGTCATCGGGAGCCATATCGGGCTGTCCCATCACCCACAACCCAACACACACACACACACACACATCCCCCCCCCCACACACACACCTAGGGGAACTCGCTGCAGCTGTCAGTTTGAGATCTGAGCTTGGTTTAAAATTTGTCGTGGTGTAGAGTTACAGTCGATGTCGATGCCACCGACACAATCCCGGAGTCGACGCTGTGATCAGCTACAGTATAATGTGCCATCTTTAAATACCACTGACGGGGTTTAAACCGCTTTAAACTGCATGGTGAAGGAGCTTCCTACTTCACTAGCCAGATTCTATGAAACTGAGCCTGAATCTGCGTCTTAGACTGAACGCTGGACAAGAAAAAAAATAGAGCTGCTGCAACCAGAAAAGACGTCTGCTCATACACATCAGTAAGGAATACTCCGGTATTCCTGGTAGACTGTGTGTCCAGGCTACAAGTTAGGAATTCGCTCCTGAATCAGTTAATTCATCATAGGATGGTGAACGAAGGCTACCACGTGCATCCTCAAATACACACCAAGCAAATCTACTCACACTTCTGCTAATGTGGCATCAAAGGAAAGCACAATCTAAACGCTGGTTGGATAAAAACATGAACCGAGAACCGTGTACCGTTTCGTCACCTAAATCTCAGTTTTATGAGTATTACCTATACAAAACTACGACTTCAGTAAATTCAGTGGTAAAGATAGTAAGGGCTTTTTTTTGATTCACATATCAGAAGGTCATGCAGCTAAATGGTGTCATTTCTTGTACTATTTAAAATAATATTGTATTATAACGGGAAAGTGGTGGCTCATGGTTACGGTGTTGGACTATCACCCCGAAGATTGTGGGTTCAATTCCCAGCTCCACCAAGCCACCACTGCTGGGCCCCTGAGCAAGGCCCTTAACCCCTACTTGCTCAGTTGTACAAGAGAGATAAATGTAAGTCGCTTTGGATAAGGGCGTCGGGTAAATGTAAATAATAACACAAACTTTATTTAGAATAATAACATTTTCTATAAATTAGTGCAAAATCTTATTTTTATTTTCAAATTGAGAAAACAAAATGTTTTTTATAAGATGACTTCCTGTTATAATATTATTAAATTATTGCCAAACAAACAAAAAGTAGGTCCTGGGAGCAAACGTCAGCTTCTGTTGTAGAACTCGCTAATAAGTCTTTCATTATTTTAACTATACCCTGCTGTAGACTTCCTGTTTGGTCACATGCTCACGTGTTAGATGACGAAACTGAAAACAGAAGGCTGGACCTTCGCTGTCTCGATGTTACAGTTCCGTGTTCTGCATTCTGCCTAACTGGGCCGTTGACTTTTGTTCTGAATTCCTCGGCGGGGAGTTTTATTCCGTGAAAGCCGATAATAAAGCCGTTGGAGCAGAACGGCGTAACAAAAGGGCAGGGTAAATTTAAGGAGATGAAAAGCTCAGGCTCAGGATTACAGAAATAAATAAAGAGTCACATCCAGCATCTACGCAATTCCTCATCCTTGACATCTCCCCACACACCTTTGGCCCCTGACCTGCCTGTGCGTGTCGCGGCTCCACTCGTCGTCAGAGGAAAGAAAAAGATAACTATGTTTGGAGAATAAAAAATAAAAACAGTTTTGAGCGCTTGAGGCCAAAGGCCCAAGGGCAGCCGCTGTTTTTCCGTTACTCGGTCTGTATTTGTGTATCGAGTTGCCATGTAAACACGGCAGCTGTTCTACTTTGGCTGGCGCACAGCTTTAGTTTCTTCGGTGCAGGGCGTGTGGGATGGATTTAACAAAGCTGATTCAGAAACTTTGTCAAAACAACCCAGCAAATGATTTTAAACTTGCTCAATACTTTAAAACTCCTTCCTCTTTTTTTCTTTTTTAATGATTTGCACGTCTGTGTGGCTTTGTTCAGATTTTTTGTTTATGATCTGGAGAAAGAGTGTCTAAAACATCACTTCCTGTTTGAATAATATCCCTAAACACCTCACTATGGTTACCATTGTTTTTTGGGGGTTTTTTTTAAAAGAAGGGTTTACTGAATCATTGCATTATGATAAGAAGGGACAAGTGGAAGTGGTAGCTCGGTGGGTAAAGGTGTTGGACTGCTGATAGGAGGATCGTGGGTTTACAAATGATTGATCTGGATAAAGGCGCTTGCCCGATAGCGTGCATGTAATGTAAAAGTTGTAAGTATTATACACGGACTCTAACACTTACCCAGTTAAACAGCTGAGAGAGACATTGAGAAAAAAAAAAAAAAAAAAAAAAAAAAAAGATATTCGAGAAAAAACTTCCAAACAAAAGATTTCATGCAGTTTTGTTTTGTTTGTCTTTTATCTGAACGGACAGACGGATGAAAGGATGGATAGAGTGAATGAACGTATTCTTGTACAACAGCTGCGAATCACATGTTGAGATCAGCGCACATTTACCACTCAAGGATTCAGCGATTTTTGCGATGTTCTACACAAAAGTTATTCTTTTTATTTGTTTTTGTTTTTCTTTGTCTGGACAGTCTGTATTGCGTCACTGTGACTCGTTTATTCCTTTGCTGTTCACATTTGTACAACATTTACATATATTAACGAGTTAAAATCCTGCGATTTCACTGATTTAATTAAAATCGGGGTTAAAAAAAAAAACATCAATCAAAAGTTGCATTACGGATTGGTCATTAAAATAATAACCTCTTAATATCGTTAATAACCGTTAATAACCTCTTAATATCGTTAATAACCTCTTAATAACCTCTTAATATCGTTAATAACCTCTTAATATACCTTAATATCGACTAATGGTTTTTATCCCTATTTAACACATAACTGATGAGGACGCCATGCTTTGTAACTCTGTAAAAATGTAAAAAATAAGTCTCGGATAGGACAAATTAGAGGGAACAAAGATGAGTCTTATTCCTTATTTATGATTGGACACATCTTTGGACAGGATGCAGGTGTCTGACCCCAGCAATAGTTCCATTGATTGTTCGGTGCCTGGAAATAAACCTGTGACAACATACTTTATTACTGAAGCTCTGCTTAGTACGTCATCTGAGACTCGTTTAGAGTCAGGGGAAGGGTTTCTGCTCCAGCGAGTCAGAAATCACTGGCACACCTGACACACACATGACTGGAAGAAACTTGTCCTCGTCAGCTCCCTCGACCCTCGTCAGCTTGTTCTGACAGCTGGAGCCTTTCGTTAATGAGCGGATCAGAGCTGTCCTAACGTGATTAACGGCCCAGAGGAAAGCCAGACAGAGAGCGGACCGCAGCATCTCATCAGTCTCTCTCTCTCTCTCTCTCTCTCTCTCTCTCTCTCTCGTTCGCTCAGCACTGCAATTACCCTCATTATCGGTGCGGCTTTCAGAGGCACGGCTGCTCGCTGATAAAGAGGGATCAATAACGAGGAGGAGGCGACACCTGGCCCGTGAGCCATTGTCACCAGACATGCTCATTAAGGTGCTTTCCACCGCTCAGGTGTAACATGAGCGACAAAAAAGACAGGGCACAAATGAGCGGGCCGGAGTCTGACAAACTTCTCGCGAGCCTGTCAGCCGTGAGCGTGGAATATAATGCGTAATTTAATCTACGCTGGCATTGCCGGTCGGGGGCGGCGCTGATTATCTTAAAAAAAACCTGTTACCATCGGTGCGACTGTTCATAGAAAAAAATGATTGAAAAATAAGTCCTCAGTAAAAGTGTGCTGAAGTTTAGATGGCATCAAGTCCACAGATCTTAATCAGCGTCTGTGAAGCAAGCAAAAGCATCCAGTCATTCGGTGGGATGAATTAGGACGTGTCTGATATAAGGACACACTTGTCCTAGTCCAGACTTTCGAAAGAAAACAGATTTACAGCGCCATTTGAAAAATCTGCTAAGAGACTTTACTTCATTCGGAACCTCAAGACAAAGTGCTAAGTGGTAGCTCGGTGTTTGGGTTGGGTGTTGGTCTGCTGAGCCAAAGATCATGGATTCGATCACGGGGCGGCGCTGGCAATTTCGGGGTCTATGAATTAATGAGGTTGGGCCCATACCACATTGTTACTACTAATAAACAGATCTTTGAAGGGCCCCCAAAGGACTGCCCTAGAACTGTCCTAGCATTTACATTTACAGCATTTGGCAGACGTCCTTATCCAGAGTGACTTTTAACTCATTTATACAACTGAGCAATTAAGGGTTAAGGGCCTTGCTCAGGTGCTCTGCAGTGGTGGCTTGGTGAAGCTGGGAATCGAACCCACAATCTTCAGGTTGCCATGAGCCAACACTTCCTGAACACTTTAGGGTGCTCCGGATAAGGGGCATCTCCTGAACGCTAGAACTGTAAAATCTAATATTGTGTTTATATATTTTTTTTATCCAACAGTTGAAAAGGTTCGGTGGTCATCATACCATGTGATCCTATTTGACGTAAAAGCCTGATAGAGTTTTCTGTTGACGTGCTAATGAACAGCTGGGTGTGTTTCTTGATTAAGGGTTGCGATCCTAACAAAGCACTTAACAACCTGTTAATTGACCATGTGGCACTTAGGAAGTGGAAACAACAGCTCTTACGTCTTAAGTACATGAACACACGCATGTGTGAGAAATGCAACGAAATACTTGTCCTTCGACTCCGTATGACAGATTATTACTAAGGTGTTGACTTATTTCAGTATCTCGGAGAACCCAAACACTTACATGTACTAGTACTGTCACTCAGTCGTACAACATCGCTCTGATGACATCACATTTCTTTTCGAGATTCACTCCATGTCCAGATAAAAAAAAACTAATCGGCTTAAGAAATTATTTAGGTTTTAGCAACGATGTACGATTGTGTGTCCTTATTGTGTGTCCTTATTGTGTGTCCTTATTGTGTGCTGCCATTGAAAAATGTTGAAGAAAGAAACCAGAAGCACGAGCGTGAATGTAAAACCGTGGGTGATCATTACGGGTGACCGGTGATGATCATAAGTAAAATAATCTGTCTCCACCCAACTCTATTCTCTACATCCTCTTCACTCACACCCACCAACTTCATGTCCTCGTTTATCGCATCCATATACACCTCCTCTCTGGTCTTCCTCTTTACCTTCTGCCTGGTAGCTTCATTTCTAACATCCTCCTACCGATATATTCACTATCCCTCCTCTGTACATCTCCAAACCACCTCAATCTGTCTTCCCTGACTTTCTCCCCAAAACATCTAACATGAGCCGTCCCCCCTGATGAACTCGTTCCTAATTCTGTCCAACCTCGTCTCTCCCAAAGAAAACCTTCCAACACCTAAAGCACCGCGCTATCACTTCTTTCTCTCTCACTCTCTCTCTGCACGCACATACATACAGCGGGGTAAAATCACGTGATCTAAACCCGACTTTCCTGGATTATAACGCTTATATGGAACCCGTCACAAAGAATTATGATAAAAGGGAATCAAATGGGAACAAACCAAAAAACCATCTGTGACGTTGATAGTAGTAACGCATTGCGGCTGAATTACTGACCTTTAAACGCAACAGGTCGGAAGAGAATCGAACATAAAACCAAGAAAGTGATTTTTTTCCGTAAAGACAGAGACCGAGTTTAGTCCACAGAGACAGAGTTTAGTCCACAAACACGAGCTGGAAATCACTTTTTTTCCCCAGATTTAATGCGAACAGAATGAAATCTATTTGGGTAGAATTATACTTGAACAATAGCGATGTGTTAATTGTAAGCATGGTGATGAGGAGGAGGAGGAGGATGAAGATCGATTTATTGGAAAGGATCTTGTCAAGATGTTAATTCACGTGCCGAAGACGATCGCAATCAATGTTATTCTTAAAATGGTCCCTAAATCCTGCCTCTGTTTTTTCCCAGATCACTTCGGCTTTAAAACAACCTGTTGCCTCCGCCCGAGTTGGCAAACACTTCATTTGCACACACCAGATTACCAGATTACAGTATCGACCAGAAATAATCCGGAATTAAATCCATCAGGATGAAAAGAAATCCGGTATAAAGCAAATATTAGTCTGAAAAGGATTTTAAAACCGTTAATGCGAATCAAAAACGCAAATAATCACTAATAATCAATAACTAACTAACTAATCAATCTTATAATTTTTCCTCTTAGAATAAAAAATCCCAGATGTGTTTTAGTGGCTGTTCGTAATTCCGACTAGTTTAACGGATCACCGG
The DNA here is from genome assembly GCA_005784505.1 of Bagarius yarrelli. Taxonomy (NCBI): domain Eukaryota; kingdom Metazoa; phylum Chordata; class Actinopteri; order Siluriformes; family Sisoridae; genus Bagarius; species Bagarius yarrelli. The sequence continues at coordinate 444,335 of VCAZ01000147.1, forward strand.
AAAAAAAGTTTAAGTTAGCTGCCGTGCTAAAGATAGCCGGCTAGCAAGATAACAAGCTAGAAAGCTTCGACAAGTTAACTAACGTCTCCGAAACAACACGGCAAGTTAAAGAACAAATTCTGTCTATTGTGAAAAAGAGAAAAAAAACACAAAAATACCAAACAAACTGTTGCTTTTGGGTGACAAACATTTTTAAATCGAGTTTGTGAACGCGAACTAGCCGGTTAGCTAACTAGTTCTATTTCCTCCCCCCAAAACCAACAGAAATAACAGGAAAAAACACCGGGTTCACCTTTCGTTTCGACGCTTTCTGGATGTTTTCCGTCTTTTTCACTGTCTTTTACACACATACACACACACACACACTTTGTGTGCCAGTTTCCGCTGCTGCTGCTGCTGCTGTTGCTCTGCGCTGTTGGTAAGAAACGGTCTCCACGACTACAGTCGCTATGGTGCGAGCGCGAGCGCGGGGGTCTCGACGCAACTGTTGCTACCCTTCGCTTCCGCCTCCTTAACGAGCTTTTAAAACTGAGCACGAGCGAGAAAAATGGGTGTTTAAAAAAAAAAAAAAAAAAAAAAAAAAAAAAAGGTGGGCGGGATTCAGTATCAGGCCACGCCCCTTGTTCCGTACTGTAACCCCCGCTACTCTGTACTGTTACCCCTCCGCTGGTCATGATTCCCGCCACGGCGCGCGCTTAAAGAAAAACCCGCTCCACTTGCCGCCAAAAACAGGTTTTTATAAGTGAAGTAACTGAGACGAGACAAGCGCGCGCTGCTACTGATACTTAGTATTGCACCAGTACATCTGCTGAGGTCACCCTGAACCTGAAATTATTACTCTGGTTTATTATTGTAATTTGTAAATTGGGATTTAAACCTCAAAATAATGTTTGAATCCCAATTAATATTATTTTATACAAATGAGCAATAAGGTGTCAAGGGCCTTGATCGGGTGCCCAATGGTGGTAACTTGGTGGTGGGTCAGATCCAGGAATCCAACTCTGGGAATTGAAGCAGGGCAGTTGAACACCTTAACCACTGAGCTACCACTTTCCCCATAGCACAGTGAATGTTGTCTTTCGCCGTATAATCCAGGCTGGGTCAGATATCCGGGGATGTTAGGGTCAGAGAACAGGGTCAGAGCACTGGGTCAGCCATGACAGGGGGTGGTATGGAAGTATGTGAGTAGGAAGCAGGCAGATTGGTGGTGGTGGTCTTTTGGTGCATTTTGTAAACTATTACACATTTACATTTCTGACAATTAGCAGACACCTTTATCCAGAGCGACTTACATTTTTATCTTATTTATACAACTGAGCAGTTGGGGGTTAATTGGGGGCCTTGCTCAGGGGCCCAGCAGTGTTGTCTTGGTGGTGCTGGGAATCAACCTACAATGTTCTGGTTCAAACACATGAACTACTGTTTGTTTATCACACAATTTACAGCATTTGGCAGACGTCCTTTATCTCATTTATACAACTGAGCAATTGTATAAATAAGATAAAGGACGTTTAGGGACTTGCTCAGGGGTGGAGCTGGGAATCGAACCCACAATCTTCCGGTTGGTAGTTCAACACCTTAACCATGAGCCAGCACTTCTCCCACCACATCTATATTACATGTGATTAGGTTACATATTTATATATATATTACATTTCAGTTAGTACATAATTTGGCAGTATTTGGCAGAGATTGGAGGTCTCAGTACTTTACCCTGGTATTAGTACTTTACTTTACTCTGGTATCAGTACTTTACTCTGGTATCAGTACTTTACTTTGGTATCAGTACTTTACTTTACTCTGGTATCAGTACTTTACTCTGGTATCAGTACTTTACTTTACTCTGGTATCAGTACAGTACTTTACTTTACTCTGGTATCAGTACTTTACTCTGGTATCAGTACTTTACTTTGGTATCAGTACTTTACTATTTATTCTTTTCTGACTTTTTTTTCAACTTTTTACTTTTACTTATTGCATTTTTACACAAATGCTTTCAGTAATAATTGTCTATTGTCTATGTTTGTCAGTAATGTTACCTTTAATTCATACGTTTGCACATTTTGCTATCACAGTAAATACAGTGTTACTTAGTTAATTAGTAAACATTAGTTAACTAACCAACTAGATATATTTGTAAGGTTAGCCAGTTACCACCAGTTCACCATCAGAAGACCATAATCAATATCAGCTCTGGGCGCATAATGTTTGTTTATTTATTACGGAACTGTAATGTAATTCTGGTGATTTACGTTTTACTTTTACGTTTTAAACATGAGTATCTGTACTTCTACCTGAGTAAAGCGGCAGCACGGTGGCTTAGCGGTTAGCACTGTTCCCTTACAGCAAGAAGGTCCTGGGTTTGATTCCATTCTTTGTGGAGTTTGTATGCTTTTTCTGTGCTTGCATGGGGTTTACTCCGGGTTCTCCGGTTTTCTCCCACAGTCCAAAAACTTGTATGTTAGATTGATTAGTAATTCTAAATTGCCCATAGGAGTGAGTGTGTGTGTGCGTATGTGTGGTCCTGTGATGGACTGGTGACCTGTACAGGTACCTGTACCTCCAGCAGATCCCTGTGACCCCGATTAAGGGAATAAGTGGATATAAAAGATAAATGAATGAATGAATGAATGAATGAAATTACATCCACCATGTAAATTTTGTTTCGTTACATATGATGTCACCACAGCGTGGATTTAAAAGTTTACATCTACAGTATTTGGTAGACGGCCTTATTCAAAGCAACATACATTTATCTCTTTTATACTATATAAACTGAGCAATGGGGCTAAGGGCCATGCTCAAGGGCCCAACAGTGGTGGTTTGGTGGTGCTGGTAATCGAACCCCGGTCTTTTTGGTATCTACGCCACTACTTTGCCCACCGAAAGTTGGATGATGATAAACGTGTGAACACAGTGTTTTTCCTAAAGTACTTAAGTACATAGTATGCGTATTTCAGAATCCGTCCAAAAGTAGACGGTCTTTTTGCACATACTAAGGATTCAGTCATGATACTCGCCTCACATACTCGTTTTCGCATACTATCTACATAGTATGGAAGTATGCTATTTCGGACATAGACCTAACCCCCCCCCCCCCCCCCCCTGAAAGTTTTGTGAGGTCAAGACTAAATATGATTATCAAATATAATTTACGCAGAAGAAACAAAACCTTCCCCAGTGGGGATGACGCGATGCGACTGGTTTACTAATTCCAGATCAAACCTGGAGACTAGAAAAGGTGTTTATAAAAGTCTACTTGGGCATAAAGAAAGGAGGAAAATGTAAAAAAATCGAGCCAGAGTTTAACCTGTCTGGATATATCACAAGCTCCTGTAATACATGCCAAGCCTTCAGCATCCCTTCATCCACTATTACATCATTGTGTGTTAAACATTGTATTACGCGGGATTTAAAGATTATCCACACACACACACACACACACACACACACACTACTATACAGAGTCAATAGGATTCTTAAATTAGACACACAATAATGAACACTTTAAAACTTATCTAGAGTTTTCTGTATTGTTACGTCACAAAATCAATCATACCCAAGTCCACTGTGACGTTGGTGAGATTCTTCATGAAATGACGTCAGGACGACAAATCAAACGCGAGAACAACAAGACAGACGGTCAGACAGATTTCAGACAGATCATTTAGCTGGACCTCAAAGAGACGGACAAGATCTTCATCCAGAAACGGAGAGGTGAGTGCTTTCTTTACCCCTCACTCTGCCGCCGCTACTCACTGTTTTAGCGCGCGTTTTACCTGTTTGGTAGGGTAACCGGGTGGGGTGGGGTGGGGTGGGGTGGGGTGACGGCAGTGGGGTAGTTTAAGGTGACGGGAGTGGGGTGGACGGTGCAGGTTGGGAGATGCTCGTAGGAAAAGAAGCCATAGTTTACTTTGGTAAAAAGAGCGAATTAAATTGATTTGGGTCCGAACCCGAACCCAAAGTGTGTAACGGAGAAATATGGCGGGGAAAGTGGAGCCTTACACAGCTACACTAGAGGGTGGATACAAATGTGAATTAAAAACTTTAACCGATTAAAACATTGCGTTTACATTTATTACATTTTCATTAACATTTTTGGTATTTGGCAAATGAGACATTTATCTGTTTTTTTTTTAATCTAACTGAGCAATTGAGAGCTAAGGGCCTTCTTGGTTTAGGGACACCAGTTCTGGCAGCTTGGTGGTGCTGGGAATTGAACCCAGGATATTTCAGGCAGCAATCCAACACCTTAACCACTAAACTGTAATTTCCTCCAGAGCATCTGTAGTAATAATAATAATAATAATAATAATAATAATAATAATAATAATAATAATAATAATAATAATTAGTTTTCAGCTTTATAAGCCTGCACTAAAATTTTTTAACTAAGTTTTAATCTATTGAATTTAAAGTCAGAAATAATTGTATTTTAAAAGTGATGTAATTAGTAATTATGACCAATAGAGGGAGGAATGTCTCTATAATACAGCACATTTCTTTCCCGCTATAATTAGTAATCATAGATCAGCCATTAAAAATATCCGTTGCTTTAGCTTTTTCTTTAATATATTAGATAAAGAGTCAGACCGCGTCTGTCATTACGTCACAATCAAATCGGATTCTAATCGAACCAAAAGCTCGTTGTGACGTTTATGTTCATGACGCATACTTTTTCAGTAAAAGCAGTCAGGACCAAAAAAAAAAAAGACTTTTAGAAAGTTTTCTATTATTCAGCTCGAGTTTAAAGAGGACAAGGACATAAAGGACAAGTTATAAGTAATTATTTAGTGCACGCTGGGACAGTGGAAGAAAAAGAACCGCAGTTCACTTTAGTGATGAGACCTTAAATTCTAAACTGGGGGAAAACTAAACCCAAAAGGTGTAAAGAAGTCAGTAAAAGGTAAAGGGGGCAGTTTTATGGTAGGGTGAATGCACATGCTTTTTTTCTCCAGAACCTCCTTTTCCATCATGTGGTTTCTCCTAAAAATCTGTATACAATATAAACACATTAAACAGAGTCAACAATGTATTTTTATTATTAATCGATAAAATAATAAAGTAATATGGGAAGTGGTAGCTTGAAGTGGTTAAGGTGTTTGACCAGTGATCAGTGGATCATGTGGGGTAAATTCCCACCACCATTACCACTGGTAAACCCTGAGAAAGGCCCTTAACCCTTAACTAAACACTTGATGTCAATGTTAGTCGTTCTGGTTAAAAGAGGCTGCAAAATGCCAGGAATGTAAATGTAAAACATTGTTTTTGATATTGGGAAAGTGTTTGTTAACGATTTTTGTGGTAAATTTACGATTAAGTTGTGATCATGGTTTTCGTTCCCTGCTACTGTGGGGCCCCTGATTAAGGCCCCTAACCCTCAACTGCTAGAAATGAAATAAATGTAGGTCTTTGTGCATAAATGTATTTTTCAAATGCCATAAATCTACATGTAAAAGTCGAGAAGGGTTTTATCTAAAATCAGAATAGCTTTAACGTGATGTAATAATGAAATATAACCACTAGAGGGAAGAATGGCTCAATAAATACTGTCTATTTCCCTGCCATTTACAGCAAGCGACTTACATTTACTTAGATATTTTATACAGCTGGGCAATTAGAGGCTGAGGGCTGTGCTCAGGGGCCCACAGTGGTGGCTTGGTGGTACTGGGGAGCAAACGCCGGTCTTTCTGGTATCAGTCCAACACCTTAACCATTCATTCATGCATTTATACTTGCTTATTCCCTAATTCGGGGTCACAGGGATCTGCTGGAGTCTATCCCAGCCGTCTCTGAAAGGGGCGAAAGGCTGGAGGGGGACACCCTGGACAGGTCACCAGTCTATCACTGACACCTTTACCAATAAGATTTAATGTCTGACTAAATGGATGTTTTTTATTAAGTAAAATTAGTAAAACAAAGCATATCTAAACCATAAAGCAGAACAAAAAACAGAATTTGTGTTTAGCACTGCTTATTTAGTCTGTTTGGAGTTTTGTATATTCTGTCTGTCTGAGTCTACCGGGTTCACCGGTTTCCTCTCACCTGCACAAAAACTTGCCCCATAGGGTGCGAATGAGTGTGTCAGTGTTTATATGCCCTGTGATGGACTGCGTTATTCTATTCATGTTTTGGTCTCATGCGCATTGTTCCAGGAATAAGCATTAATTCACCACAAGGATAAAGTGGTCCAAAATATGATTGATTTATTAAAACCGGTGTAATCAGGGGAACCGCCTATTATTATTATTATTATTTATAGATCCATATATTTTCGTAGCAACAGTGGAACAGGAACTTACAGTTCCTCAAACTGTGGTTCAGGGATTAAATTTTATTTTAATTACACAGATGAAGTTATGTTATCCAGGTTCTTCCTCCTCTCGTCCAGACAGAGTGTATATTTCCTCGTTGCTGAGACAGTATGATATTTTTATATTTTTATTAGAAACGAGTATTCAGCATTAAAAGAAATACATATTACAAGTAGACAGGGTGCGCACCATCAGAGCATTAAGGAAATGTGTTCATTGTTAAATCAGGGGTCCCCAAACTACGGTACAGGGGACAGATACGGCGCGTCCTCACATTAGGACCAGCCCTCTAATATATATTTCAGAAAAGTAATTTTACGCCTATTATAGCTGGTTTTTAATATTATAGGTTGTCTTTTAAACAAAAATCCCTCTTTAGTCATTAAAGTAGATTAATTATTTGTCAGCTTCCCCACCAACAGTTCCGTGGTGATGATCAGGTGATACTACACGCCAACCAGCAAGAAAATTCACACAGACAATAAAATGACTAAACGGTTGGAAAAGAGAAAAGTTGATTTAGTATGCGGGAAATTAAACCAAAAATGGACAAGTGATGATTTTTTTTTGTTTGTTTTATCCACAAAAATGGCTCTATTTGTCATCGTTTAATACCCTATATATCTCTTGAATAGTAAAGCTTATTTGTTTGTGCGCTCAAAACATAATAATTAACTAATCTAACATCAGGAGGTAAAAATAAATACATTTAATTCCATAATAAAATCTCCACAATAATAACTTTCCTGTTGCAAGGCTCCTGCTGTAATACAGACTCGGACCGATAGGTGGTGCTAGTTGGCTTCATTTTGGCGGCACGTGGGTTCGTTACTGCGTTGTTAAACTATTATTGTGTCCATCTTTATTCAGATTAACACAATAAATCCACCGGTTTAAAGCCCCAAAATTGCCGGAGAAGTTTTTACTCCATCGCGTCTAAATAACCAAGTAAGTAAATAAAAACCTTTATGCGTTTCGTAGCGAAGAACAATGACGTCACGTGTCTGAAACAAATAGACGTGTTTTTTTTAAATTAATTAATTTAGTTAAATTAAATCAGTTAATTGACAGCAGGACTGATGTTATTTTTTCCTTATTAAAGCAGTTGTTTTAAGCACATAGAGACATTGTCCATTGTCCTAATTGTCTTTGAAATTATTTTGACTTTTAGTATATTTTAAGACAAATAAAATCGCAGGAATTTTTCATTAACGTTCAGTTCTTTATAAATATCATAACGTGCTGTGTGTGTAGCTAAAAAAACACTTAAGATTTTTAATCTAGTATTTAGTTAAGAATTTTGCGCCAATGACCACGTGGTGCAGCGAACAACCAATCAGCTCACAGCACCTCATCTCAGTACTGAGACGCTTGCGGGTTTCTACGATTAAACTAAAATAATTTTTTTAATAAAATATATAAAATGTTTAGATTTTTAATGATTTATTACCTGAAAAGTTATTTGTAAATTCCTTCTCGAGCTTTCTATCAGGACTGATGTTGTGCTTCATGATTTGTTTTGTCGATTTAATACAGAAATTTAAGTAATAAAACATAATTATGCCCCATTATTTAATAAAAAACAGCAGAGTTTTTAGTCAGATATAAAAACATTACTATAACATTAATATTTAGGTTATAGTTGTGTTGAACAGTGTAACTGTTCTATTACTTTTATACCACAGCCGTTTATTTCACTTCTAACTCCTTATTCATTATTCAAAATAATCGATGACATTTTGGACTCCTTTAATCATTTATAATTACATTTAATAATACCAAATGTGTTGCCTCATAGTAAGAAGGTCCTGGGTTCGATTCCCGGGAAGGGGTCTTTCTGTGTGAGTTATTATCGGCGCTATTAACAATCAATAATCCAACAGGTGTTACAGAAACTCCCTTCACATCTGTTTAATGTAAATGATTAGATAAGAAGTGATATTTTTTATTGTTATGTAGATAAAAGACTGTAAAAGTTGCTGTAAATCAGCTTTTCTTTAAAAACACGCGAGTGATTTTATATATTAGCCGAATTCTGTTTTATTTTGGTTGTTGTGAAGGACGTCAGAATTTCTAGACTATAGTTTCACCTCCAAATGTCAGAAACATCACTGGTTATATAATAAACAAATATATTTAAATTTATACACACACACACACACACACACACAAGTCATGGGTATGAAAATCTCCAGGAAAATTGTGTCTTGTTGTAAATATTGGGGATGTGGTAGCCCAGTGGTTAAGGTGTTTGACTGTTTATTGAAAGATCAGGGTTTAATTCCCAGCACCACCAAGTTGGGCCCCTAAGCAAGGCCATTTACCCCCAGTTGTATAAAAGAGGTAGATGTAAGTCGCTCTGGATAAGGACGTCTGCCAAAATGCTGTAAATGTAAAAAAATAAAGATGACAAAATGATAAAATCACAGTTTAGACAGGAAGTACAAGTAAAAACGTTTGTGTGTTTGGAAATATTCCTATTACTAATATCCCAAAAAGTGGTGTTTTTTATGTAATTAATTTTTATTTAGTGACTCTGTTAGACTGGTGGACTGTTTTGTCGTAGTCGATTTCCATAATTGTTTTATTTTTTAATTACACATAGCTTTTTTTTTTTTTTTTTTGTATTTTAAGCCAAATACAGTCACACTGAGGCTTTTATCATAAAAATCTCAGCTATGTTTCACCTTAAAATGTCAGCCACCTCCTGCCTATACTGTAAATAGTATATGTGTATATATGTACACACACACACACACACACACACGCACCAAATCAGTGGAAAGGTGTTAACCTGCGTAAAAACGAGTCTGGCGGAACAAACAGCAAAGTAAAGATCGTTATATTCCGTTCTATAATACAAGAATGTGAAATTCTCGATCCTGATTGGCCAGGACGGTTTCTCGGTAGAGTGACAACCCGTGACTTTTGTCCTTGTATGACATTCTGCAACATTAAACGTAACCGTAAATGGATAAAAATATGACATTGTGGGTTTATTTAGCTATAACGGGAAATATTTGATTTCTTACGTAAAGCAGGTCAGTAGATTGGAAAGAAAGTGTGTGGCGTGTACTGTAGGCAGGACTGTTGGTGCATGCTTAGTTTACACACACACACACACACACAACACACACACACACACACACACACTCCTGTTTATTACAGGATGTACCGTAGGTTGAGTAGCGTGGCGTGATTTGCTGCTTGGTCTCCCTGTTTGAACAGGTTCTAATAAAAAGGTCAGGATCATTTTTAAAGCTACCCGAGCTGGAAATTCAGAACTCTGGGTTTTTCCGTCTGACTCAGCGTCCATGAGGGGGAACTCCTCACACACACTCAGGGTGTAACCTTACCTCCAGCATCAACAGCGCGGCTCTGCGGCCTGTGTTTAATACACACTCGTCTCCCGGTATGTTAAATGGATTGCTCTTAAGCGGATCAGGTTCTCTTTTGTGTATCTGGTGTCTGTGTAGCACCTCCAGTGTGTGTGTGTGTGTGTGTGTGTGTGTGTGTGTGTGTGTGTGTGTGTGTGTGTGTGTGTGTGTGTGTGTGTGTGTCAGAGAGAGAGATGAGCTTTAGTGTATGAGGTGTTGTATAGTTATTTAAATATCTGAGTAGTTTCGGTGTCCCCCTGTCTGTTTGTGAGTCTGTAGTGTGTGTTTGTGTGTGTGAGAGTCTATAGAGGGTCTGTAGTGTGTGTGTGTGTGTGTGTGTGTGTGTGTGTGTGTGTGTGTGTGTGTGTGTGTTAGAGAGAAAGTCTTTAGAGGGTCTGTAGCATATCTTTCACTGCTTTTTCACCGGGACCAGACCAGGTACCCTATTGGGAACCAGGCTCCATTTTCTAGCAAAAAAATCCTGACCCAAACCTTTCTCGCCCGATGACATCAGTGGGCGGAGCTTCCACAACAGACTGCAGTTTTAAAGGCGCCATTTTTAAAAGCTGATTGAGTAACGAAAACTAATAACTCAACAAGAAGAATGAATTCTGTCAGTTTGTTGATGATGGACGGAATAGAAACGACGTTCTCCTCACCCAAAGGTCCACGAGGAAAATTTAGGTCTAAGTAGAAAAGTAGCGTGAGAAAAACAAGCGTATATGAAAGGATAGCGAGGGAAAATGGCAACCGCAGAGTTTAAACGATTCACTGGTCAACAAATGTCCAGAAATTATACAGGGTTTAAAAAAAGAGGGATAACAAACGATTCCAGTCACATGTTGGTGATGTAGCAGGTTCTGTTTCCTGCTAATCCAACCGCCAGCTTCAGCACCCGCACCCGTACCAGCCCCGGTCCCGGTGGAAAAGTGTTCTCTGTTTGCGTCCCCGCCTTTCTGTACACACACACACATCCTGTTAAACTCGTCAGGTGGAATGATGGAGTTACCCTAATTATAGGGCGTCACTGCAGAGTCAGAAAAAGCCGAGAATAAAATAGGACGAATAAAACATGAGAAAAATGTCAACAATCTGGTACATATTTTATATTTATATTTAATTTTGGGACATTCAGAACTTTTGCATATAGAAATGTTGATATCTAATAAATGTAGATTTGTTGTGTGTGTGTGTGTGTGTGTGTGTGTGTGTGCGCGCGCATGTGAGTCACTGATGATAATGTCACTGCAGCTGCACAGTCCTCACGTGATGCAGATTTAACCTATAGTAACCCCTAATTCATCATCCATAATAAAGTCTCTCTCAGACAGTGTGTGTGTGTGTGTGTGTGGGTGTGTGTGAGGAGCCATATTTCTCAAGACTGAGCACTGCTACTGTGGTGTGAGATGTTTCAGCCAATCAGGAAGCAGTGTGTGTGTGGTGGGCGGAGTGTGAGAGGAGAGCCTGCAGGATGGGGGGAGTTTGAAATGAATAATGTGCTATAGGGCGGTTCACGAGGCAGGCGGAAGACACCATACCGGCTTTCTGCTCCCACCAGAAGAAGCGAAGGAAAGCAGAGGAAATAATATTAAAAAGGAAAAAAAAAAGAAAAATCTTAAGGAGGTCAAGAAACCAAAGCTTTAACGATGCAGCGTAAGTCTCTGTTTAAAAATGTGTGTGTGTGTGTGTGTGTGTGTCTGAGAGGTGCCTTGTGGATGTTGGGTGTGACTCCCTGGCTTCTGAGCAACAGACCTTAGTAAGTGTGTGTGTGTGTGTGTGTTGTAAAGATCAATTTGTGGTGTGTTACTGTTTTGCTTCTATTTTGTGTCATAAAATAAGGATTTAATATAAATGATCACATCCTGGTTAGACGACACGTCTGATATGAGCTGGGGGGTGTGAGCGAGTGTGTGTGTGTGTGTGTGTGTGTGTGTGGTGGTGTGGTGTGTTGTGTGTGTGTGTGTGTGTGGTGTGTGTGTGTGTGTGTGTGTGTGTGTATGTATATAAGGAGGGGCTGTGTTTTCTCATGCAGGGTTCCAGATGGTGGTTATAATTAATATGAAGTCAGGAAGCCCCACTGCTCTCTCTCTCTCACACACACACACACACACACACACACGTCTAAAGTAGTTAACCCAGAAACACACTTTCTCTATCAGCAGGGGGGGGGGCAGTAAGCCAAGGGTACTTGCTTCGATCGGTGTAACAGGGTGTGTCTTGGTGTCATTTGCAGACACATCAGACTGTGTGTGTGTGTGTGTGTCTTATAACACATGATGGGCTTTGGGTCACTTCTAGTCCTTGGTTTGTTTGTCATTGTGGATGTTTGAGTGTGTGTGTGTGCGTATGTACATACACACACATAAGAGCGTGAGAAGTTGTGTAGTTAATGTTTACCCTCATTTATACTACCACTAAAGTGTGTGTGTGTGTGTATGGGGGTGGGAAGGAGGAAGCTAAATATGTGTGTGTGTGTGTGTGTGTGGGCGGTTGTGGAAAATCCTACTACGTCCACAGTTTACGCTCTGTCTTAAATTCCTCCTGCGATCTAAAACAATGGAATGGAAATACAACATAAATCCCCTGTTGTGATCATTATGAGCACCTTTGTGACCCACTGAGTGTGTGTGTGTGTGTGTGTGTTTGCTGGATCACAACTATACACTAAATCTAATCATCTCCACGTGACAAGCTAGTGAAGGTTTTGCCTTCCTGCCCCCGTAGAGTGTAAATCCTGATCAGAGCTTGTGATTATCGTGTCTGCGGTGTGAAGGAATGTGAAGTTCTCTTGCCTTTTGATGAGTAACATGAGCTGAATTTGAAAAACTCGAATTTCAGGCTCGCAGGTCGTTTAAAGTCCCTGCGTGAGGAGTGAAACATGAAGGACAAGTTCACAAGGGTTTCTTTTCAGTTCTCATGTGAAGGTCAACTCATCCCTCTGGTCAATTTAGAACATGACCCGCTATTTTGGAAGAAGAAGGTGAGAGGGAAGAAAGACGAACATCCACCCTCTCCATTTTTCAAATTTGCACACAAAGCACACTGTTAGTAAACCCTTAGCTGTCCTAGCGGTAATTGACTAGCGATGGTCGTAATTTCGATTAAGAGATAAAACGGTACCACTTATACCGCTTTTCCATTGGAGCTGGTACCGGATCGCTTGTTGGTGCCCGGACACATCAGATGTACCTAGAATCGCTTGTTTTCTCTTGCACAAGCTGCCCCATTCGCCCATCTGTCTCTCTCTTTCTCCACTTGGTCAGCGGATCCGTTTAACAGTTTACCTTACGCTACTTTCTAGTATGTCCCAAATTGGCGTAACCTCCTACTGGTGAGCAGAGCCGTTATTTCTTTTTTAACCAAAGCTGAAATAATAGATTAAATTATTGTCAATGTACCCGAACTCCAACGGCGATTTCATACTGCAGTCTGTAGTGGAAGCTCCGCCCACCGACGTCATGGGTTGCCATGTTTGACGCCAGCAAGGTTTCAGGGTCAGGATGTGGGGTACTGGCACAGGAGGGTTTTTTTTTTTTTTTTCAGTGGAAAATCGTGGCCTGGTTCCTGATTGGGCTTCGGCTTTGGTACCACCTCTGGTGGAAAAGCGGAATTAGGGGTTAACAGTTCAAGCTCATGAACTGATTTTTGTCCTTCCATGGTACATTTAGCAGACCACTATTATGTTTACAGATATTGATGTATGCATCAGTATAAGGGTTGGAAAGAGAATCTTCCAGAAAATTCATTCCGGGAACTGCATCCCAGGAATTTTGGACATTTTCCAAGATGGAGGTCAGAATTTATGGAAACTAACAGGAATTTATACACATTCTAAGGCTGCAATTATGGGTGTGTGTTACTAAGGAATGTGCAGTGCGAGTGGAGTTATAGCATTGATATTCCTGGTGTGCTGTGTGAATGTAAATTGAGGTATATGAAACTGAAATTAAATTATTTGTAATTAAAATTGGTTGTTTTAAGCAAAATTATGCCGCAAGATATTTTTTAAACCGTTCTTTTTCTTTCTTTTTCGTAATTGTTCTTATATATTTCTCTTCATTCCTATGGAAATTCCTGGACTTTTGCAACCCTAATCAGTATAACTCGACTCGACTCAAATGACCTTTACTGCAATATTATCTATAGATAATTATTCTGATATTTTACTGTAGCGCTTTAACAGCTATACGACGTTGTCTTTTAATTGGTTTCACCCTTTAAAATAAGCCTGAGGTCAGCGTTCGGGTTAAGAGAGCTGAGTCATGAGCTGCTGATATCGTTCTGGAATGCAGGAACAAGTTTCCTGCCGGGAAGGGACCCCCCTTCCTGTTTGGTTTGTCTGTAGGAAACAGGATCTGCTTGGTCATCATGTAGAAACGAATAACATCCAGTTATACACGTGTGGCACGGTTCGGGTTCTGATGTCATACTTTTTAGCGTGAGCGTGAGTGTGCGTGAACCTGTAAAGGTTGTTTTGGATAGTCGGTTGAATTCTGCTCAGCTGTAACCGTAAGCGATGTCACGAGTTTGCTTGGCTTTCACTTTGTTGTGTTGCAGGCTTCTGGAAATCACGCTGCTTTATTCTAGCTATAAGCGTTACCATGCTAGCTATTAGCTATTATTATTCTAACTATTAGCTATTAACATTAGCATTACCATGGATCAAAATTGCGCCCTCTAACTTTGTCTTATTTCATTCTCCCCCTTCCGTAAGCCCAAAGTTTTGCATGCGATTGTTTTATATGCCGTGTTTAGCATAGCATTAGTTATAAAACAAGATAACCAGGTTACCCAATTCAATTTGATGGCTAAGCCTGTTTCTAAACACACAACATGCCAATGCTGTGGTTCTTGCCAAGACATTTTTCTTTCTTTTTTTTTTTTTTTGTCAGCCTGTTCAGCCGTTTTACTTTCACTGGTATTAATCTTAAACAGCCACCATTATATTTTTACTTATTTTTTTTCCGAACTCGTTCACACCAGCTCTGCTTTAATGGCTGCCTGATAATTAGCTGCGGGACTAATTAGATTGGCCCTAGTGGATGCCTGAAAAATTGCTAGCTTGCATTAATTATTACATGAGTGTAAACCTCAGAACTAACAGGTTCTCAAGCCCAGACAGCTGTTGGCCCCACAGGTTGGTAAGTGGTGACGGAAGGATGCAACCCGGTCTCTATGACGACAAATCTCATTGTCCCTAGTGTAGCTATAGAAGTCAGTTTGTTTTGTTTGGGACATAATAACTGTGTCTAACTGGACAAGGTATATCTCCGGCGTCTTACTGGAATGACATTGATTTTCCGATCATCTGACCGTTTGCTAGCGTCTAGATCGTAGCCATTGTGAAACCGATATGCTGATATTTGTGTCAT
>VCAZ01000147.1:466897-529397 GCA_005784505.1 Bagarius yarrelli
GGGAACTTGCAAATTTGCATGTTAGCCTGTAACAAAGAACTTTAATATCTTAGTCAAATTTGCATCCTGTTTATTTCCTCAGTCACGTGCACACATGCCCCTACATACCCCAGCCCTATTCCCATTCACACACCCCGGCCACCCATTACCCCAGCCCTATTCCCATTCACACACCCCGGCCCTATTCCCATTCACACCCCCACACCCCAGCCCCCCTATCATTCCCATTCATTCACACACCCGGCCCTATTCCCATTCACACACCCCGGCCCTATTCCCCTTCACACACCCCGGCCCTATTCCCATTCACACACCCCGGCCCTATTCCCCTTCACACACCCACCCCCGGCCCTATTCCCATTCACACACCCCCCTATTCCAATCACACACCCGGCCCTATTCCCATTCACACACCCCGGCCCTATTGGCCCTATTCCCATTCACACACCCCGGCCCTAATCCCATTCACACACCCCTAATCCTATTCACACACCCCCCCCCGGAGCCCTATCCCTATTCCCATTCCCTACACAGGTTCCCACACACCCCAGCCCTAATTCCCATTCACACACCCCCCTAGCCCTTCATTCCACCCCCCGCCCTATTCCCATTCACACAAATAAAACAACCGACTGAAACTTCAGACTAAATTTGGGGTAGAATCCAGCGCCTCAAAGACATTTCTAGCCAATTAGAGCTCACCATCAAATCACATACTTTTCAAAACGTTTATGGGACCTACACACACACACTCGCTTGTCAGGAACTCTCTGCACACACACATATAAACGAAAAGGTATATGTTCATTTATTTATCCTTTTAAGTAAACTATTTTGTGGGTGAAGTAAAGTTTCTGCCGGTTACACACGTCTTTTATACAAATTTTTGTGTAATTTTTGTGTGTAAATGTGTTTGTGTGTGTTGTTTTAGATCCAGGACAAGCTGCCTCACCTGAAAGCCATCATCCAGTACAAGGACGCTCTGAAAGAGAAGAAACCAAATCTTTACACGGTATAAATTGTTAACTCACATACACACACACCACACACACCACACACACACACACACACACACATATATATATATATATGAAAATGCTCTCTAAAAAGAAGACTACTTAAATCTAAGTGCTCTTTTTGCCCCGCTCATAGTGGGAGGAGTTTATGGAGCTGGGCCGCAACGAGCCGGACGCACCTCTTGATGACATAATCGCATCCCAGAAACCCAATCAGTGCTGCACGCTGATCTACACATCAGGAACCACCGGGCAGCCCAAGGGGGTCATGCTAAGCCATGATAACGTAAACCAAACTATCCCTCACACACACACACACACACACACACACACACACACACACACCACACACAGTCATTTCAGAGTGCAAAAACTTTTGTTTATTCTCACCTTTAGTTGACCTGGACGGCGTTTACGACGACTCACACGGTCCGCATCACAGAAGAGACTAAGGAGGTGGTGGTGAGTTACCTACCGCTCAGCCACATCGCAGCCCAAATGGTGGACATCTGGATCGCTATGAAGGTCGGAGGAGCCACGTATTTCGCCCAGCCTGACGCTCTCAAGGTGTGTGTGTGTGTGTGTGTGTGTGTTTGGTGTTTGTGTGTTCTACGTTACATGTGACCAGAACCGCTATTGTCTGTTAATTTTAAGCAATTACATAAAAAAAAGTAATAATAATTTTTCTAACTTAAAACGGGTCAGATTTGACTGGAAGTCATGAGGGTTCGTGTGTGTGTGTGATTCTGTTACTTCCTCAGGGCTCATTGGTAAACACCCTGCGTGAGGTTCGTCCCACAGCGTTCCTAGGGGTTCCCCGGGTCTGGGAGAAGATGCAGGAAAAGATGAAGGAAACCGGAGCCAAATCGTCCACCATGCGGCGCAAAGTGGCTTCATGGGCCAAAAACGTGGGTCTGAACACCAACCTGAGCAGGATGGAGCAGTACGTACACACACTCCATCACACCCCCCGGCGGAGGGTATAACTAAGCGCCAGCATCATGTTTTAGTCTGTATTGTTATTTTTTTTTTTTAAGCGGCTAAAATTCTTTGTTACAGGAGCGATGGGACGACCCGCTCGCCACTGAACTATCGCCTGGCCAAGCGTTTGGTCTTCAGGAAGGTGAGGAAGGCGCTGGGGTTGGACCGCTGCATCCGCTGCTACACCGGCGCTGCACCCATCACCAAGGACACGCTGGAGTTCTTCTTCAGCCTGGACATCCCGCTGTTCGAGCTGTACGGCATGAGCGAGAGCAGCGGACCACACAGCATATCCACCAGCGAGGCTATGAGGCTCACCAGGTACACACACACACACACACACACACACACGTTTATCCATACAAGCACTTTTATACTAATATTTAACTGTTCTATTACAACACAGCAATTACTGCGAAATTTTGTATGTTATTATGAAAAAAGTCGTACAGACGCTCGAGCATCAGTGTGTGTGTGTCTCTCACTCTTTTTCTCTCTCTTACGTTAATAATCCCTATATAAACAAACACACTTTTTTTTTTTTTTTAATTTCCAAATTTCTAACATCATAAATTGAAGTGGTTACTATAGAAACGCTGGTATGTTAATATAAGGAGCTCCAACAGACGTATATTAAAGCCGTGTTTTGACGTCTCATCATCATCTTTTTTTTAGTTATTTCTGCTGTATATTTTCTCACTCCGGTGTCCTGCTCACTCTTTATGGTGCACCAGTTAAAAACATTTTTTTACGTTTTGATGCCTCACCTTTTTTTTTTTTTTTTTTTTTTTTTCTTCCTCTGCAGCTGCGGGAAGGTGCTCGCGGGGTGCCAGACTAAGATCGTGAATCCCGATTCGGACGGAAACGGTGAGATCTGTTTCTGGGGTCGTCACGTCTTCATGGGTTACCTGAACATGGACGACAAGACGGAGGAGACGCTGGACGCAGAGGGATGGCTGCACTCCGGAGACCTGGGCAAACATGACGAGAACAACTTCCTGTACATCACAGGACGCATTAAAGGTAGCACACACACACACACACACACACACTTAGACATTTTACAGCTGTGACGTGGTGTATGACGTGTGTAGCTAAAAACCTGATATAGATAACAAGTGGGAACTAGCAATGGGAAGTCGTAGCTTAGCTTATGGTGTTAAACTGCTGATAAGAGGATCAAAGGTTTGATTCCCAGCACCACCAAGCTGCCACTTTTAGGGGTTGTTACTCTGGATCAGGGCGTCTGACAAATGCCAAAAATGTAAAAATTAAAATTAAATCCAAGGTGACATTAGTGAGGCAGCACTACATAGAAGTCTAAGGGCTCTTAAATCAAAGGGTTGTAAATCAAGGGCCCTTAATCAAGGGCTCTTCAGTGCCTCTGTAGCAGCTGTGAGTTGAATTAATGTGGGAAGTAGCTCTGTTGTAGCTTTTGTTTTAAAATGTGATTTATAGTAGTAATATATATGTGTGTGTGTGTGTGTGTGTGGTAACAGAGCTGATCATCACTGCCGGAGGAGAGAACATCCCCCCCGTTCCTATCGAGGATGCGGTGAAGGAGGCTTTGCCTATCATTAGCAATGCCATGCTGATCGGAGACAAGCGCAAGTTCCTCTCAATGCTCCTCACCATCAAGGTGCGTCCACCACACGGCATCGAGGTCTTATGGGAAAATAACCGGTGGCAATTTTCGGTATCTCAAAACACTGAATTAAGCGACATACTGATTCATCCCTGCCAAGTTGTTATGCGTATAAAGAATAAAGAAGGAGAGAGAGAGAGAGATTAATGGATGGATGGATGGATGGATGGATAGATGCATAGATATAGATTATATATATAGATTATAGATAGACAGAGAGAGAGAGAGAGAACGTTATTGCCAAAGTTGTGCTTTGGCAAAACTGTAACGAAAATATGGTCATGCCAATAAAGCCTTTTTTGACTTGAGAGCGAGAGAGAAAAGGAGAGAGAGAGAGAGAAAAGGAGAGAGAGAGGAAAAAATCAGAGAGAGGAAATCTTATCTTCATGGTCTGTCATTCCAGTTATTAGTTGTTGCTCGAATTCTTTGCAGGTGAGATGAGATTCGCTGCTGCAGTGATTTTTATCAGCAGCTTCACAGTGTCATGCGGTTTGTCTCCACCTGCTGGTGAATTCCAGCAACTGCAATTTCCTCAAACAGACATCACTTCTTTATCTAATCCACTAATTAAAGATGATCTGAAAAAAATTTATTTTGGCATGTTTTTTTATTTATATTATTGCAATATTTATCTCTCTTTTAAAAAAAAATAGTTAATCGCATCACTGTATCATCAGCTTCTTCTCCTGGATATAATGATGCTGATATTAAAACTGATTTGTCATTTAAGCAGTCGTGTACCATAGAAGAATTTTGTTGACTGAGACAGGAAATAGTTTGTTGACTGAGACAGGAAACGGGTTTTGATTTGGTTTTAGGACGACTTTGAAAAAAATATTAACTTTATTTTAAATGTTGACTAGTATTAAAATCTCTCTCTCTTTCTCTCTCTTTCGCTCTCTCTCTCTCTCTCCTTCCTTCTCTCTCTCCTTCTCTCTCTCAGTGCCAGGTGAATGGTGAGACGGGTGCTCCAGAGGATGAACTCACCCCTGAGGCAGTGGAGTGGTGCAAAAAGTTGGGCAGTTCGTCCACGCGGGTGTCTGAGATCTGTGGGGGACGCGACCGCCTCGTTCACTCCACTATTCAGGACGGCATCAACAATGTAAACAAAAAAGCAACGTCCAACGCACAGCGCATCCAGAAATTCACCGTGCTCGAGCATGACTTCTCTATTCCCGGAGGAGAACTGGGTCAGTGTGTGTGTGTGTGTGTGTGTGTGTGTGTGGTTCTGTCATATTTGCTTTGCTATAGAATGATGGTCTGTCTAAAACGCTAAAGTTATCATTTTCTCTGCAACTTAAAATGTAAAGATTCAAATAATTATTATTTTTGATAAATGTTAAAGTTGTTGGCACTTTTGATGCTGTATAAGAGGAATAAACATGCTGAAGGAGAATCTTGACAGTAGCGCTAACAGTGCCATCGATGTGTTGATGATTTTCCTAGAACCGCCTGACTCTGTGTTTACACGGTTACTCATGCCTAAAGTTGTCAATCCTGCTACTGGCATTACTATTTTATTTATGTATTGGGAAAGTGGTAGCGCAGTGGTTAAGGTGTACCATGACTGGGGTTCGATTCCCAGCACCACCAAGCTACCACTGCTGGGTCTGAGAGCGAGGCCTCTTAACCCCTAATTGCTCAGTTTTATAACAGGGAATAATGTCAGTCACCCTGGAAATGCTGCAAATGTAAATGTATTTGTTTATTTTTGTCTTTATTGTATTTATTTATTTATCTGCACAAACAGTAACCCGACCTCAGATTTCCCCCCATGATCCTTAACCCTATATTTACATGTTATGCCTTATTATAATTTCATAAGCTTTATAACGTCCTATGCAGTACCTCGAATGTCCACCCGGCGACAGCATTTCATCCAAAAAATAACAAATCTTTAAACAGTGTCACTGTCGCAATACCGCGTCAATCCACGAGGTGGCAGCATTTCACAAAAAAAAAAATACCTAAAGCGGTGTTTGTTTTTGCGGATTAATCGCTTATTAATTTAACCTGTCTGCATTCTGATGTTCTCTTTTTTTAGGTCCCACTATGAAGCTGAGGAGGCCCATCGTTATGAAGATGTACAAAGAGCTAATCGAGAACTTCTACAAAGAAGCCGTGACCCCAAGCAACCCTGAGAACCCGTAGCTTCCTACATGAAATGCAAACCAAAGTGCACACACACACACTTAGTGCCAGTATGTGCATCACTTCTTATGTAAATGATTGTGTGTGTGTGTGTGTGTGTGTGTGTAAAGGAATGTAATTTTCACTCATGTGCCGTTCTCTAAATTTCTTCTCAGTTTAAATTTTCTTCTATGACGTCGTCTTTTTACTTGTTCTTGTACGCGTCATTCTAAAGGAACACGTTGTTTTGTTGTTGTTGTTAATTTATTGATATCTGAGGTTTGATGAAGTCGATAGCAGAGCCGCTGACTTGGTGCCGATTTATCGGAACCGTTCAGGAATCTTAGCTGCTCATGTTTACACAATATTTATAAAGTGCTTATTTATGTACACCAAAGCATAAAACCAGAAGAAAAATAGAACGTGTGTAGTTGGAGTGTTTTTTTTTCCTATTATTGCTCTAGAGTGTGTAAGTAAAACCTTTGAAGAACATTTCTAAAATTGAGGTGTGGAGCTCTGATAACGAACGCTCATTTAAGGAATATTTCTGAAAGGAAAATCTTTTGGTGTAGAAAAAAGGGAACGTCTTTGAGAACCGAATCACAAAGCTGGAGCCGCCAATTTAGAAGAAAAAATCAGTTTTAGGAAAATTTCCTAAAGGAAAACTTTTAGAAGGCGACAATCGAGAACTTGGGAAATACTTGTTTAGTTCTCTGTAGGAATGGGACAGGTTCTGTCTTCTGAGACTTACAGAAACTTCCTGCTTAAGACAAAGAAAGAAAAATTTTCCAAAGAACTCTAACATTTTAAGACAAAAAAAAATTAAATTCTGTTGAAGGAAAAAAAATACTACTAAAAAGTTTTTCCTGGTTTATTTATGGGGAAGGATTTAAAGTTCTGACTTATGAATCAAAATAATGTGAAATCATTTCTGTGGGTTTTACATTCCAGAACCATCAACTATCTGAGGAACCTTTGAGGAACATTTTTTATCTTCTTGATCACCAGAAAGTAGAAGAATATATATATAAAACAAAAACGGTTCCGCTTAAATCGAAAGCGTCTCATACAAAATGTTGATGATGAGGTGAACTGGGTGCGATTAATTTATTTCCTGTGTGTGTGTGTGTGTGTGGTGTTGAGAGACGTGTGAACACAAAGGTTCTCAGACGCTCTGAATTAGTACCAGTGGAATCAGCTTGAAAGTTCAGCTCAGATGTTTTTGCACTATTTATTGTCACCCACCCGCGTGTCTCATGCGCTGGTCGGTTTTTATAGGGTTTTTTTGTCCTCAGTTTTTTAAAGCCATGAATTTTTTGCTGTTGTTTTTTTTTCCCATTTTCTCAGCCGTGTGTTAAATGTTCTGGTTCATTCACAGGGTGTGGGATGTGTGTTATTATAACGTCGCCTGATTGGTTGCATCGAACTTGTTAAATAATGTAAATATCTTCCTGCTCGGTCTGTGATCCTGTGTGTGTAAAACTTGTACATGAAGTGATGTAACTAGAAAGAGTCGGATTTGGAGGGTTGGACATTTATTTAAAAGGAGCTGATGGAGGATTGTGTGTGTGTGTGTGTGTGTGTGTGTTTGTTTGTCTGGTGAAAAAATCAACTGTAAGTGAAGATTTAAAAAAATGGATGAAATTTAACTGTTGTGTGTTTTGGATCAAATAAAAAATGTTATGGAATTGAACAGCTGTGGAGTTCCAGAGGTTCGAGGATTTATTAAGTAGAAAGCCGCCGTGTGTGATTGTTTTTATATTATGTTTATAAAAGGAAGTGGTGGCTCATGGTTAAGGTGTTGGACTACCAACCTGAAGATTGTGGGTTCGATTCCCAGCTCCACCAAGCCACCGGCCCTTAACCCCTAATTGCTCAGTTGTATATAAGAGAGAAATGTAAGTCGCGCTGGATAAGGACGTCTACCAAACGCTGTAAATGTAATGGTTTGGTTGTGTGTGTGTGTGTGTGTGTAAACGTTTAACTCATCACTGAACTGGCTGAAGACTGTGTGTGTAATTCAGTAACGAAATTACGAGTTTTACTGCGGTAACAAACTAAACAGGAAGTTGGAGCTCAGTGGATAAAGTGTTGCACTGCTAACCAGATCATGGATTTAGCTCTTAGCATGACAAACTTGCAACTGCTGGGCCCCTGAGCAAGGCCCCTAACCCTTAACTGCTCAGTTATAAGAATAAAAAAAAAAGTTAATGTGACATCTATATAATTTAATATATAAATATAAAAGAAAAGCTAATAAGATTTAAAGGTAAACCATAAAGATCCCCTAATAAATAAATAAAATCAATGTTAAACAGTACAACATCTGTATCTATTCCTGACACTAACCAAGTCACATGACCTGGGCTATTATGACGTAGATGTCAGTCACGTGTCTCAGCCCAGTCCGAAATCCCAGTGTTTTAAATGATGGAACTTACCTAATTTGGTCATAATACATCCGCCATGCTGAGAGTCACATGACCTACGACGTCAAACCAGCGTTTAAACATAATACACGACAGAAATTTAACTTTAAAAATTAAAAACAATGCTTATTTTTCACTTTAAATATTTAAGTCAAGTCAAAAATGGGAAAAAATTAAAACTGACCGAAGAAAGTCCGTCCGACATCTCGGAAGACGTGTTTATTGTACCGTTCCCGTTAAATTCAGCAGGTACACGATGGAGTGTGTGTGTGAAGAGGACGAGCGGAAACACTGCACGAGTTTTACGACTCCAGTATGAGTTTATTAAATCATATGACTTTTTTTTTTATGAGATAAAAACATTACAAAGGAAACATCGTTCATCTTGGCGCGTCCCGCTTGCATTAAATGACCACACGGTGGCACTGTATTTCCCACAAAGCTGCGACTTTGTTCCATGCGGCCGTTGTGTTGAACAAAAACTAAACAAAACAAAAACTGCATCATCCCAACATGTTTAATCATCAGTGCACAAACAGACAAAAACACCGAGCATCACGATGAAGGAAAGGAAAGAAAAACAAAAACAAACCCCCGTGTGTTTCTGAGTGATATCCCAAAGCACCGGAGGAAAGGGAAAAAAAAGGAGGAGAAACCGTTAGGAGTACTGATGAGAGGAGGAGAATGACATCACAGAGGTTCACTGTAGTTCAGGGTGGTCCATACTCGGTCCTGGAGGGTCAGGGTGTCCTGCAGAGTTTAGCTCCAACTTGCCTCAACACACCTACCTGTAAATATCAATTATACAAGATCTTGATTAGTCGGTTCAGGTGTGTTTGATTAGAGTTGAAGCTAAACTCTGCAGGACACCCCGGCCCTCCAGGACCAAGTGTGAGAGTAGATAAATGAGTGAGAGACGTTGATGTAGGAACTACTATATTTTGACTAGAGTTTAATTTTGGGCTCGATTCAGAAGAGGAAGCGCAAAGACGAGAATGTTTTCTCAATCATTGTTGTTGGTGTCACTGCATCATCTGAAGAAGATCCTGAAGATAAAAGGGCCACTGAAGAATATGTGGAGGAGTGTAGTAGTGTGTTAAAAAAAAAAAAAAAAAGGTTAGATGG
This sequence comes from Bagarius yarrelli, assembly GCA_005784505.1. Taxonomy (NCBI): domain Eukaryota; kingdom Metazoa; phylum Chordata; class Actinopteri; order Siluriformes; family Sisoridae; genus Bagarius; species Bagarius yarrelli. Next base: position 476,224 of record VCAZ01000147.1, read on the forward strand.
TGAAGCCGTGATGACAGAAGGTTATGGGTTCGATTCCCGTGATAAATCAGAGTCTTTCGAGTGGATGGGATGTGAAGGTAAAATAAAAGGTGTTTTAGTGTTTATGCTCCTTTAATGTACGTCACATGGTATTCAGTGCGGATGAGCAGTGCACAGTGTGGCGGCGGCGGCGGTTCGCTGCGTTTTGCTCTTCGAGGCTCGTAGTGGATTCCGAGGCGCCGCAGGAAGATAATCACGACAACAACAACATAAAAATAAGAGTCGGGGTGGCACGAACATGCCGAGGTGAACCGACGGTGAGAAGAAACGGAATAAAGAACAACAACAGTTAAAACATATTGCTGTAATAATGTAAATATTCGTATAAACTTTCTTTAAAAATACAGTTCAGATAATTAAGTACTCGAGTCACCACAGCCGAAAAAAAGTGCAGAGGTAATAAAATATAACCTAATAATAAACACAACACACAGACTGGTCTTGCCTTCGTTTCTCATAGAGACGTCAATCAAACGCCAAGTAGCTCCGCCCACTCCTGCCTCATCCCACCCCCTCATGTGACCCGTCCTATTTTATGATTCAAAGCGTTCGGTCAAAAGGGAAGAAGTTCATGAACCCGGACTTTGTGGAGTCAAAAGTTCATGCACAATAGAGGACTGACTGAGACACACACACACACACACAGATAAGTCAGAGGGGTTGTTGAGTCTGGTAAATCTATTAGCATAAGAAAGCTGACTGTCGGTTTAAAAAAAACAAAACAAAAAAAACTGACGGACAGACAGACAGACAGGAGTGTCACAGTAAAGGGGTTAAAAAAACCAACCTAAAAACCCTTTTTTGTCGCTCTTAAAGTGGATGTGAGGGCCGAGGTCACAACAGACGTCCAGAGAGGCTCACATGATACTCAAATCACCACTCGGTGTGTTGGAAAATATTGCTAGCAAGCTGCGTCTCGAATTAATGAGTGTCTGAAATTATTAAAACCAAAGACTGACAGTTTAACATATAAACGATGGAGTTTACAGCAGACACCCCATCATGACGTCATGCGCAGAGTTTTGACGTTACCAAGCAACGGGTCATGTCATTTGGGGGCGTGGCCTGCTGAGAAACGTTAAAAAAAAAAAAAAAAAAGCTATTTATTAATTTTTAGATAATTCAAGGAAATGAATGATGTCACCAGTGTAATCTGTAGTCTGATCACTGCAACACCTTTTCCTCCGAGATGCTTTGATTCCTCAAAATGTTAAAAAAGGTCATAAAAAAAAAAAAAAAAAAAAAAAAAAGAAACAAGTAGAAAATGAATAAAAAGTCTGGACCGCATGCGCCACAAAAATGATCTGAATCAATTCAGAGGAATCATTTGGTATGAACCATTTAAAGTAGACTCTCTAATCGAATCATAACTGATTTATTTTAGTTAATTACCTGGTGCGACATCCATTTTATAAAAATAAAAAACAAAGTCATAGTATGCGATTTGAGACGCAGCCTCATGTTCCATAACCCGAAACGCTCCTTGCTGATTGGCTGACTGGGACGTTTTAAAATCCTTAATGCTGCCTAATCGCTGGAACGCAACCATGAAGACAAACAGTAATTTACACTTCTGCACTACTTAACGGAACAGTATAATTAAGTGTCACACCGGCTAGAGAAGCACTGATATCCGAGACATAACCATGGCAACCACCTTATATCAGGTCAAGGGTTACCTACCATGGCGAATTTGACATCCTGGCTACATCAGAGACTAAAATTTGTCATGTTGTAATTCCATCGAATGCTGACCCGTGTAAAAATATTAGGCTTCGCTTATTTACGTGGCGATTAGAGTTATTTAGAATCACTGAGCATCATTTCGCCTCTCTGGACGCCTGCATTTTACCGCTACACATTCGGACTTTTTAAGCGCCCTCTCTATCTGATGAATCATGATCCAGACATGAGACGAAAACTAAAAAAAAAAATAAAATAAAATGAAAAAAAAGGAAAAAAAGATCCCCGAATACTTTCACGTGTTGCACACATCTATGTACAATATTTACAGAGTCTCTAAAAGGCCTGCTTGGCGAACCAGTCGTTATACTCATTGCGAAAAAGCGGCCGGTTTAAAGAGGACGCGGTCCGAGGGAAACACTAGTGCTGCAGGCGTAAAGAAAAGACAATGTGCTCGTGTGTGTGTGTGTGTGTGTGTGCTACCTTAGCGACACTGAGGTCCATACGACGCTTTCAACAGCCTCCAATACTGCGCCCGATTGCAGACAGTCGGCTGGAAGGGGAAAAGGCACTAAGCGCAAACCCGATGCGACGAAAACATACACTCGCTCGTCTCTCACCCTCCTCAAGTCTTCTGCTCAAAAATACTTCTGTACAAAATAAAAAATATTAAAAAGAGTGGCGGTGAGAGCGTGGCTACCTTCAGGATGATCGCGCGAGTGCTGAGGAAGAGGAGAGCGGGAAAACAGAAGGGAAGAAACACACATAAAACCACACACACACTCTTTAGCAGGCTGTGGTCTGCATCAGGCGCAAACTGAAAGGCGAGAGCACCTCGTCCCACGGCGCTCCTGGAACGTCTTTACTTCAACAGGAAGTACGTTTCTTACATCATCGCTTTATCTCCTCCTTCTCCTTCTCCTGCGCGCTCTTGCCTCTTCGTTTTTGACATGTCGCGTAGATTCTGTTTACGCTGACGCTTTTCTTTTTTTATTTTTCCTCCAGCCGCGCCTTTCGAGCCCACCCTCAAGCACGATGTGGAGAATGTGGGCAAGCCCCGCCCCTCCCTCGGACCCGCCCCGATGCTTGTCACGTGGCCGTGGCCTCCAGGTAGCTCTGCAGTTTGCGCACCGTCGACTCGTCCAGCGAGAACAGGTCAAAGTCGAAGGTGGTGTTGGTGACGTTGAAGTGGCCCGTTTCCTCGATCAGGTTCACGATCTGCGAAGGAACAGAGAATCTGATTGCTCTCATAGGTACAAACTGGTACCCAAAGAAAAAAACAAAAACAAAACAACTCTGCACATGCCAACACGTTATACTGCGGACGACAGAGTGCTTTCTGTACCTGAGAAAGTGAAAGGTACAAAAACCGTGTTTTTTTTTTTTTTTGCTTCAAGTGTGTGATTATTAATAGTTTTTTGCGCTTGTTGGTGTCCGACTGTGCGAACAGATCCCATTTCACAGCGTAGGATCTCATTGTCAAATGTCCAACTGCATGACAGTCTAGACCAACAAAAAACACGCACACACGAGAACTGTCCGTAGTTTTACATTACGTTCCGGGACACCTTAATTTCATGTTTAACTCGTTAAACGTTATCTAGCATAACACAAACAGCAGCGATGATGTCATACAAACACTTTTTTCCCCTCTGTAAATCAACTTAAGGATTCTCTGTTCTGCCATTTTGTCCATTGAACTAGTTTCCATGTTTCCCCCTGGTGGTTTTGCATTAATTTCGTCAGCAGTTTGGAGCTTCTTTATTTGAGGAAAAAAAAAAAAAATGTATGCACGTCATTAATGTGCTGACATATCACTAACAACAGATTTTACTGTAGGACTATAAAATACCTGTAGGAATTATTTTTTCAACAAATTTGTCCAAAACACACTGTGTAAGATTTATTTCTCGAACATCGTTCAATGTTTTATTTTTTTATCTGTTTGTTGGTGCATTCAGCGTTGTAAATTTTATTTTGAGAGACTTTTGTAGCTTCTAACACACTAAACACTGTTTCGATGAGAGTTTGGTATTAACCTAGTATTTAGTGTTCACACACACACACACACACCTGCTGTAGGACATTTCGTTCCCTTATGCCCTAAGTCTCCGATGGAGGTCCACTACTCCTCGTGTACGCCTGAGACGGAACACACAAACGTACAATAAAAAACAAACCAACACAAGAAAAATTAATCTAACAGAACAAGCTATTTACTTATAATCTTTTCCGTATGTTTTATGTATAAAATTCCGCCCCCCTCTGACCAGAAACCACGCACACACACACACTAACTATTCATAAATATTTGTAAGCAGGACCCAATCACAATGCTGAGTCAGGAAAAATCCTGACCCAAAACGTGAAAAACTGTTTAACAGTAACAATTTGTACAACAGAATTCACAGCCTTCGTCAATATTTCAGCGACGATTTCTAACGGCCACACACAAAATCTGATTTAATTCTCAGCACGAGTACTTAGAACAAAGTCGTGCGATTAGAGTCGAATTTGTGCGGTATTCGCCCTTAAACGCATTTTGTGCACATTTAAAAAAAAAGAAAAAAAGAACAAACAAAAAGAGTTGTGGACGCGTTGTTGAGGAAGTCAAATCAGTGACGGGCTTATTGACACGCTGTAGCCGTCTGGAGGCACCTGGAAAGGTACGCTTTAACAAAGAACGTCCCACAATAATCTAGAGTGTGTGACGCAGCAAATGTTTATAATGTGTTTCGACTATAAAAGCTGATAAATAAATAAAAGTCACTTCCTTATGCTGCTGCCTGTGTTTAGGAGTTTCTGCATAGTAGTTTATTTGTAAAATTCACCAATAAATCACAGAAACCGATTGTGCTGTGTGCGATTTCAACCACTGACCAATCACAGTAGATTGTAATGATTGCAAGTATCACCCGCCATTCTAAACATGTGTAAAATTAGAAAGGTTCTCGTCATAGCTGAAGTAAAGGAAATAAAAAAACGGTTAAAAGTTCAGTTTTACAATTTTTTAATTAAAGTGTAAAGTGCTGAATAAAAATGTGGATTTACCCTTCCTACCTTGTCGTAGCCCTTCTTCATCACCTTCTCCTGCCTCAGACACAACTCAGGACTCTTCCTTCCTGTGACCTAAACAACAGACAGGAAGGTTTTTTGTTTTAAATGGAAAATCCTCATTTTGTAGCCAGGTGTACCACCTACAGGGCTTTTAATATAATCTTTTCTCTAATATAATGAAAGAAAAAAAAAAAAAGTAGAAAGAAAGGAGTGAGAAAGATAGACTAGTGTGTGAGGAGTGCAGTGGTAAGAAGAAAACTAAAAGATACAGTTAGAGAAAGAAAATGAAAAATGGTGTGACTGAAGACAGAAATAAGAGACTGGGCCTGGAGCAAAAAAAAGAGTAGGTGAGAATACAGAGCGGTAGACAGTAAGTAAAGAAGAAGGGAAAAAAGTGGCAAGAAAAAAAAATTAACTGACAGGAAACAGATGGACAGAGAAAGAGCAAGAGAAGAGACAAAAGATACAGAGTAAGAGTGTGAAACGGAGTGGAGAAAGAGAGACAAAAAGAAGAGAGAGAAAAAGAGTGAGAGGTGATTAAGAATGCATGCTGTCAGTAATAATCATGTGGAGTCACTTCCTAACTGAGCCTCTGATTGGTTGCTTGGTTTCGACTCACCTTATATTATTATTATAGGGGAGAGGAGTGTGTTTGATGGCAGGGGGCGGCGGGTCTCGTCTGGGTCGGTGAGGTCCGTCGCTGCTGTCACTCTCGCTGTCTAACTCAACCTAAAGATGAAGGAGGTCAAAGGTTAGCAGTATGAATGGAATTTGTATGACTCGGGTCACGGCGTTCCTGCACGTTCATCTGCGCATGATCGGTTAAATACTCTCTGTACCGAGTGAGAAATATGTAAAGTATTTCCTTTATCTCTCAATCGCCTGGGATACATGAGCTTAAAGATTAACTTTGTGACAAGAGAGAGAGAGCACATGAAGAAAGAAAAAAAAGAGCACACAGAAAAAAGAAAAAGAGAGAAATAGAAGACACAAAAGAAAATAAGGAAGCGAAGAGAGATAGGAGAGCACACACCCAAAGAGGCGGAATAAAGGATGGAAGTCAACCTGGTCACGTTAGGGGGGTTGTCTCACTGTCTCGTCATGGCTGCTGTCGTCTCATCAACTCCTCAGACGCATGTCTTCCACCATGGAGCGCAAGGTCATAATGCATAATCATCATCATCATCAAAATAAATAATAAACACATTGACATTTCTGACATTAAGCAAACCTCTTACATTCTTATATTATTTCTACACCGATACATAAGATTAATTCCTTGCTCAGGGGCCAAACAGTGACAATTTGAGGGTGCTGGGAAGTGAACCCACAATCTTTTGTCCACGGCTTAACCACGAACAAATTCTAAATCTCAATGGCTTTTGATATTTTGTCTCTTACTGTTAGACTAAACTGCGCATTAGAATACAATATTGAGACGGGGACAAAGTAAGAGAAAGAGACAGAGACAAGTAAGAGAAGGAGAGGTTAGTACGAAGTGATCAGGAAAAGTAGAGAGAGAGATAGAGTATGAGAATGAGACGGAGGCAAAGTAAGAGAAAACAGTCAGTTCAGGGAAGTTAGAGAAAGACAGTAATAAATGCTTAAAATTAAAATTCCTTGTCTACTGGGGTGTGTGTGTGTGTGTGAGAGAGAGAGAGAGAGAGAGAGAGAAAGAGAGAGAGAAAGAGAGAGAGTATCTCACCTTGACCTTGTTTCTGTTGTGGCTCAAAGTCTGAGTCAGAGCTTGACTCCGAACTGGAGCTGGAGTTTGATGGACTGGAGGGGGCTGATTGCTGTCGGGACGAGAGAGAGAAAGAGAGAGAGGGGGAGAGAGAGAGAGAGAGAGAGAGAGAGAGAGAGCGAAAAGAAGAGAGAAACAGTTTGGATTTAATGACACTCGGCCAGTCACATTATTAATGCGTCTCATTTGCTGTATGCAAAAACACACAAATGTTTATGTAAATGGTTTAGAAATATGAGTGCGTGTCTAACGCTCAGTCTTCACCATCTGCAGCGCTGATCTCGCTCTGACCTCAGACTTGGACGAGAGCTCGTCGTCAGAGTTCGACTCTTCTGACTCGGGTGGCTTCTTCTGCTCTTTGACCTCTGGGGTCTCGGGCTTGTTCTTCATCCATGACCCTCTTTGCTTCGAGCTCTTTTTGTCTCCGAAACCCGACACCGGAGTTATGGAGCAGGAAGAGGACGAGGAGACGCGGGGGGAAGTGCCCGAAAAAACTCCGCCTCCTGAACTTTTCTGACTTTCTACTCCTCCCTTTTTTATCTTTTTAATGCTGGACTTGGGCGAATCGGCGTTGGAAGGACGCTTGCTCGTCGATTTGATCTCAGACCCACCCCCTCCCCCCGGACCACCGCCTTTCGGACTTGTTCCTTCCATCTTGGGCTCCTTGAGCGTCAGCTTGGGCTCTTTGAAAGCAGCTTTGGGCAGTGCTTTGCTCTCTTCTTTTACTTTGATCTCGGGCTTCTTCAAAGAGGAGGACAAGTGGAAGCACGATGGTTCGCGACTGCCTTTGTTGCTGTTGCCGTCGCGTTCTGCATCTCCTTTAGATGAGCTTTTGCTCTCAGAGTCTTTTCGAGGACGCTCGCGGTGCTCCTTGGTCAGTTTGTGAGGTTTGGGGGCTTTTGTAATGATGGGGTTTTCTTTAGTGAGCTCCTGGAGAAAGAGAGAGAGAGAGAGAGAGAGAGAGAGAGAGAGAGAGAGAAGAGAGAGAGAGAGAGAGAGAGAAAGAGAGAGAGAGACGACGAGAAAAAGAGAGAGAAAGAATGAGAGACAGACAGACAAAGGGAGAGCACAATAGAGAAAAAAAGAAAGAAGGCACAAGAGACAGAGAGAATGAAAGAAAAAGAGAGAGGTGAAAGAGAGAGAGAGAAAGAAAAAAAAAGGAGCACAAGAGAGCGGGGGAAAGAGAAAGAGAAAAGAAGCACAAAAGAGAGAGAGAGAGCGACAGACAGACAAAGGGAGAGCACAAGAGAGAAAGAAAGGGAGAGAGAGAGAGAATGACAGAAAGAAAAAGAGAGAATGGGAGAAAGAGAGAGGGGGAAAGAAAAAGAGAAAAAGCGCGCAAAAAAAGAGAGAGAGATAGACACAGACAAAGGGATAGCACGAGAGAGAGAGGAAAAAGAAAGAGGGCACAAAAGAGAGGGAAAAAGGCAAAGAAAAAGAGAGAGAGAGAGAGAGAGAGAGAGAGAGAGAAAGATAAAGGCATTAATGTAACATTTATTTTTGGGAAAGAATCTGGAATGAACTGGAACACTGATGTTGATAATTGAGGTTAATTTAGAATTATAATAAATAAATAAATAAATAAACAATAGAGTGGGAAAAGGCTAAAACAAGAAGCAAATGCCAAAGCATAAAAGATAAAAGCTGGGGGTGGGGGGTTTTAAAAGAAGAATAATAATAAAAAAAAAAACGAAATACAGAGTAAAACATCTGCATCTGAAATAAAGCATTAAACGCGCATTAACGTCGAGGATAATGTGTAGCTTCACAGACCTTGGGCCCCTGGGAGCTTTTGCTTTTCTTGGGGTCAGAGAAGGCAGACAGAGGGATTGTGGGAAGCATGGGGTAGTCTGGACTCGGTCTGGACACCAACTCCGCCCCCTCAGGCACCACGATGATCTGGGAAAGGAAGGAAGGAAAGCAGCGGTCGAGATGCATTGATGTCTTTAACAACACACTGATTCGTTTCAGCTCTTTTGGTTAAAATGTTTTCAATATAAAAAAAATAAAAAAATAAAATTTTCTTTATGTTTAAGGGCCTTACTTAAGGGTCCGACAGTGGCAGCTTGATAAGCTTGGGACTTAAACCCACAATCTTCAGATCAGCAGTCTAACACCTTAACCACCAACCCTACAACATCCTGACAGTTTATACTTAGTCCTGTTTACTTAGTCGGTTCACTAATAAAACATCACCAGTCAGTCAGTAATTAATGCTACATTTGAGGCGAGACAGGAGAGGACGATGACTCCATGACCCTCACCATGAAATATTTTTCCCGATTAAATAAACATCCTCAACGTCATGCGCCGTTCACACCGAACAAAGCGCAAATGCACATCGCGTCACTCGCTTCAGGTTGCTCGTGCGATGTTTTTTTTCCCCTCGCCGGTGCAATGTGTCAGGTGCCTGCGGACGGCTTCAATAATGCTCTCCTTCATCATCAAGTCAAGTCACCTTTATTTATAGAACGGTTTTAACAATAGCGATAGTGTCAAAGCAGCGTTACAGAATCAAATAAATAGTGTGTTAATACAAGGACAATAGCAAACACTCGCTAACACACTTGTGCTACGACTTTAAGTGTAAATTGCTGCATTAATGTTTAACGTTCAATAAAATTAAACAGAATCTACAGCCAACTCAGGCCAAAAGTAGAGATTTGAAGTAGAAATTTTACTTTTTCAGCCCCAACAAAACATATTTTGCTCTAACTTATAAACTAACACCTACAAGGTACCATAAACACAGGATTTATTATTGAGCCAGTAAATAAGCCATTCAGAGGTTCGGAAAGGTCAGTAATTATAGTAGGTAATATAGTTAGTATAATTATATATGAAGAACATCTAAAAATGAAAGAGCTTGTGTCAGTGATGGACTTAATTCCTCCCACTCCCACAGTCCTTCACTCACTCCTCCAGCTCTGACAAGTTTCTTGCGGAAGTCTCGGGTCGGGTTGTTAAAGGTGAGTTTCTCACAGCGCAGGTGATTGACTGGCGGGTTGCCCTCCAGGTTCAGGAAGAGGTCGTAGTTAAAGAGGACCTTCTTCGGCTCCTCCTGCGGTGACGAATATTCACGTTACAACAGGATTCAACCACACAGAATAAAAAAAAAAGTTCTGGGAAGGGGCAGTCAAGAAAAAGAAAAATGTAAAGGATATAAAAAAAAGAGTTTAGAAAGAAGAGTAGACTGGCTTATGGAGGGGAAAAATCTCTCTCTCTCTAAAAGGATAGTGACTGGGTTGGACAGGATTAGGATCGAGTTCATCAGGGGGGACGGCTCATGTTAGATGTTTTGGGGAGAAAGTCAGGGAAGACAGATTGAGGTGGTTTGGACATGTACAGAGGAGGGATAGTGAATATATTGGTAGAAGAAATGTTTGAAATGAAGCTACCAGGCAGTTAGTGTGTGAGTGAAGAGGATGTAGAGAACAGGGTTAGGTGGGGACAGATGATTCGCTGTGGAGACCCCTAAAAGGGAACAGCCGAAAGGAGGAGAAGAAGAAGGACATAAGTAGATTGTAGTAATAAGTTGGAGGTTTTCTGGGTAAGGAAGGAATAAAATCTGAAAGTGGAAAAAAGAATAAATTTTTATATTTTTTGCCTTCCTATAAGATTAAAAAAAAAATTATAGAAAAGGAAAAAAAAAGACATATCTAAGGAACCAAGTAAGAGAGTCTGAATTAGGGGCTGGGCGATACGGCAAAAAGGTAATCCTGATTGTGTTTTTTTCCATATTGATCGATAGTGATATACATTTCGATATATTAATTGTTAAAGTTGCCAGTTTTATAAGAGAATCCCAAGAATGTCTGAACCTACGAAAATTATAGAGTTCATTAATTACATTTTAACGCATAATTAATTAAAACCGATTAAACATTTGGCTTCGAACAACCTACTAAAATAAACACCACAACATTTCCTGCCACCTGTGCTAAAATCTCTCTGTTTAATGTAATGAATCGGTGCTTTTATTGCGCATGTGATTGCGAAAGGGCATTTGACACACGAGTCAAGAGTCAAGTTCAAGCCAAATGAAGTTTGTTGTGTGTAGTGAGTTGTTTTTTTTTAACGGTTTTGCGAATGTATGTTTGGCTGTTGGTGGTCTGATAAAGACACTTATTGTACATCTATTATCTTAAAATGATTTTGATTCAATCTAAGAATCTAAGCTTTCTATACGTTTATCTTCATCTGTTTGAGTGCTGTACGACACAAAGATTTCACTGATAGGACGCAGTGTCCCACCGGGAGGACGCCGGAAAGTTAACAGGTTTCATATTGAGTAAAAATGTCATCATCGGTATTGACAAAGTTTATCACGTTTCGATAGGATATCGTTAATCGGCCCAGTCCAAGTTTGAAAGAAAGATCGAAAGGATATTTGGGACGAAAGAAAAATATATATATTTGTAAGGTAGGTGGACGTAAAAGCTGTCAAAAAAGGATGTTTCGAAGAATTTTTTTGTAAACAGGGAGGAAGATGAAGAAAAAAAAAAAAAAGAAGGAACGAACGTCTGAGAAAAACACCAATAAGGGTAGGGACAAAGGGGAAGGGGGTCTGTGTTGTCTGAATTGACTGCTTTTGCCTGGACGTGTGCGAGTGTAACAGGAACGCAACAGAAGCGCTTTAATAACGTTCTCTTTATAAAGCTGCTGTAAGTGATACGCTGCGGAAGGAAGCGCTACAGATAAGAAGTGCTGAAAGGCCAGCGCAGACTTTATCAGCAACTTCCATCTAAACACTTTACTTAAACACACAAGTGCGCGCGTGTGTGTGTGTGCTTGCGTATGCTTGAAAAGCTCTGCTAAAGTAAAAATACTTTTAATATGTGGGTGAAAGGAAGAACCTACGACCCTGAAAGGAGGTGAAACAGATGTGTAAGCACGTGTGCGCATAAGGAAAAGGAAAGAGTGAGACAGAAAGACAGGCAGACAGACAGTTAAAGGGGGTTCAAAAACTATAAAGAGGGAGAGAAAGACTGCAGCAGAAGATGATTACCTTGTTTTTGAAATAGACCTCTATCGGCATGAGGAATCCTGCGTATCCAGACTCCTCTACCTTATACGGAGGCTCCTTACACACTGTGAACACACACACACACACACACACACACACACACACACACAATATCAGTCTGCTGTTCTCCATTTCATAGATCAACACAACTGACCTCTGCCCCGGGGCGCCGAACTCATGTGTCCTGCAGAGTTTAGTTACAGCCTAATTTAATACACCTGACTTAAACAATCACACACTGCTGAAGGGACATACGTACGTGTGTGTGTGTGTGTGTGTGTATTATTATGGTTCTACAGTGCAACCATCAGCTGAGAATAAAAACTACAGCTCTACCTAGTCATGTTTTTGCAGCATTGATTAATAATGAATCCTGTATTTATTTTATGATATGATTTTTGTATTATATTTGTACTGCATTGCTGGTGTACGTCACTTGAACAACGTTTGAAACGCAGCGCAACGCGAGTCCCGTCTCTAAAAATTAAAATAGCGCTTCCTGTTTTAATCAATCCTAATTGGCGTTTTTCAGGGTTTCAGCTTGCATTCTGTAAACACTCATGCTATTCTTTCTCCAAATGTGCAATACTCTCTGCCATCATTAGGGGAGTGGTAGCTCGGTGGTTAAGGTGTTGGACTGCTAAACAGGAGATTGTGGGTTTGAGTCCTAGCAGCACCAAGTTACAACTGCTGGGCCACTAAGCAAGGCCCTTAACCCCCAATTGCCCAGATGGCATTATGAATGAGATAAAAATGTAAGTCGCTCTGGATAAGGGTATCTGCTACATGCCAGAAATGTAAATGCAAAAATGTAAATTAGTTGAACGGCGGCGGCGGCGGCGGCAACTGCGGCTTCAGATCCGCATCCGGGTCCTAAATGCTCAAAACTAAAACTAAGCAAATGCAAAGATCAGCAGAAACGAGTGTAAAGAAAACGGCGCAATTTATCGGCGAGCGTTCTCTGTGCCGCTCCAGGGTGGGGTGGGGTGTGGGGGTCTGTCAGACATGTTTCAGCATGCTTCTGAGGGCTTACAGAAATCAAAGCACCGTCTCACAATTCTTCAGACGCCAATCACCCCGAGGCAAAAAGTCTAATAACAGTTTTCTCATCACCCGAGTTATTTTCTGATTTATTTTCTATGGCTGCTTTTTTGTAAAATAATGTTAAAATGTAAAATATGCATTATGAGATTACGAGAAGGAAGTTTTCCCACCACATAATTGACTACCACTATATATAAAATACACTGTTTGAAATTCTATAGCCCCCCCACCCCCCCAAGTTATTTAATGTATAAATAACCTTTCTCCTTAACGCTCACTGCTCAACACTTTTTAAATGATGACACGACCTCCCACAGAGCTCGCCAAGGCCCCCTATGGGTCGGGACCCCCCTGTTGGGAACCGCTGCATTAACCACCATAATAGGGTATTTAGTGTATATCACTATAGTGCCTGCAATACTATCTAAACCCCTGCAACGTTAACTATACTGCTCATCCACTCCCACACTAGTTACAATTCTACAGCGTGTAACTACAGTACCTACTCTAGTACACCTTCATTCTATTACACCTCCATTCTACATAACCTGGTATATTACACCATTCAGTCCACCAGGCTGTGTTACACTACACCATCTATTGTATACTGTAGAAAACCAGTGAAGGATAATAAAAACATCACTACTGACAGAGGAAAAGCCTTATATAATTAAGTAACTGTTTGCACTCAGGATCACATGGTAGCTCCAGCAAACCATTCATCACCCGCCTGGAATTTAAAGTCCGCCCACTGGAGCCACGCCTCCTGACATAATAAAAAAACAACAACAAAAAAAAAAACTGGCAGACAGGCTACACCACTCTTTACAGAAATGACAGGTTGACAGAAGCTATACCCTTTTTTATTCTTTAGGCCATACACCCCATTTTGTAAGGAATGACAGGCTGACAGAGGCCACGCCCCCATTTCATAAGAAATGACAGGCTGACAGAGGCCGCACCCCATTTCCTAAGAAATGACAGGCTGACAGGGGCCATGTCCTATTTTCTATGGAATGACATGCTGACTGAGGCCACACCCCTTTGTTGTTTGGAAAAAAAGACTGACAGGCCACGCCCCCTATTTGTTAGTAATGAACCCCTTTTTATTTATTTGTGTTCACTTGACTGATGTGATATTCAAGTATTTAAAGATAAAAGCACCCCAACACTCGGTAAATGTGCTACAAGAAATGACAGTGTTTTCTGAGCAGACACACACCTCTTTTGGGTTTAGGGAAGCTCTCGTGCAGGCGGAATATGACTTTGTCTACAAAGTGCTGGATGTCGCTGTTCTCGGGTCCTCGGACAAACACCATCCAGTCGTGTGTGAACCCCTCGGATGTCGCCTTCTTCCGTAGCTGAGCGCGGTGACCCAGCTCCAGCTTCACCTGCACCGTGCACTACACACACACACAAACAATAGTCAATATCTGAATGTGTATGGGTTTAGCTTACAAAAATTAATTGTTAATATATATATATGAAATAAAATTTGGCTCATACCGCTAATACATAATAGTAAATAATTCATTTTTTAGAATCAGATTTATGACCATTTAGACATTAATATACTGTTGGTGTAAATTTATTTTCTGGATGTTTAGTAGCTCCTCTTACACAGTCAGTTTCTCTGTTAATAATACGCTAAAAGACGTCGAACTTCCAAACCAGATCAAACTTAACGGCTTGTTGACTAAGAGCGTCGCTTTAATGGCAGCTGCGGTGAATTTTTGCCTAACCACAAACCTGCATGCAAATCAAAACCCTCCACCATGTGATGGTTCATTTTTCAGCCTGGGAAATGTTTGGATTTCATTCATCTGTTGGGTTGATTTCATTTTTATTGTAATTTTCTCCGGTAAATTAATACTGAAGGAAATTAGCTAATAGGATTGGGGTTTTTTTTGGGGGGGGGGGATTCTTTGTTTCCCAACAAGCTGGGGTGTGTGTGAGCAATGATGCTTTGATTGGTGATTAATCAGAAATTAATTACATCTGAGCAGTTGTTATTTTTGTCCGGTTTAAAAAAAAAAATTAGCTAATTTACATTCTGAGCTGCTCCTGTATAAAAAAAATGTTACTGAAGGAGCCGATGTGAGACTGGGATTGGAGAGCCGTGCTGGGCAAACTAGTACCAGGCAGCGTGATGCCTCCGTGGGAGACGAGCGAGAGCGAGCATCAGGGCGAGAGTTCACAGTCTTATGGGAATTAAAGGGACAGGATGGACAGCCATGACGCCAGGGAAAGGATTGGACCAGCTTTCGTCTCTAATCCTTACTCAGACACGTTCTTGGGTCGGGTTTGGTCTCGTCTCTCCCTGACGCTCCCAGAACTGGATTTATATTTCAGAAAATTCCTGGCAAGTCTTTTAATTTTAGCTGGTCAAATATAATTTAGATGATTCATAACTCAGGTTCAGACGAGTTTATAGTCATCAGTGAACGACAAGAGGCTATAAAATCTTTATCTTCAAATTAAACTTTAACCAGCAAGTTAAAACCAAACCAGTTATCAATCAATATGAAGAAAAAAAATGATCAGGATTACATTTTCGCCATATCACCCCAGCGCCGTATAGCTGTGAGTTTCTCTGTTAAAATGGTTTGTTTTTCGGACGGTAAAGAGAGAGAGACACAATTGCATTCCAGAGCGTCGAGTGTAACGACAAACAACAGAAAACAATTAAACTTTAAGCAAAATGACACGGTCAAATAAAACATTCTGTCATTTATTATTATTGCTTTATAGGTCTGAAATTAGATGATCTCATTTTAAAAGCTGAATCTTTCAGGACAAATCACAGCAATTAAACTGCAATAAACACATTCTACTGATCGGTGAATTAACTCATTTAATCTGACGCTCATGGGGAGGCTATACTAGAGTCGAGAGACAATGGAAAGTGTTCGGTTTGCCGTCTGATCATCTCACAACCTGCAGGTGTGTGACAGCAGACGAGCACGCGACCCACCGCATGCTGACGAGACGCATACACCCAACACGTGGGGTTTTTAGACAGCAGACATCAAAGGATGTTGCGTTTCCTCAGAAAATGTACAAATGCAATCTCCAAATGCGCGTCTTAACCGCCCCCCAATCAGTCTCTACAATCTTCAACAATCTAACAACACAACAGACGTAATTTTTTTTAAAAAAAAGCAGCTTTTTGCAGCTTGAAGACTTTCCTCAAAAATGTCAAAAAACATCGACTATCTGATTGTAAACTAAACCATAAGAGTAGCTAGCATAATATAGCATTGTAAGTTAGCTAGCTGTCTGTAAACATTGTTATTATCCTTTACAAACGTGTTATATCTGGCTGGAGTTCTTTGTATTGTGAGGTGATTAGTCGTAGCAACGTCATGCGTCACAGCACAAATTAAAAAAACCTCAATATTTCCGAGGTGAACCTCAAACATATTTAGTCAATAATCATACCATGGTCTTTTACTGCGGCACATGACAGTTTTTCCAGAGTTAATCTGTGAACAGAAAACCAACCTATAAACAACGAGCGCTTTTGTCTTTCTCAGATTTAAGCAGGAGGAAGTTAGTAAGCATCCACAGTCTAATGTCCTTCACACATTTCTCGATCCTATTCAGCTCATCTGACTTTCCTATAACATATGAATTAGTATCATTAGCATAACAGTTGAGGATAATAGCGTGTTTACGAATAACTGTAACAAGAAGCAGCATATATAAATATAAGAAAAGCAGTGGGCCTAAAACTGCACCATGTGGAACACCAACCTTAACCTTAGTATGCAGACAATTTATTATTTATACTTACACACTCATAACGATCAAAATAAGACCTGAGCTCAGACACAGTGGATTCCTTAACTACAACATTTTTTCGCACATTAAGAAAAATAGTATAATTAAAGCTGCACTGAAGTCATCAGCAGTGAGACAGGACCTGGATCAAAGGCCAATATTCGGTCATTTCATTACTTTAACCAGCTCTGCCTTTATCCCACGGTGGAGCCTACGTTGTGTTTCATGTAGTCATTGTTGGATTACAACCTTACAACCAAGGCTTTCATTTGTCCTTCAGTGTAATTTTGTCTTTATATGTCTGGAGAAGACAGAAGTTGCTTATATCTACTGCTTTCATGGCAGGGAAATTTGTAACAGATTGGCTGCGCTTTATGATGTAAGGATCACATCCCACGTGTTTGCTGATTTTCTGTTTATATTTTTCCACTGAAATACAGCTTAAACCGCTACAACATGAACTGAACTGTCCTCCATGTCTTCTAGGGTTAGGGATCTTTAGGCGCCTCACGTTTCGATCAGATTCTGAGATCTGCGACTGGATCCCGAGATCTGCGACTGGATCCCGAGACGATTATTGATGCATCTTTTGTTTTGATACGGATTTTCTTTTTTTCCCCCCAGTGTTTGACGATAAAAGCACCTGTACTTGTAATGACCCATAATAAATTTACTTTCAAGATCTTGTGTTAATAAAACAACTGGACGTAATTTCGCAAATCAACAACAAAATTACAAAGAATCAACAGGAAATGAAACATTCGCCTGTAGCACCTTACAATTAAACTAATTAAGAAGCAGCCATAACGTGTTCTTCTCCTTCTTCTTCTCCTTTCGGCTGTTCCCCTTTTGGCCCTGACAAAAGAGGGTCGCCACAGCGAATTATCTGTCTCCACCCAACCCTATTCTCTACATCCTCTTCACTTACACACACTAACTTCATGTCCTCGTTTATCGCATCCCTATACCGCCTCTTTGGTCTTCCTACCTTCTGCCTGGTAGCATCATTTCTAACATCCTCCTACCAATATATTCACTATCCCTCCACAGTACATGTCCAAACAACCTTAAGTAAGTATAAGTATATTCAATTCATTGTCACTGTGGAAGGTACATGTACAGAGTCAATGAAATGCATTTTTCGCATATCCCATCTTAGTAAGTTGGGGGGTCAGAGCGCAGGGTCAGCTATGATACAGCACCCCTGGAGCAGGAGGGGTTAAGGGTCTTGCTCAAGGACCCAACAGTGGTTGACTTGCTGGAGGTGGGGGCTTGAACCCAGGTGTTTCTGGTCTTCAGATTAACAACTCAGCACCTTAACCATTTGAGCCACCCTGCCAACCTTATCTGTATCTGTCTTCCCTGACTTTCTCCCCAAAAACATCTAACATGAGCCGTCCCCCTGATGAACTCGTTCCTAATCCTGTCCAACCTCGTCACTCCCAAAGAAAACCTCCACATCTTCAGCTCTGCCGCCCGTCTCTTTCTCAGCGCCACTGTCTCTAACCCATACATCATAGCTGGACTCACCACTGTCTCTAACCCATACATCATAGCTGGTCTCAACCACTGTCTCTAACCCATACATCATAGCTGGTCTCACACTGTCTCTAACCCATACCCATACATCATAGCTGGTCTCACCACTGTCTCTGTCTCTAACCCATACATCATAGCTGGTCTCACCACTGTCTCTAACCCATACATCATAGCTGGTCTCACCACTGTCTCTAACCCATACATCATAGCTGGTCTCACCACTGTCTCTACCCCCATACATCATAGCTGGTCTCACCACTGTCTCTAACCCCTACATCATAGCTGGTCTCACCACTGTCTCTATCTAACCCATACATCATAGCTGGTCTCACCACTGTCTCTAAACCCATACATCATAGCTGGTCTCACCACTGTCTCTAAAAACCATACATCATAGCTGGTCTCACCACTGTCTCTAACCCATACATCATAGTGGGCTCAAACTGGTCTCACCACTGTCTCTAAACCATACATCCATAAGCTGGTCTCACCACTGTCTCTAAACCATACATCATAGCTGGTCTCACCATTGTCTCTAACCATACATCATAGATGGTTCTCACCACTGTCTCTAACCCATACATCATAGCTGGTCTCACCACTGTCTCTAACCCATACATCATAGCTGGTCTCACCACTGTCTCTAACCCATACATCATAGCTGGTCTCACCACTGTCTCTAAACCATACATCATAGCTGGTCCCACTACTGTCTTGTAACCCTTCCCCTTATGCGATACCATACTGGATGTGTTATCAGTAACTAAAACTTAGGGCTTTGTCCCAAATCACATACTACTCATTGAGTAATTAGTACATTTTAGTAAGTGTGCACTATCCAACTGTAAAAAAAGATATGTTTTATGTGGTATGTTTACGGTGGTATAAATCAAATTCGGACGTACTACAGCCGTATTTTGATATTAACACGTGACATACCATTTCAAAGAAAGCCTAAATTTTCTGTCTTCTCTGCCTGTTCTGTGCACGTCACAGCCTGTCCCGCTTTAGAGGGACTTTAGTTCCCCGCTTTAGAATTTCGCCTTTTGCCTTTCTGTCAACATCACAAAATTAATTAAAACATTTAAAAATCGAAAATCAATTTTTGACATTTGTGAATGGATTTAGAATCGAATCGTCCACGTTTCACATACAAGAATCACAATTTTACATCAACTCTAATATTTTTCATTGTGCTTTTTTTTAAACTTCCGGTCATCTGTCTAAATTTCTTGCGTCATCAGCATCACGTGATTGCTAACAAGCCAATAAAATTAAAACTGAGAATTGACATTTTGTGACAGATTTTTGTTGCCCCAAAATTAAAGCTAATTTAAAAATTGTAAACGTCGAGCATAAAATTATTAAGTAAAACAATTAAATAAATAAATAAAAATACTGACTCTTAAGTTAAAGTCGAGTGAGGCGATTTTTTTGTGTTACTGAAAAATGTACTGGTGCTAAAAGAATGTTTACCACAAACTTTTACTCATGACTGCATTTAAGCGAATATTTTATGACTAAATGGTAAATTAAAAAAAAAAAAACATTCGTAACTTGCTGTTTTTTCTGTTAGCGCCGTTGACGTTTGGGTGTTTGATGTTAAATCGCGTGGGAGTCAATTTGGGACGCACCCGGGAAAAACCTGACGAGGGAAAACACAGCCGGGAAACGGGTCACATCCCAAATTACACACAACTGTAAGTAAGTGCACTCCATCGCGTGTGGAATAAGGAAATGTGCGCCCTGCCTAGTGCACTACATATGCTTTGAGAAGCCGTTTGGAACTTATCCGAGTTTAAGTGCAGGATTTTATTAGTAACACGAAATAAAATAAAAAATAATATTAATAATCTAATTTAAAAAATATATATATTTTTAAATTTTTTTTTTAAATGCCAAGTAATATATTTATAGTTTTTTATTTATAACCTTTATGTTATTTCAGATATGACAACAAACTATCCAGGGTTAACTTTATTTTTACTAAAACGATCAAAGATTATTAAAAAAAATAAGAAAAAAATATAAAATTAATGATCAAATCAGAACTTAAAAACTAAAAGCCGGTTGTTCGACATTGCACTAGTCGGTTAGCTCGCTAGGCTAAATAGCTCCGGACGATTTTTGCACGTTTATTTGCAATACAATCACGACGAGTTTTTATTGTTTTTATCGACGCACGAAATTAAAGACTTATGCACGGGTTGTGCAACCGACAAAACTCACACACTTTTACATTTTTAGTTAGTTGTGCCGGTTTTTAGAGGCCAGAGCGAAAAAAAAGCCCCAAAAAATCCACATCTTTATTTATATTATGTGGAAGAATGATAGCATATTTAAAGCATTAGCATGCTAATCAGTGCATAACGATGCGTCTGAAAGCTGATTGCCTTAAATTGATATACAAGCTTGGCTGCAGTGTGTGTGTGTGTGTGTGTGTGTGTGACTCCTTTTCACCAACCAGCCCATTACATTACACCCAAGCTCCGACTCACAGACTCCAACAAAACCTTTATAAAAGTATAGAAAACAGAAACAAAGCCCAGTTCCTCGTTACCTGATCCTCCATGTTCCTCTGCTAGCCTGATTGTTGGGTTTTATTTACAGAAGCTGTGTTTTTTCAGGCCGTTCTTCCTCCCGACTCATTGTGTGTGTGTGTGTGTGTGTGTCAGTTTCAACCCCCCGAAAAAAATAGCGAGAGGAATTAAAAAAAAGAAAAGAAAGAAAAACCGGAAGTCAAACGCGGCCATTTTCTTCCCTCCCCTTTTGCTCCCGTTTTCTTCACTCCTGGCTCGTGCGCGACAACAAAACAGCCCCTTTAACCAATCAATACCGAGCATCTTTGAATATGAACCAATCAGAGCAGTCAAAGGGAGGGACTTCCCTATTTGGTGACCGGGGTTGCCCGTATTTGCAGTTCAGGGCTTTATTTCAAATGCCTTCACAGACCCTACAAATGTACACTTTTAATGGCTGGAAAAAAAAATATTATACACACTTTTTAGCGTCATAACTAGCGAATAAAAAAGTATTTGACATTCAACCGTCGTGTATCCTGCGTAGGGAGACTTCTATCCTCATTGTAATACAATAAACACGGTGTAAAAAAGGAATCTCTATAAAAGATTAAATATTCTATTCTATTCTATTCTATTCTATTCTATTCTATTCTATTCTATTCTATTCTATTCTATTCTTTTACATTCAATTTTATTCCAAATTATGCTGTCAGTTACACTAATTTAACTCATTTCTATATTTCAAACCATATTCATAAAACAGAACACGTTATTTTTCCCTTTATTTGTTTGTTTGTTTATTAATTTATTTATTATTAATGTTTGTCTTGTTATTTTAATATCTTAAATAAAGCAGTTATTACAAGAGCATAATAATACTTTTTCTACATCACTCTAAATGAGAGGTGGTAGTTGGTGGTTAAGGTGTTGTTGCTGTTGTGTAAGGTTTGTTGCCACTGCTGGGTCCCTAAGTGAGGCCCTTAACCCCTAATTGCTCAGTTGCATCTCTCTCTTTTTCTTTTTGTCTCTGTTGCTGTATCTCTCTTTCTCTCTCTGTCGCTCTCTTTTCTTCTTTCTTTCTTTCTTTCTTTCTTCATATCTTGCATTTTACAAGACTCTATTGCTTCACAAATAATATATCAATCTTTGTCCTTTTTTATCATCACTAAACTGTTTGTTTCTGGTCGGATGAGCGAACGACTGAAGCCGTAAAGGATTTTAAAGGATTTTCAGTCATCAGCAGATGGGATGTGAACCCAAACTCACAGCTCTGGCACTGAAATCAAAGCTGCACATTCACACAATGCAGAAAGACTCGCAGAAAATCTGCTTAGGCGAGCAACCTGCTACACACACACACACACACACTCCTGTGCATGCAGGCTGTTAGGACTAAAGCAACGGGAGTGAGAGGGTTTATGTCACTGCTGGAGTCCCTCTGGATGAACTGTATGTGTGTGTGTGAGAGAGAGAGAGAGAGAGAGGGCAGGAGGAGGAGGAGTGATGAGTGTCTTTGGCTCGGTTTCTCTTCTATTCTCTATTATGTTGATTTAATTCCCCTGCTGGGGCTCCTGTATTTAATAACTCTTTTATTCCCAGCAGGACGTCGCACCCCGACACGCTGCTCACTTTTCTTTTCTTCTCTTGTGCTATAAATTAGGCAGATTTACAAACGCTGAAAGGAAAAACAGCAAAAAAACGAGTCTACAAAAGCGAATTATTATTAAATCACGTTCAGATTATATCGCTTTTATTTTTTAATCGAGCAACTCAATGTCCTGAGGAAAAACTTTAATAATTAAAAATATTATATAAAAATAATAAACAATCAGAAATATAAGTGAGTTAATGAACTCTTGTTGTTTTACTTCTAAAAATGATATTTTAGTTACGAGGCTAATAAATTAATTAACAATTAAAAAAACAGTTCATTAATCTACACCAGGTTACTAAAGGTCATTTAAAACTCTTTAACACATCTTTCTAAATTGTTTTTTTTTTTCTACCAAATTTGTACAACACACACACACACACACACACACACACACACACACAGTTAAAGAAAAAACATTCATGACTCGAATTACTTTCTGACATTAGCATAACTCAAGATTTTTTCTTGTCCTGTGCTTTAAAACCCGTCCGGATCGACAGACATCATGTTTAATAACGACTGTTAAAATAATAAAAACTTGAAATTTAAACCATTTTTAAATTATTTATTGTTATTATTTATTAATTATAAACTCGTTAACAGATTTAATGTTTTAGGAGATAAAACACTTCAGACATATTTTGATCTTCAAACTGTATTTATTATACATAATATTGTATTTTACACACACTCAGACACACTCTCACACACACTCACACACACAAGAGAAATTTGTTCATGAGGAAATTTGTCACAATGAGGATCACAGTTTACCAGTTTAGTGTGTATACACACACACACACACACACACACATTGATTTATTCATACAGACACACACATACATACACACACACACACACCAACATAGATACATACATACATATAGTGCACACACATGCATACATACACATACACAAACATCCACACACACATACATACACTCGCACACATACACACGCACGCACGCATACGCACACATAATCAAGTTGATCAGGATTTTAGGTTTTTTACTGCTGGATGATTTATCCTCTCTGATGATTTCTGTTCTTTTCTCTCAGCATCTTTTCTGAGTTTTTGGTGTGACCCTCAGTCTGATGTAGGGCAGCCCAAGAGTCCAGTTGTCTCGAGGCCAGTACTGCAGTTCAGGGTGTGAGTAAGGGATCTCCCGGTTGGCATCCAGGTAGGCGATGAGCGTGCTGCCGTACGCAGTCGCAACCACGATCAGGATGTGCCTTCAGACGCAAAACACCAACAGACAATCAAACAACCACCACGGGACTGAAAACCAACCTGCAAAATTCATCCTTACATATTAAAGTGTAAACATATAAACAATACATCTGTTCAGCAGACTTACCTAATAACGCAAAAAATTCCTACTCATAATTCTGACTTTGTGGTGAAGTTATTTGAGGGCATTTGTTACCAACTCTTATTTAGAAGTGGGGATAAACTGTCAACAACGGCAGCTTGGTGATGCTGGGGATTGAACCCATGATCATCTGGTCAGCAGTCTAACACCTTTAACCACTAAGCTACCACAGCCCACAGTGGGGAAAAAATATATGATCCTCTGCTGATTTTGTACATTTGTCCACTGACAAAGAAATGATGGAGTCATTTAATTAGTGAGAAACTAAATAACAACAAAAACATCAAGAAAGAGATTAAGGTCTGAAGACTGACTAGTCCACTCCAGGATCTTAATGTGCTTCTTTTTAAACCAGTCCTTTGTTGCTTTGGTCGTGTGTTTTGGGTCACTGTTATGCTGGAATACCCCTCCAGAACCCATTTTCAATGTCCTGGCTGAGACAAAAAAGGTTCTCACCCAAGATTTGACAGTACATGGCTCTGTCTATTGTCCCTTTGATACAGTAAAGTTGTCCTGTCCCCTTTAGCCGCAAAACACCCCGAAAGAATAATTTTTTCCATCCATGTTTGGCGATGGAGATGGTTTTCCTCAGGTCATAGGCTGCATTCCTCCTTCTCCAAACACAGAGAGTTGTGTTGATGCCAAGTGCTCGATGTTGGTCTGACTTTCACCCAGTTCTCCTCTTAATCATTTAGATGTTCATTGGTAAACTTTAGACAGGCCTGTACATGCGCTTTCTGAAGCAGGGAGAGCTTAAGGACGCTGCCAACATGGTCAGCTATGATACAGCGCCCCTGGAGCAGGAAGGGTTAAGGGTCTTGCTCAAAGAACCCAACAATGGTGGGGCTTGAACCCAGGTGTTTCTGGTCTTGAGATCAGCAACTCAGCACCTTAACCATTTGAGCCACCACTGCCCCCTAACAAGGTGAGATTAGAGACACTCCCTTTAAGAGAGTTCTCCTACTTTCAGCTCGTTATCTAAGACACCTAAGAGACAAATATCCCGCTGATTGATAAAAGATTTAATAATTATTTTACTCATTAAAGCAAATCAATCTATAACTTTTTTTGAAATGTGTTTTTAAATTAACAGCATTTGGCAGTTGCTGTGCTCTGGCCTTATTCAGAGCGACTTACATTTATCTACTGGGCAAGTGTAGGTTAAGGCGGTAGCTTGGTTGGGCTGGGAATTGAACCCCAGTCTTCCAGGTATCAGACCAACACCTTAACCACTGAGCTACCACTTGCACAATTTTTCTAGATGTTTTGTTCTGTATTCTGTCCTTAACTGTTAGAACAAAAACTGACTATTTATATTATAGAAT
Source organism: Bagarius yarrelli (assembly GCA_005784505.1). NCBI lineage: Eukaryota > Metazoa > Chordata > Actinopteri > Siluriformes > Sisoridae > Bagarius > Bagarius yarrelli. Next base: position 501,013 of record VCAZ01000147.1, read on the forward strand.
GATCATCACTTTGTTAGTGGACAAGCGTACAAAATTAGCAGGGATTCAAATAAAGTTTTTCTTACAGTACCAAGTAGAAAATGATGCAACTGCTGCCCCTACTGTTCAGATTAAATGTCTAATTTTTTCCCTCCACATTTTTCTTTTACAACATTTTAATTTCATGCATTTCCTGTTCCTTATAGAACAGCATGAATTTTGCTTGAGTTAATAAAGTACTAAAATTGTACTGAGGGCCAACCATATTAAAGAAGCTTTAGGTGATTATAATATTTATAATTAACCTCCTTTACTAACTTTTATCATTGGGGGTGTTGTTGTTTGGATTTTGTGGAGAGTTTAGTACAGTTCTTAAGAGTAAATGAGTAAATACAAGTCTGTGTGTGTGTGTGTGTGTAGGTACCAGATGCCGTGCAGGTAGCAGAAGTTAAGCTTTTGCCAGAAGCTGCAGCCGAAGCGGTCACTGACCCAGCAGGAGATGGCGAGCACCCAGAGTCCGATGGAGGCACGTGCCAAACGTAGCACTCGCTGGTCTGAACAGCTGAGGAAAATAAAAAGGACACAAGAAATGACTAAAATAAGGCGTACATGAATGTCCAGAAGTTTTTAGGAATAAATCAACCATATTAGATTAAATAACAAAACCCTGCTATGGCTTCTAACAGGAATAGAAATGTGCGTGGATGCATGCTTTTTCAAAATAAGAAAGACAAACATTCGGATGTGATTTTATTGACCATGCTAAACATCATGTTTCCTAGAAATCACAGAAACATTTAATTATTTACCACCTGATACTGAGCGGCAGTATGTAACTTTTACCGATTTATGTACATCTTTACAAACAGGAGCTATCATTCATCTAATGAACAAACACAATGTGATATTTATTATAATAAAAAATGGCAAAAAAGCTGATTAGTGTTACAGAGCACTGAAACTGGAGACTCCTTTTATTATGATTAAACAGACATCCTGTTACAGCAAACTTTAACAAAAAAAAGGGAACAATCGATTACCATTTTTTCCTGATATTTAAGCCTTTTTCGATATCGGATATCGATTTGGTAATATCGGATCCACTGATATGGGTCGCCATCGTGTGGTCATTTTAGGAATTGTCAACAATGGGACTAGTAGTAAAAGTAACCTTTTCTTTAATTGATATTCTTTATTTAACATATTAGATTAGATTAGATTTGATTAGATTCAACTTTTTTATTATTGTGCAAGGTACACGTACAGAGCCAATAAAATGCAGTTAGCATCCAGCCAGAAGTGCATAAGTGGCCTAATTACAATAAATAACAGTCATAGTGTATGATTAGCAATTCTATTATTCGACTTCATCCTTTTTTTTCTTTTAAATTCCGATGGTTTAGATTTTTTTTTTAAATATGGAAAATATTAGGTCTTTATTAGTTACTTGGTTTTACCCTTGCACACCACATAAAAACACTTAATGATACAATAAATTTTATTTTTGTCTTTTAATTATTATTGCTAGAAATAAAATTTGTTGTGTTTGCTGTTCGGGAGTGAAATGACAATGTGTTAAAAATCAAAAATGTATGTTTAGTAAAATGATCAATAAATAAATATTGGTTCTGCACATACTGATATCGCTCACACAAGCGTTAATAATTGTATCGGTACTTAAAAAAAAAATCGAAATCGGCGGAGCTCTAATAAAAACAATCTTTTAAAAATGTCTTTATAATTATATTTATTCATTTTTTAAGAGAAATGTTGTACCTCTTTAGCTCCACACACACAGAGTAGAGGATGTGCAGGGCGAAGAAGTTGAGAGCGTAAGCGTTGGCAGTGGGTTTGACAAAGGACAGCAGCGTGGTGATAACGGTACTCACCATGACCATGCGAGAGAATGACGATCTGCATCAGAGAGAACAAAATAAATATACAAACACAGAGAACTTTTCCAGAAAGAAAAATAACACCAGAACATCAGAGTGTAAACAAGACGACTAACCGAATGTTGGTATTATCGTCTAACAGTCAGTGGCGGTTGGCGTAAAAAAAAAATTAAAAAAAATGGAGGAATGCAAACAAACTATTAGTAATGCAGAACTTTAAGTAGCTGATATCCGCTAGCTAAAATATTAAAAATGTTAACGCTAAAGTGCAATTAGTGTAGCATAAATCAGTGAATTTGATTTCAATGTAAGTTTATTATTATTTACATTTACAGCATTCGGCAGACGTCCTTATCCAGAGTGACATTTGGTAACTTGGTGGTGCTGGAAATTGAACCCAGATACTCCAATTAGCAGTCCAACACCTTAACCACTGAACTACCACATAAGTATTAAATCATCAAATTAATTATTAATATAATTCAGTCATTGGAATGAAGATGGTAATACTGATGTTGTCCACTAGAGGGACCAAAAAGACATGATTTACATTGCACCAGTAACTGCAATAATATATCAAAATAAAATAATATCGATAACAATATTGATTTGCTAACAACACAAGGAGGAGGGTTTTGGCCCTGAAGGGAATTTGAAACAAGCCAATCAGAGCAGTGCTTTTCAAAGGTTTGTGGTAAATGATAATATGACTAACAATGGAATAGCACGACCAAATCATTTAATTTTTTTTATTGAATTGTTGTTTACATCTTAATATGGCCCCAGTGCCCCCTACTGACCTGCTGCTACTGCTTAGGGCGCACTTGACTGATTAATACTATATTACAGCAAATAGCAATAAACCAGTAGGAGTCTTTTGTGACTATTAGGAATGTTTCGAAGCAGAAACGCCTGTCGTTTGTCTTGTCTTTGTCCACTGAGAACTTCGTGGTATCTGCTCTTGGCTACGCTAAAAAAACACAGAGACTCTAAACGGCAAAACGATGCACCCTAATGAAGTCCCTGCAAGCTGAGTACTCATCACCTCATTAATATTTCACCTTTTAAACCATCCTGTTCTTTAATATTAATGCAGTGTCTGTCCAGAACATTCTGGAAGAGGGGTGAGATAAATTTCTTCAGATGAGACATTGACGGGGAAGTGGTGTCTTAGTGGTTAAGGTGTTGGACTGATACCAAAAAGACAGGGGTTTGATTCCCAGCACCACCAAGGTACCACTGCTTGGCCCCTGAGCCAGGCCCTTAACCCCCAACTGCTTAGTTGTATAAAAGAGATAAATGTTAAAAGATAAAAGAGATAAAAGTTGTTCTGGGTAGGGACGTCTGCTAAATGCTGTAAATGTAAATGGACAGGTTGCCAACTTTTCAGATTTTATGAGTCTAAAAATACCAAACAGAACTTTAAATAAATATTTATAATAAATAATAAAAGTAGATTCAAAATTAGATTAAAACTAAAAGTTTTAACAAAATTATGTACATTAAATGTGTTTTTTTTAGACAGTCGCCTATTTTGGTCGACTTGAAAAAAGAAAAGGCTTCAAATTCTTTGACGATGAGTCATTCTCGGAGCGTGTGTGTGTGTGTGTGTGTGTGTGTGTGTGTGTGTACGTGCACAGGTGTATTCTTTTTCACCTCATCGTTACGGTTTAACTTAAGCCTTCTTTGCTGTTACTCATTAAACAAACCCTTTATTATTTATCTCTGTTATTGTTATTATTATATCAGACCTGACTGACTGATTTATAAGTAGGTGTGTGTCGATTCCAGCTCTCGGGTTTGGTCACAGTTTGTGTTACACTGAATTGTACAAAGTCGTGCCATGTTTGAAATAATCTCTGACCAACTGTTTAATACATTTACATTTACAGCATTTGACAGACACTCTTATTCAGAGCGACTTTTATCTAGTTTAGACAATTAAGCAATTAGGGGTAAAGGGCCTTGCTCAGGGGCCCAAGAGTGGTAGCTTGGTGGAGTTGGGAATCGAACCCACAATCTTCGGGTTGGTAGTCCAACACCTTAACCACTTCCAAAATACATTTGAAAACCAGGAATACTACAAAAAAAAGAGTATTAGAGGGGGAAATTGTTTAATAAACAATGATGTGTCAATTGTAAAACAACTCTGAATCATTTAGGTGATCCGATTCACTTATGTGACTTGACTTGCTGAATTATATCATTTTCTTTTTTTTAGCTTCTGTTTTTAAAAGAGACGGCTGTCCTGATCCACAAGGGGGCCTCAGCGAGGTCTGTAGGGGGTCGCATCATATTTGAAAAAGTGTTGAGCAGTGAGAACATAAAGGGGAACGGTCCTCCGACCAAACAGACAAGTCTCACTGATCCGTAGACGTAGACATACAGGACCCAGGTGGGGACGCTTCCACCAATTCAGTGTACAGTATTTATACAGACTGCTATCATATAGAACTTTTTCACTATGGATGTAGCCCAATGTTGTGCTGAACATTTACCTGTCTTTAACGAAGTGAGGGAAATGTGTCCGTGGAAACCAAAGAGAGTAGCCAATGGCCAAAACCCAGAGGATGGAGAGCTCGTCCAGCATCTGCCCCATGAAGCTCAGGGTCATGTGAAAATACATGGAAAACAGACCTGAGAGAGAGAGAGAGAGAGAGAGAGAGAGAGAGAGAGAGAGAGAGAGAAAGAGAGAGAGAGAGAGAGAGAGAGAGAGAGAGAGAAGAGAGGAGAGAGGAGAGAGAGAGACAGAAAGCGAGACGAAGAGAGAGTCAGAGAGAGTGAGAGAGAGCGAGAGAGACATAAAGAGAGAGAGAGGGACAGAGACCGAAAATGAGACAGAGAGAGTGAGAGGAAAATAGAAAGAAAGAGAGAGTGAGAGAAAGATAGAAAGAAAGAGAGAGAGACAGAAAGTGAGACAGAACAAGAGACAGAGAGAGTAAAAGAGAGATAGAGATAAAAAAAAAGGGTTTTCTGTTGGCAATACAAATAAAATGTTATTTCTGAGTTTGACTACAAACATTCGGCCTCCTGGTGTCGGATTACAAACGTTTTATTTCTTAAACACCTGCAAATAAAGCAGGAATTGGAATCTATAGAAATAAGACGACTGTCCAGGGTTCAAAATACACAAAACCTCAAACTCCCAACCGGCATTTAAATAAAACCTCACAATGACACAGGTCTCAGTTCGCAAAAGGAAAAGTTTTATTTCGTTCCAATCGTAACATTTTCAGAGATTCTTTAAAACTTAATAAACGGAATTATAACTAAGAAATTGTTAAATTTTGATTAATTATTTTATATTATTTAGAAAAAAATCACAGGAACGCCAGGCAAGTGGAGGGACAACCTGTTCACGCTTTCACACACACACACACACACACACAACACACTTTCGCACACTCTACAAACGCTCGCACACTCTCGCACACTCTACAAACGTTCAGACACTTTCACACACTCCACAAACTTTCACACACTTTCACACACTCCACAAACTTTCACACACTTTCACACACTCCACAAACTTTCACACACTTTCACACACTCTACAAAGTTTCTACAAATTGTCTGTCTTCTAAACTTGGGAATCTAGAAATCTTTAGCAATTTTGAAATAAACTTGTCTTTAGCACATGTTTAATTAGTGTTGTCAGTTGGTTTTTGGGGAAATTTATTTACAGACAGAATTCTTCGAGTTACGGATTGTAGTTTTCCTCAATAGCTGCCTTGGTGATGGAGTGAGTTTAGAAAACGAGGGCGTGACTCGGGTCTCAGCGTAACATACTCCAGATGGCAGGTTAGCCTACGCGTGACTTAGTGAAAAAAAGTGAGGTGTGGTCATGTGAGGACAGGCAGACAGGTGGTGATTGTGAGACAGGTGAGGACAAGAGGACACTCACCCACAAAGATCATCATGAGCCACACCAGGTGCACGGCCAGGTTCCTCTCCTTAGCATACGGGTGCAGCAGGTAGAGCATTATAGGAGCCACCATGAAGAAGATAAAGCTACTCATCTGCAACAAGGAAAGACAGATAAGAGTTAAGCGAGAGAGAGAGAAAGAGAGAGAGAGAGAGAGAGAGAGAAAGAGAGAGAGAGAGAGAGAGAGAGAGAGAGAGAGAGAAAGAGAGAGAAAAGCAAAAAAAGGAAAGATTTAACATATATGAAAACAAAAAAAGAAAATAAGAAGGGTAGGATAGATAGATAGACAGATGGACGGACGGGCAGGCAGGCAGACAGACAGATACATGGATAGAGAGACAAACAGACAGACAAACATACAGACAGACAGACAGAGAGATAGATAGATAGACAAACAGACAGTTTGATAGATAGACAGACAGACAGACAGACAGATAGAACCAAACAGAAATATGGACAGAAAGATAGACAAATAAATCCCTCCTTCTGTACTTTTCCCCTTCATCCTTCTGCACATTCCCTTCCTCCTCCATCTGAACGTTCTCCACTTCCTCTTTTTGCACCCTTTTCCTTTCTCACTTTTTCACTCCCTCCTCCTGCAGTTTCTTTCTACTTTCTACATATCCTTTTCCCTTATATTTGCTCCGTCTCCCTCTCTGCCCTCGCACCCTCTCACTCCATCCTGCACACACTCGTCCCTCTTTTCATGTAAAAAGATCATTCATGCTATCTGATTGTGAGTGTGCAGGGAGCAGGGTGCGGTATGAATAGTGTCCATGGCACCACATGCATCAGCTCATCAGTGTAACCTGTCAGACGGCAACTTGGACTGGGTTCAAACTGATGACATGTGTGTGTGTGTGTGTGTGTCTGTGAAGTGCAATAAACAGATCTTGCTTATACAATGAAATCTAAGAAGACCTCAAGCCATTTATGATGAGACAGAGTGTATATATATATATATATGTATATACAGTATGTGTGTGTGTGTGTGTGTCTCACCGTGTTGAAGTACTCGACAACATTCTCAGAGTGCTTGTAGTTGTCTTCACACCAGTCCACTTCAGAACTCTCGTAAGAAAACACACCTGCCATTTTCTCGTAGGACAGGATGCCTGAGCAAAACACACAGTAAGCCTGTGTGTGTGTGTGTGTGTGTGTGTGTGTGTGTAAATGTGTCATCAACACAGCTATAATAGGTGGTAGCTAAGTGGCTAAGGTGTTGCTTTTGATCAAAAGTTTGTATGTTCAGATCTCACAGCCCCACCATGTTATCACTGCCAGGCCCCTGAGCGAGGCTCTTAAACAGTGCCTGCAGGGTTGTGGGGCTTTAGGCGAAATCACAATTTATTACCGTAAAGATTAGAATATTGGGAACTTAATTTTGAACAGGCTGTTTTCTTTCATGTAAAAAGTCTGATTAAACATCACTAGAATGGGACATTTGTAGGACATTTTTTTCTATTGAATGTGAGTAATTTGGAGAGATATGTGTCTATGTGGAATATGTATATGAATACTACAATATTTACAGTACTCCAGTGCTCCCAGTATATATGCCATTATCAGTGTTGTGAATTGTGGTTGTGTTTAATGGGGGTCTGTGCATCGCAGGGGCATAAACGCATCTCACAGGTATGAGTGCAATAAAAGGACATTCTGTGTCCCCCAAATGAGGATAGGTTCCCCCCAAACTGGTTTCTCTTAAGGTTTCTTCCCACTAATGTTTATTAGGGACAAACTTACACTTATAAAGAACAATCTTTTTTTCTTATGAGACAATGTCCACTGATAAAAGCAAATAAAAATAAGGATGAGCATCTGCTAAATTCCAGATGTGCAATAATGTCAATATAGTTTAAGTAAATTAAAAAGAGAGGAAAGGGGGGGGGCGAGAGAGAGAGGGAGAGATAGAAAGAAAAAGAGTGTTAGAGAGACAGTGAGGGAGAGAGAGAGAAAAGAAAGGGAGCAAAAGAGAAAGAGCACAAGAGACAGAAAGTGAGGGAGGGAGAAAGAGAGGGAGAGAAAGAAAGTGAAAGAGCAAGAGGGAGAGACAGAGAAAGCAAGAGGGAGAAACAGAGAGAGAGAGAGAGAGAGAGAGAAGGGAAAATACAGCAAGAGAGAGAGCGCGCGATAACGAGAGAAATAAAGAGAGAGAGTGAGATAGAGAGAGAGAGAGAGAATTCCTTTATGACCTATTTATCATGTATAATTACTAACAGCGGTCTGTTTTAATTTGAGCTTTTAATTAAAGCTGTTTAATTAGAATTTGATGTAAAATTGGATAAACTGCAGATATTTTTACAACAATTACATCATTTGGTCCTGAGAAATTTTGCAGCGGAATAATTATGACATAATGATGGGAAGAAGCTCCATCAGCATCACTGTGCACATGATGTCATTATACACACACACACACACACACACACACACACACACACACACACAGGGGTAAAAAGCGTGTGTATACAGTCTCAGCATTAATACCAGAAAAAGCCAACACACAGCGAACAGTACATACTGTACAAACTGAGAACTGAGAATGTTTTTCAAACGTTCTGTTTTGCTTAACGTTGGTGGAACGTTATTTTGGGGTTATTTTATGATGAACCTTTTCTTTTAACATCATTTTGTAAACATTCATCCAATACAGATATAATCATCATCATCATCATCATCATCATCATCATCATACGGCTGTGGCATGAACCGTATTATTTTTAGAAGAACATTCTAAAGAACTTTTAAAGAATGTTAGTGAAGGTTGTAGGCACGTTTTCTGTTAGCCGGGAGGTGATACATGGTTCCAAAGCGAAAGACAGCTACACCTCTAGCTGAAGTGCAGGTATTAAATGCAAACTTAAATATATACTGGTCAATTTTATCTTTTTTGGGCTTATAAATTAAAAATAATTTGTGTTTGTAGGCTACCTGATTCATTCAGATTGTGCAAATTAAAGTAAAGATAAATTTAAATCACTATATTGGTTTACAACAACAACTAATAATAATAATAATAATAAAGAATAAGAAGAAAATATTAAAATAAATCACAGTAAGAATGACAGGATGACCAGGATGTAAAAGTATATTTGATCATTTTAAATCCGAATGAAAAGATGCAGCTTTCTTACCTGTCAGGAACACGTCATCCACCATCATGAGCGTTTTGTGTGTGTGTGTGTGTGTGTGTGTGTGTGTGTGTTGTGTGTTTCAGCTTTATATAAAGGTGGAAAAAGAAAACATGGGTTTTAAAAAAATGACCCCGATCCTGTTTAAGCGGGTCTCGGCTGTGAGGTGAAACCGATTGCGAGCGCGCGCGCATTCCTGTCACTCAGGTACAGGTAAAACCTGTCAGGACACAACAAGCTACATGACATTACATCACTGTAAAAATAAATAAATAAATAAAAATAATTTAATAAATGTTAATAATATAAATATATATTTTTACATACCCACCGCTGACTCATGTCCACCTGTCCTGATACATTCATTCTCCAGAACGCACAGCACAGGTAAGCGGTGATTATGGCGTGAACCACGACGTTACCACAACGCGCATGCGCACGATTGCCCAGGTAAGACAACGGGTGCCAGCCGGCGCCATTTTGGTGAGGGAAATTCGTGACAGATCACAGATGCTAATTACTAAATCAAACACGCGCCTTCTGTTATAGAGTAACAATCACCAGCAGGGTGTGTGTGCACTACAACTGTAATGGGTAACTGTTCTTAAGTAAACTGTTAGTGAACACATTCAGTCAGTACATTCAAGACGTTTTCCTAATTGTAAAATAACCCAAAGAATCTGGTTAAAAGAATCAATGTTTTATCATAACATTCCTGCAACCGAGCAGAAACATTTATACAATGTGTAAAAAATATTTGTCAAACTTTGATAAATAACACTATATACACATATTAAGAACAATCTTTTATTCTCACTGCATTATCAGTGTGTAATTTAAATTGAGACACACACAGTGACAGAGAGAGATAGAGACACTGAGAGAGAGAGAGAGAGAGAGAGAGAGAGAGAGAGAGAGAGAGGGAAAGACAGAGAGAGAGAGAGAGAGAGAGAGCGAGACTAAGAGAGACAGAGAGAGACACTTTACAGTGTTAGTTAAAAAAAGAAAACATTTATATCTTAAAAGAATCAATGTTTTAACAATGTCTGAAATAACGTTCTTACAACCAAACAGAAACGTTTATATAACGTTTAAATACAAGGCACATTTGTAGAACTATCAGAAATAATGATTTGACAGCCAAACAGAAAAATATTCTCATGATGTAAAACTGTTAGTTGAGGGCCGACATTTTATATTTTTAATTACCCAAATGTATGTTAATATTTACGATGTGGAACAAACAAGGAAATGAGTTGTAACATGAGTCTTATGTTACATTGTAGCTGCTACAAACACTCTCGTTACTGTTACAAAGCACTGACACTGGAGACCCATAAATATCACATCAATTTCAGTGTCCAGTGGTCACCCAAATGGTTAAGAAACTGCCATGTTGGTTGGACGACCTGGACACCCAGTTCAAGCTCCACTGCCGCCACCAGACTGCCACTGTTGGGTCTTTGAGCCAAACCCCTTAAACCCTTTCTGCTCCAGGGGCGCTGTATCATAGCTGACCCTGATAAAGGCAGTGGTTGCGCAGGGTTATGGTGTTGGACTGCTGATTTGTTCAATTCCCAGCACCACCAAGTTGCCCCTGTTGCTAAGTTGTATAAAAGAAAGTGATAAATGTAAGTCAAACTGGACATCAAGGACGTCTGTCAAATGTGGTAAATGTAATATAACTGTAAAATTTTTCTACAATAAACGTCTAACACAGTAAATTATTTATATAGTAAATTGACATACACATTTAAACAGGATTATAATGTGAATAAAAACCTGAGACGACACGAAAAAGAATAACTTAAGAGACACCAGACTGAGAAAATATCCTGTCCTCATCTGGAGGACACAAAAGAGTTCAGCATCAAGGAGAACTTTCTATTCTTCTGCTTTCTAGTTTTAAAGCCCTCAACTTTGCCAAATATGACAGACGTGTGTCACTTTATGGGATCGGCTTTGGTTGTTTGCACAGTTGCTAATAATATGGCTAAAATGTGTCTAATGTGGTAAGATGTCTTCACTGCATTTGTCCTTATGCTTCTCTAATATGGATCATTTTGTGAAAATCAGAATATACAACATGAGTGTAAATATTTAAATGGAATTTTTACGAGCTTGATTGTTGTTTTTAATCTCAAAACAACTTCGACACATTTACATATTTGGCATTTGGCAGACACGCTTATTTGTTTAAAGGCCTTGCTCAAGGGTCCACTGGTGGCAGCTTGGTAATCCTGCACCGGGACACCACTAGCAATTTATCGGCCCTATAAAAGACTATATGGATGTGTCCCCTCCAACACCTATTTCACACTGTTACTACTAATAAAACAGCAGCGCTAGGTCTCTGAAATTAAACCTGTGAGCTACTAAACATCTTAACCACCGAGCTACACTTCTGGACTGTTCTGTACATTTGGAAATCTATAAATCTCCACATGTGTTTATTAAACGTTCCAGTATGTAGGAGAGAAACCTGTGCCCTTTTTTTCTCTCTGTAGGATTAGTTGCATGTTTGCATTTCTGATCAGGTTTTACTGAATGCCTCCATTCACACACTCAGGATATTACACACCGGTTAAAGAATGCAGTACGATGCAGTGACTACCTGCAGGACCTGTCCCATAAACCTGCAGCGCTATAATCTGCCACATTTACCTACAAGTTCTACAGATAATTATAGGCCATAGAACATAAAACGAATACTGCAGGAACATTTTAACAACTACACGGTGTCTAATGTCCCCATACACACAAGATACTTCCACATCTCACCTGGTCTACAAAAGATCTTAACTCCACAACAGCTTTTTTTCCAAAGGGCATCTGACTGGCATGTAAAGTTTTTTGTTTCAAATTATTTGTGAAGTCTCTCCCGAAACCAGAGATTGTTTGTTTATTTAATAAAGTCCTACGAATAAATCTTCTGTTTAACCCTGGGATTATGATAAATAACCCTGGGACTATGATGTATAACCCTGGGACTATAATGTATAACCCTGAGATTATGATGTTTAACCCTGGGATTATGATGTATAACCCTGGGATTATGATGTTTAACCCTGGGATTATGATGTTTAACCCTGGGATTATGATAAATAACCCTGGGACTATGTATGGGATATGATGTTTAACCCTGGGATTATGATATAACCTGGGATGATGTTATGGATTAACCCTGGGATTATGATAAATAACCCTGGGACTATGATGTATAACCCTGGGACTATGATGTAAAACCCTCGTTCAACCTGGATTTTATATTTCTACATGAAATGTGGCTAAAAACAGCTGCAGTGCTCCACACATTCTATTCATCATTATTAACAGACCTCAAAAATACACTTCAGACTTTGTTGAAGAGTTTACTAAAATGTTCATCAGAATTTCACTGTTTTGCTATATCTGGAGATTTAAAAAAAGTAATCTGGATAACAACATTGTGCAACTATAGACCCATATCAAATCTTCTGTTTATGGGCAAGACAGATGAACAGAGTTGTTTCCAATTAGCTAAAAAATTTATATAGACACACAATTTCAATCTGGTTTCCGACCACATTAAAGCACAAAGACCGTGCTGATGAAGATCATAAAAGACATTTGCTTAGATCTAGATCTCAGTGTTGTGTTTGCCACTGTCCATCATAACACACTTCTACAGAGATTAAAAAACTAAGTCTGGCTTTCTGGGATGCTCCTCAAATAGTTTAGGTTCCTACCTAGAACTAAGAGGTTATTAAGTGAGTGTAGGAAACCATACGTCTAATTGGATGTCTGTGACATGCGGAGTCCCACAAGGCTCAATCCTTGCGCCACTCTTGTTAAACCTGTATATGCTCCCGCTTGGTTAAATAATGAGAAAGAACCAAGTTGCCCCTCACAGGTATGCAGATGATACACAGGTTTATTTTTCCTTATTGCCAAATTCCTACAGCCCTATTGACTCCCTCTGTAAAAGTAACAGTTGGATGTAGCAAAACGTTCTTCAGTAGAAAAAGTCTTTGCTTTTGGAAACAAAGATTAGGTTCTCAAGGTGAATGCAGACCTTGATTATAGAGGTCAAACAACTAAAAACTCAAGTCAGGAATCTTGGTGTGATTCTAAAAAAATGACTTTATATAGTTCCAGTAATCATGTTAAGGCAATAACTAAATCAGCAAACTATCACCTCAAAACTTTTGTTTGTTTGGGACTTTTGTTCATGTCTATTTTACCAGTAGACTGGACTATTGTAATACACTTCTGCAGCTGTCTAATGGTCTTTCTGAGAAGGTCGGTCAGCTCGTACAGAACACTGACACCAGGAAACCGATCATATCACTCCGGTCCCCAGATCTTTACACTGACTGCCAGTTACATTTAGAATTGATTTTAAAGTACTGTTACTTGTTTATAAATCATTCAATGGCCTATAGGACCAAAATACATTTCAGATATGCTCAGTAAATTTAAACCAATCAGATCACTTAGATCACTAGGATCAAGTCAATTAGACATACCAAGGGTTCAGTCTCAACAAGGGAAATCTGCTTTTATCTATTATGCAGCCCGCAGGTGGAACCAGCTACCAAAAGAGACTGACTATAATCATTTTATATTCTGGACTGTTTTCATTCATTTTAAATAGTTTCTTAATTTTTTCGTTTTTATTTTAATTTCTATGATTTTACTGTTGTGTTTATTTGAATGATAATTTTATTTTTTCTTATAATTTAAATTTCTCTTATATGCACTGTGTATGTAATGCCATACATATAAAAAGCTTGCCTTTTCTTGCCTGTGTGCGCTGTGTGTGCGCTATACAATAATATAAATGTGCTAAAGTAGTAGTAATACTTCAGGTCTGTAATGAAAACAGCGCCGCTGTGTGGTTGTACAACAGCAGTGCAGGTTCTCCTTTTTAATTCAGATCAACAAAGTACAAAAACACAAAAACTGGTCTGTTTCTCAAGGAATTAAAACTTTTTCCTTTTTTGTCTTTCACAAAATTGTCTTTAAAGCTGTTTTTTTTATTCACAGATGAAGCCTAACACCATTTCATGGACCACTGATACCACCGGGAAAATCCTCTGTGTTCATGTTTCATTGATTGTATCTTATAATTGTGTACGGCTGTCCTGACAGGTTCAGAAGCTGGGTAAAAACACAGAGGTCAGAGGTCACACAAAGTTCGTTTCAACCGCAGTGTTCTGATTGTCTCAGATTTTTTCCACATAATTCCCAGGGAATAAACCATCTTTTCCACGCAACCTGCCAGTCCACCAGCCAGACGGATCTAAAATAAAAAGCAAACAAACAAATGTATAATTTTTACAATAATGATAAAAAGAATGAAATGGAATAAAAGAACAGCAGCCGTAAATGTCCAAGACCTTTTATACAACTAAACAACTGGTCAACAAGGTGGCTCTGTTAACTGTTTGTTATTAGCTTATTTTATTTTTAATGCTAACAAAGAAATTAGAGGGTTCTCCAAAATTTTAATTCCACACATTTACACAAAATCAGGGAAGCTTTGGGAAACAGATTTTCCCACATACTACCCTATAATTGTCGGTACATTTGGTGGAAAGTGGTAAATTAGTGTTTAAGGTGTTTTAACCCCCAATTGCTCTGTTGTATAAAAGAGATAAATGTAAAATGGATAAGAAGATCTGCCAAATAGCATAAATATAATGTTTATATAATGTATATATGTTTATTAAAGCCTTTATTTTAATTTTAAATAGTTAGTTATGGTTAATTATTTTTTTTAACTGTGTTTATGGCTGTTTAAGGCTATAACAATATGACATTTTCTGTAAAAAGTGTCAAATATCTAAAAATCATCATTTCCTGTTGTCCGAATTAGTCCATCATATATCATTGTGTAATCAAATTACTTTATTCGAATTATCTGTTGGAAATATTGAGTTTTTAAAAAAAAAATTATTAAAGCCACAAATAGTAAATTTAAATACAATACAAAATTAAAGGCACAATAGGTGATTTGGTTCAAAAACATTTTTTTGTTCTGCTGGTTGAAAACTTCTTCACTCATCTCGGAATCCCTTATAAACTTAATTAGTCTAAATGTATTTATACATTCTGTGAAATGTCTAGGACCAAAAAAAAACTTTTTCTAGTGAAATTATTCAGTCTAACCATTATGAAAGGCTTTCCTACCTGACCGTAATTATATTATTTGACATAATTTACACTGGCTCACGGTCACAAATTGTCATTGAAGGATATAAGGGAAAAAAACAGTTAATTACAGGGTTGCCAGATTGGGCTTTTTTAAAAGAGTTTGGCTTTCGAGCAAATATTTTAAAATAAGTACAACACAAAAGCGGGGCGGTGTGCAGACAGTGTGTCTGTTGTGTAAAGCAGAATGTTTTTAAAGTTTTGTATCAATAGTATATTAAAAAGAGGGCGGTAGTATCGAAGTGTTGTTAGATTATAAAAAATAAAAAGAGTTTTTATAGGTTATTATAAAAATATTAAAAACGTCTATTTTGCAAATAATATACAAATCTGTTTATTAATGATATTTGGGTGTTTTTGTGTGTGTGTGTGTGTGTTTTGTTACTTTTCAGTGAATCAATGTTTAAAATTTTATTATTAAACAAACTGCTAGATTTTGGTTTTTATTTTATTATAAATAAAAAACTAGTAACTAGAAGAAACGTGTAGTATTTGATTAACTATGATTAAACTATGATATCCTTCTGACTTGATTCACTTGGTTTACTTTTTAGCCAAGCCAATGTGTTAACTATTTCCTTTCCTCCCTAAGACTCCAGAATCGTCAAAAATGAGTCACTGGTTATTTTAATATTATCCTTTTTTACAACACTTTTTTTCCACACTCCACGTTATTTTTCTCCTATATTAATCACTAGCATTATAAATTGTATTACACACATAAAAGAAAAATTCATCCTAATGGTTTAAATTTTTTTTTTTTTAGATTGTCACCAGCAGAGGGCAGTATAATTGGTGGCTCTTTTGTGCCTCGTATTCAGTTCTCACCTTCTTTAAGGAGGTCTATAACATCACCAGCATTAAAACTGATCTCATCCACATCCTGACCGGTGTACTGGTAGAGCGCACGACACTGAGGACCATGGGGTCGTGGAGGAGCTTTGGGGGTCGGCTGTTGGGCGCCGGGGGAGGACGCTGGTTAACGCTTCTTCTCCGCTGCATTCTTGAAAAGTAGAATATTAAAAAAATATTAAAAATACAGAACAACAAAATAAATTTACTAAATCATAGACTATAGAAATGCATTTATGGGGAAAAAAAAAAAAAAAAACAAGCTAAAAGCAGCATTAAATTAATGTTATGATGTCATAATAATTAGCATATTTGACGCTGTATATTCAATGATCTTCATTGGATTTTTATTATTAGGATATTTTTATTATAGATTTTTATTATAGAAATAATTAAGATTATTTTTTTTATTCAGTGTAATTGTTTTTTGTTTAAAAAAACCCCAATTTAAACATTTTTGTTTCAGTTGAGTGTGTTACAGTGTGTGTGTGTGTGTGTGTGTGGTGGGTAATGTGTGTGTTTACTCTCTCACCCAGACATGCCCTGATCAGGTACATTTAGGAAGTCCATGTTAGAAGGGTGTGTGACTGGAGCTGGGTTGTTTCCTCGTTTAAAATTTTGAGATCCCAGTTTGGGCAGGTTGGCGTTGGGCGGTCGGTTCCACTTATCCGGTTTGGAGTAGGTTTGTTCATGTGGCCGAGAGTTTCCCTGAGAGAACTGCGCCGCTCCGTTCTGGTAACCTGTCAATGAAATCATAAGCAAACAGACGAAAAGTTGTTTATATTTTTATGCTACAGGAGGTCAATCGTTTCTGTCGATTAGTCACAAATTTTAGTATCTAAATGATTTATTCAATTAAAATATTGATGAAGGTGATGCTGTAGGTGGAAGACGAGTGCTTGTGATAATTTACAATAAAAAAAAGTATTAAAAGCCTGAAAATTACAAAAAAAATCAAGAAAAAGAAAGAATCAAAGAAATGGAAGAAAGGAAGGAGAAAAAGACAGAAGGAAGGACGAAAGCAAGGACGGAAGAAAGGAGGCATTGACAGACAGCAGGAATGTAGGAAAGCAAGGAGAAAGAAAGAAAGAAAGAAAGAAAGAAAGAAGGGAGAACGAATCAAAGAAGGAAAAAGAAAGAAAGAAAGAAAAAAAGAAAGAGGAAAGAAAGAAAAAAAGAAAGAGGAAAGAAAGAAAGAAAAAAGAAAGAAAGAAAGATGGTGAAGTACTGATAGTAGCACTGTTAGTAGCACTGTTGCCTCACAGCAAAAAGGCTCCCAGTGTACTCGGGGTTCTACGGTTTCCTTCCACAGTTTAAAAACATGTATGTTAGGTTGATTCTTAATTACTCGTAGGTGTAAGTGTGTGTGTGTGTTTCCAAAAGCCTGTATTGATTAACGCACCTCTGTTGGGGGCTGGTCGTCTCCCTCCCTGAGTCGACTGCATGCTTTTTCTTGTAGGTTCTGTAAGCAGACGTGATAAAATGTTGAATGAATATAATGAGTATTATTTGACACACTCTACAGTCTAAAACAGCGTCACTCACTCGCAGTCTTGGGAAGTCCTTCCCCTATGCTGATGTTGAGAGTTTTTCCTGCAGGTTTGATCTGAGCCATGTCTCCGTGTCCCTGAGAAAACACCAGCATGCGGCTCCCTCCTCCTCCCCAGCCCTCCTTCTTCACATGAAACTCCAGCCTGGACAGATGACAGAATAAATGTGTTCAACAGCAAGAAATAACGACTAACCAGATACGGTTAAAGCTTGTATTCTATTGGAACACCTGACCATCACATCAACATCCTATTCCAGATGTTAGTCTTACTCCTCCTCCTATAATCACCTCCAGACATCTGTATAGTGTTTCCACTAAATTGTGTCATGTGACTAATCATTCAGTTACGATAGTATTAATGTGATCAGACACTAATGTTGAGGTACGGAGGTCTGGGGTTCAGTCGGAGTTCCAATTTATCCCAGTGGGGTCAGGACTCGTACAGGACATGATAGTTTTTCTACTCCATTGTGTGTGTGTGTGTGTGTGTGTGTGTGTGTACCTGTCACTAAAGGAGAGTGTGAGTTTGCTCTTGGTCTGCTCCTCGAAGCGTTTACTCAGCAAGCTCAGAAACTCGGTCTTAAACAGAGACTCCAACAGACTGTCATACTGAGCCTCATGCAGGATAAAGAAGTCGTCCTGCTTCGTGCTGAAAGAAAGAAATAGACAAAGTGAGCGAGTGAGTGAGAGAGTAAAAGAGAGAGACGTAGAGAGAGAGAGAGAGCGCAAGAGAGAGAGAGAGAGAGAGAGAGAGAAAGACAAAGAGTAAAAGAGAGAGACAGAAAGAATAAGAGTGAGAGAAAAAGAGAGAGAAAGAGAGCGTGAGAGAGGGAGAAAAAAACATGTGTAAAAGAGACAGAGGGAGAGAAACAGAACATGAGAAAAAGAGTGTGAAAGAGGGACAATGACAGACCGCAAAAGCTTCAAATATTTAATAAAGTGTTTATCCACTCGCACTTTCAGCTCAACCCGAAACAATTAGCAACTTTCTGTACGGCGGAAACGTTTTTATACAGAAAATAAATCCTCAGGACGAGGGAGGACAGTGATGCCCGTATTTTAACACCCTGACTAAACATTCAGTGCGTCTGGTCATATGTTCACATGCTAATATAACCTCAAGTATGCGGTATTCTGGTGGGCAGCAAAAAGATGCTTTGCAGAAATGAGTCAACACTGAGAAACACTGAGACACAGGAAGTTGCTAACCTTAGTGAAACGGATCGTATGACTCCGATATCGAGTTTCCTCTTTAGCACTTCTTTAATTTGTCCTTTTTCTGGACCTTTCTTGATCTTCTCACGTCCGATCAGGTAGATTCCTTTTGGGGTCAGGATCAGATCCCTTTTAATACACTGGAAAAAAAAGAAGGAGATAAATACAGATACATAATTCAAAAAAACCCCTTTTAATATTTTTACACTAATCACCGTAAAGAAAAGTTCAGATGCACTAATGCCAAATAAGTACGACATAAATCACTATGAACATGCGGTTATAGATAAAGAATCAATAATCACTGCAATAAACACTCTCAGCAACCAAAACCCTAACTGTTTTCTGAAAAAGTGCTTTATTACTTTTATGACGCAGCCATTTGACATAAATAACTAAGAATGCGTGATATTTATCGGCTAAATAAATGATCAGGCGATATGTGTGAAAATGGTGTCATTTTTCTTGCTCCGATAAATAAAATCCGATAAAAAGATCAGATAAAGGTCAGTTGCTAGTAAATCAATCAATCAGTCTGATTTATCAGAGATTTATTCGCTTTCCAGGCGCAAGTGTTGCCGGATTGTGGGTTTCTGCTCAGTTTTGCCAAATTAGGTGGGTCCCCACCCAGTGTTGCAAGATTGGGAGAATTCCAGCCCAGTTTTGCCAGATTGGATGGGTTCCTGCCCAGTGTTGCCAAATTGGGTGGGTGTTGCCACATTTGGTGGGTTCCCACCCAGTGCTGCCAAATTAGGTGGGTTCCTGCCCAGTGTTGCCAAATTAGACGGGTTCCTGCCCAGTGTTGCTGAATTGGGTGGGTTTCTGCCCAGTGTTGCCAGATTGGGTGGGTTCCTGCCCATAATTGTTTTATGTCTGTAAAACGAGCCGCTTCTGTCACGTTCATTTGTTATCACTTGCAGTCCTCTTTTTTTTTAGAGCATACCTTAAACCTGCGGTCGTATTTGTTCACAGAGTCTGCAAAGTCGACCCGCTCGCGCTTTGCCAGGAACTGGCGCAGTTCGGGCCGCTCCTCCATGCCCAAGTAATCGCCAATGAAGTTCCTGTTGATGCTGTTTCTGCGTCGCTCCTTCGAGTTATAGAGAATATCCGAAGCTAGAGAACAGAGAAAGCATAACTATAAGTGTTAGACAGCCTTCACCCCCACTGGCAGGTCTACTTGGGAGTAGACTCGAGATGTGGTATATATGACTACTCTTTTTCTTAGATATTACAAAAACAGACCTAGACCTAACCTCTGCTGCCACCATAAGGGCACTAAAAGGGGCTTGTGGGAAGTGGTACATATATCCTACATCTGTTTCTCTTTTGAAATCTTGGTGCATTCCTATAAAAACCTGCATCACATGAGCCTTATGATGCAATGCAATAATAATATTGCATTGGTTTGGGAAGCGCTGGTTTAATACACATTCAAGCTTCCATACCCTCCTCTCTCATCTGCTCGTATTTCCTCCTGGCGATGTACTTCCTCCAGGCTTTCTGAATGATTCGGGCGTAGGTGTCGAACTTCCTCTCTCGCATCTCTTCCAACAGAAAGAGCTTAAAAAGAGAGAGAGAGAGAGAGAGAGAGAGGAGAGAGTGAGAGAGAAGAGAGAGAGGGGTAGAGAGAGAAAGGGGAGAGAGAGAAAGAGAAAGGAGAGAGAGTTTCTCTGTCATTTCTTTTTTGTCTGCCTCTTTCGTTTCTCTCTCTCTCTCTCTCTCTCTCTCTCTCTTTCTTTCTGTCTTTCTTTAAATTAAAAATATTATATCTTGTGGTATATGTAATGTAACACCAGGTTTATACCGATTCGGGATTTTTGACAAAGATCTTAGTACGTCCCATCTGGTACTGATCGTTGTCCATGTTAACGGAGCGCAGCAGATGCAGGACGCCCTGCTGCTCACCTCCGCGCCAGTGCGGGAACGTCTCCGGGGTCAGGATGGCATACCTGAGACACACACACACACACCTGCTGTTAACACACCTGAACATATCAAACACATCATAGACTTTTTATCAGTTCACCCTCAATAACTTCACCTCTGTAGGAACTTCTGGAAAACTCGGCGGTAGGCGAAGCCGGCTCTCCGCACTCTGATGTTCTCACGCAGACCCAAATACTCCACCTGATGTTTCACCCTGAAGATCACAGTCGTGATAAGTGTCAGAGAACCAACTTCACATCATAAAAGCTTTGACAAGTAAATAACATGGGGCGGAGAAATCTAAACTGGTACGAGTTTATGGCGTCTGTTACCATGGAAACAGATACACAAAGAAGGAAAATGTCTAACATTATATATGAATAAAAGCTTCTCCCAGCAGGACGTTGAGACTCACCGGCTCTCCTCCCAGTCTTTAGGTCTCTTGGTCTCGTTGGGTTTGATGCAGCGGATATAATGTGGAGTGCATTTCATCAGCGTATCGACCAACTCGTTAGCCTGCCGCTGTGGACCAGAGACAACAACTAATAACTAAAGGGACATAGTCACATGACCACAGACGTTTATCTCAAAAACAATAATAACTAATTATCAAAAACTCACAAGAAACTAAAGACTGTCTTTCTTTCTTTCTTTCTTTCTCCTTTTTTCTTCCTTCTTTCATTCATTTTTTCTTTCTTTCTTTCCTTCTTTTTTCTTTCTTTCTTTTTTTCTTTCTTTATTTCTTTCTTTCTGTCATTTTTGTCCGCCTGTCATTTTTCTTTCTTTCTTTCTTTCTTTCTTTCTTTCTTTCTTTCTTTCTTTCTTTCTTTCTTTCTTTTCCTTATTCCTTATTCCTTTTTCTTTTTTTACTGTTTTTCTTTAATCTTTTTCCTTTCTTTAATCCTTCCTTCCTTCCTTCCTTCGTTCTTTCTTTCTTTCTTTCTTTCTTTTTTTTTTTTTTTTTTTTTTTTTTTTTTTTTTTTTTTCCTTTCTTGTCCTTCCCAACTTTTCTTCCTTCTTTTCCACCTATCTACCTACCTACCTTCTTTTTTTCAAAAGTCTAGTCTTTTGTATCTAGTCAACTCTGGACACTAATAAAATGTATAGAAGTATACAAGTTCTTATCGTTGATTTCTGACTTTGGATATTTTTATTTGGGTTGATGTCTGATCTTACTTTGATTTTGGAGCTCGCTGTAGTCGGCCTGCCTTTCTTTTCAGTGTTGAGGTTTTCAGGAAACAGACTGCGGATAAAGTTACTGCCAAGAACAACAGTTTGCATAAGCTTCTGATTTACCTCTTAGGTACAACATCAGTCCTGATAAAGGTGTAAATACTCACTGTTCACTGCTCTGCATCAGAGCGATGAGATCGGTGAAAAGCACATCTCTGTTCCTCTCACAGAAACCGTTCACGTCGTAGGACACCTGATTCACAACAGGATATAGAATTTAACCTTTTGGATGAAAATTATTTTAAAAAGTAGCTTAGATTCTGTAACATTTGTCCAAAAACCAGACATTTTATTTATCGTACGTGTCAATTAGCAATGACGTTTGAAGAAAGTGAAAAATAACACATAACATACTTTCATTGTATACATACATATATATATATATATAGGAAACTCATGAACGTCCTGATTATGGAGGTGGAGCTGCGCACCTTGCCTGCATAGTGATGGATAACAAAGCCCGAGTTCCAGTTGCTAAAGTGCTCATGGCAGCCCACAACCGCCTGTAGCTTCTGCAGTAAAGTGTTGTCCACCCCTTCGCCCTTGGAGTGCATAGTGGCGCAGACGTCATCCAGGACGCTCATTATACCTGGCGGGTTCTGGACAGGATGTGATAGGAGAGGGAGGAACAGAGAAACGAGCATAAACACATCTAATACATGAAAAAAAATTACGCTATTTAGGGCACTACAATTTTAAAGAAGGGTCGGTCGTGATTTGGTGAAATTTAGCCATCTCAAGAAGGAAAATGTAAAATATCTGTTTTAGAAGGAAAGTAATTTAAATTTCTGGTTTACTAAAGTGGATCCATATATCGATGGATCCGATATTACAAAAACGATATCCGATATTAATAAAAAGGCTTAATTATCACGAAAAAATATCAGTTAAAATCGAATTATCGGTTCATTTGTAGTCTATGTAAAGGTGTAAGCTTACCAGTTTATTTTCAATGAGGTCACACACGATTTTGTTGTTAAAGTATTCAATAGGAGTCCACTTGATCCCCTCCTGAACATATTCCTCCTGTTGGGGAAGGGGGGGAAAGGGGCAAAAGTCTGAATTGAAAACAATTCCAATAAAACGTGAGCAGCGAAAGCTAAGCGTGTAAAGCGTACCTGCTCCGCCTTCAGAGTCAGCTCGATAAAGATCTGCTGCAGCTTCTCATTTACGAAGTTAATACAGAACTGCTCGAAGCCGTTCCTCTGCACAGACCATCGGTTATTACAGTCAGTTCAGAATTCTCACCTGATACCAGAGTGAAATTATAAAAATAAACATATTAGAAAGATATTTTTACCTGAAAAATCTCGAATCCGTAAATATCCAGAACTCCGATGCTGAGCTCTTCGATGGGCTTCTGCATGGCTTTATTTATGGCCTGATAAATCCAGAAAAAGTAAAAAAATAATAATTAACACAATATTTCCAGACATGCTGTATTATCGTATGTCTGAAAAATAGCTTATGCATTATTGCTCAGTTACTTGACAGCGTCTTGTGTGACAAACACTTGACATGATCCCAAACTAAAAATAATCAGATTTAGTATCATAATATCAATGTTATTTATGTTATTAATAAAAAAATGTGTTAAAGGAACGTGACCCTGTCATTGCTCGTTATCCAGAGCGACTTACAATTATCTCTTTTATACAAATGAGCATTTGTGGGTTAAGGGCCCTGCTCAGGGGGCCAGCAGTGGTAACTTGGTGGTGGTGGAAATCGAAACCCAAATTTCCAATTAGCAGTCTAACACCTTATCCACTGCACTACCACATCCTCATTACATCATGCTTAGACAGGGTTGGTAATCAATCTCAGACCTCAACCAGGTAGTCGAAGATGCGTGCGTAGAGAGCCTTGGCGAGAGCGTCACGTGTGTAGCATGCCTGCTCTTGATTCAGCGTCACATCAATAGACTCGGATTTGCCGCCCCACTTGGAGTCCATCTTCCGGCTAGTGAGTTTCTCCTGGAGCCGACCCTGATCGATGCCCAGCAGGTAAGCAGGAAAGGCCAGCTCTGAGCCGTAAACACAGATTTAACAAGACACCGATTACGTTATACAGAAAAAACGTGTAGCATTACATCATTCCTTCACTGAAACTGAGAGACTCACACCCTGTTCCAACCTAACAATGTCCCTATGCACAAAACCCCTCCATAACAAGCTGTCTTCTGATTGGTGTAGAAGAACTCCCATGTCCTGTACAGAATTCTGATTCTGACTGGGATGAACTGGAACCCCAACTGAACCCCAGACTTCCAGACTTGTCTAATCTCACTAATGCTATTGTAACTGAACTATTCAATTTATATCTTTCTGTAAATCTGCTTTCCAACAATGTTTATTATCAAAATGGCTTTACAGATAAAATTGAATTAAAGTGAATTGAACACACTTGCACACATAACCTAACTACATATTACATTTTGTGGCAACTTTTAACACAGTTTCTCTTGTTAATAAGTTTTATCATTCTATCATTCACACTTTTGTCTTATTTGGAAATATACTGATATATACTGTGTACTAATACTTTCGGCTATATAGTGTCTTCAAATGAGAAAATATTCATCTAGAATTCATTCTGAATAATTTGCCTAATCTAGGAGACGTAAAAGTGTTTCTATTCTATAAACGAGCTATTTCCTTAAAGTCTGACCTGAAATTTCATTGTTTTGTGATTAAAAACATTTATTAATTGTTAAAAATAAAAAAATCCTGCATGAAGGTGTCAGGATAAAAAATGCTGAGCGTGTTCATGTCTACACTTACGGTCCATGTCCTCCACCTGGCCATAGTTTCCCACCTCAATAAAGCTGATGTTGCCCAGGTGTAAGATTCCGACTACGATCCCCAACACCTGCATCTGATTCTCTTCGGGGATCCCGATCACCTGCATAGCTTCCTGCCACACACACATACACATAGACACACACACACACACATAGTCATTTGGAGTTAGTTTGGAATTAATGACATCATCAGTTATGGATAGACACAAGAATGTAATGTAAAATGAAGCATCAGTTTATTAGTATCTGTTAATTAACATATAAAACTAATAATAAATAGATTGTAAATAAATGAGTGTGTTGTTATATTATTAATGTTTCAGTGACCGTATTTTAGTGTTTGAAAAAGAGGTTGGTGGAGTGTGTGTGTGTGTGTGTGTGTGTGTTTACTCTGTAAATCATCTGTTTGCATTTGGGGATTTTTGACACTCTTCGGGAACCATATGCCAACCGCGATTGACAGGCAACCCGCTGCCCTGTCTCTTATCATTGTGCTAAGGGTAATTTGCGTACCTGACTGACCAATGGTGACATGAGAATGGTGCGACTTAAAAAAAGATAAAAATAATGCAAAAATTCACAAAATAAATGGTGGCTATAGCAAGAAAAAGACGAATCGGTGACATTTTGGGCTACTTTAAAAATCCCAGCTAGACGCAATTTTTAAGTTCCAAGAGGACATGTCCACATTAAGAAGGACATCTGGTTGTCCTGATCTAAACCATTTGTCCTTGCCTTCTTTTTTACAGTTTTAGTTTCTGCCTCTGTTACTGCTTATTCTCAACTAAGAATTTTAACCGTTTCCACTTTATAACAATAAAATCTATCATTATTGTTGGTTCGAAATAAAATTAAACAAAACAAAATAGCTTAGATGTGGCAACATGGCAACATGGCCCCGAAACGATTTTAGCAAAACAAAGCTAAACAAACACTAAATGACACATATATACAACCTAATGTAGGAAAAAATTAACTAAACACTGAGGAGACTGAGAAAACCAACCAATGACAGGACATGATTAACACATAGCATACAAATCAAAGAGATAACTGAAACTATAGTGGTTGCCCTCTGGTGGCCTGGCATGGTATAGCATCACATATTTTCTACAATTGCTGTGGTGTAGAAGAAAAAAACCTTTCAGGACCTGCTTTCATGTAACAGAACCCTCCACCCTAGATATTTTATTCTTTATAGTCGAGGGTCAGCACGAGCCGACAGACACACCATGGTCTCGTGGAAGTCGTGGCTGTCGTTGGTGCCGTCCACTTTGTAGGTTCCTGACTGGTTTAAGTAGTTGTAATGTTCGGGGATCATGATGCCTAAAGCGTGCTTCTGCTGAGCCGAAGAGCCTTCGATCAACTGAAAGGAAAATGAGGGAGAGATTATCAGAGGTCACAGGAGCCAAAAGTTTGTACACTCTTAGGATGAAAAGAAAATGGAACATTACAGTTAACTTTTATATAACAGATGTTACACACATCCTTGTTTAATCCTAGGACTCAATATTGTTGCTTCAGATTTAGGAATAAAACAATAAAACAGGCAAAAAATATTAAAAAAATAAAAAAAATTAACCAGAAAAAATAAATATTTTCTTGTAAATATTTGCAAAACCTTTTGTTTCTTTAAAAAAATAGAATTATGAGTAACAGATTTTCCACCACTGGACATGATGTATTACACATTAATAAATCATTTATTATTTACCGCCTTTAAAAACACTGTTTTAATGCATTAAATCACTTTGAGCGTTTTACTTATAACAGTTTTCTATGTAAGGAAAACATTTAAAAAACTGTAATTATATCTGTTGTGTTCTTTCTTATTTTTTTAGCTTATTTGCATCTCTGTAAATAATAAACTTTATTAATAATGTGTTTATAAAGTTTGGTTATTTCTCAGCTCTTATTACTTCCTTTTCCCGTTTTTTTTTTTTTTTTTTCGTTTTCTCGTTCTGACCTGGTAGAAAATGTGGAAGTTCCTCTCGTTTTCGTTCTGGCTCACCACTCGAGATTTCTCCAGAAGGAAGTTGGAGATTTTGCCTCCGTCCGGTTCTCCTCCTCGGCTGAACTGGATCTCGAAATATTTCCCCTGTCAGTGTAAACATGAGAGATAAAACTTGTCGCAGAAACACACTCAATACACTCAGAGATAAAGGATCAGGATGAGGGAGCGTTTTTATCCTGAAAAAAAATCTGCACTATGAAACTCACAAAGCGGCTGGAGTTGTTGTTTCGGACCGTTTTGGCGTTTCCAAAGGCTTCCAGTAGAGGATTAGACTGCAGGATAATATCTTTGACATGCTGAGGACACAATGAAATAAAAATGTCTTAGAAATAAGGTTCAAACACTATTTGTATTGTATTATAATAAAAAAAAAATTACGCAAGGATGTAAAGCAGTAAATAATTTATTTTTATTTTATTATTTAAGCAGGTTGTCATGTAACAAAGAAGTCTGGGGGGAAAACCATCACTTACATTTACTTTTGTAGTATTTGGCGGATGCCCTTATCCAGAGCCCCTTACATTTATTTCATTTATACATCTGAGCAATTGGGGGTGAAGGGTCTTGCTCAGGGGCCCAGCGGTGGTAACTTGGTATAAATAGTTGAAATGATAGTAAAGCCTCTTGAACTTGAACCCCAATTTCCAATTAGCAGCCCAACACCTTAACCACCGCACCACCACTGCCCCCTGGCACTCCTTCCAACTGCTACATTAATGTTAAATCATAATGTATTTTTTTATTAAATTTAAATGATCTTCTGTACGAGTCCCTTAAAAAGGACCGGTTGCTATAACAACATTTCTTCTATAATTGTTTTTATATCTATATTATATAAAAGATCTGCTGAATCTGATCTTTCTGACCAATCAGAATCCAGAACTCTACTACGCTGTGGTTTTACAGTAAAATGTCAGATATCAGTAAAATATCCAAACTACAGAATAAATCTTAGAATCTCCCAGAATTTAAAGTACCTGAACTTTAGGTCCACCACCGGACACTTTAGAGATGTAGCCCATGATGTACTTAGCAGCCACTGTTTTTCCTGCACCGCTTTCTCCACTACACACACACACACACACACACACACAATTAGGGGGCAAAATATTGCCCTTAAGTAGACATTTTCATATGTAAAAGGTGGAATTCAGACGTATTTGTAAAATAGGTAAATTTTATTGATTGATATGTTTTATTTTATTTAAGAAACAGGAAGTGTTTAAATTTGATTTCAGTAAATGTCGGTTTATGGATATAAGATTATTTTCTTAATACTGGATTTATGCATTCATTTATCTAGCTATCCATCAATCCATCTGTTTGTCCATCCATCCATCTATCCATCCATCCATCTATCCATCCATCCATCCATCCATCTGTTTGTCCACCCATCCATCTATCCATCCATCCATCCATCCATCCATCCATCCATCCATCCATCCATCCATCCATCCATCCATCCATCCATCCATCATCCATCCATCCATCCATCCATCCATCCCATCCATCCCATCCATCCATCCATCCATCTATCCATCCATCCATCCATCCATCCATCCATCCATCTATTCATCTAGCCATCTTCCAGCCACCCAGCTATCATAATATATCCATCTTTCCATCTATCGATCCATCCATCCATCCATCCATCCATCTGTTTGT
>VCAZ01000147.1:531897-866897 GCA_005784505.1 Bagarius yarrelli
GAGAAATTAAGAAAGAAAGACAGATAAAGAAAGAAACAGTGGAAGAATAAGAGAGAGACAGAAAGCAGACAGACAAAAAAATAATGGGAAGAAAATATGGGGAGAGTAAGTGAGAAAGAAAGAAGGAAGATAAGGAATTAGTAAGCATGAGAACATTTAGCTCTTTCTAAAAATGTCTTATTAACACTCCAGTGAAAATATTTTGTTATTAATAGATAGTATTTATGTTCAGTCAGTGGTTTTAATTGTAATTCGTTAGTGTTCTTTGCAGTTGCATTATGGATCGTAATTTCCCCAATGTGGGGCGAATAAAGGTATATCTTATCTTATCTTATATCTTAACGTGAGTTCACGGTTAATCATATAACGTTAATGGCGTGTACTTAGAGCAACAAAAAATTACAACAATCAGATTTTTTAAAAAACCGCTCCCCTGTCCCACTCCATTCAAAATACTTTATGTCTAACACATTTCATAAATCGAGCAAGAAACACACTTAATTGGTTAAAATATATTCCTTTTCTAATTTCTGAAATGTGTTCGACATAAAAATTAAATTTTTTGAACCTTTATAAGTGGTTGGAATGATCATTGTGCTCTGGGTTCAATTCTGGCTTGTAAGTGTTATTTATTTATTTCTTTATTTTTTATAAACATGGCCAAAAAATGTATTTGTAAAAAATATATGTATGTAAATATGTTTTAAAACATATATTTAAAAAGATATATTTTTGGCTAGGTCAAGTATATTTAAAATAAAATTCCAAACCTTTTTGAAAAATGTGTATATTTTTTACGGTATTGGTTAATATACGGTAAAAACGATTAAGATGTTGGTTTTTTCCCTTTTTATTGGATAACCTGTCTGAAAATAATGGTGCTTTTTACCCATTGAGATTTTTTACTGTCTGAGATGCCCCAGGGAGCACCTGGGGCATCTCAGACAGTAGAGACGGGTCAATATTAGCGGTTCCCGAAAATTATTAGGGCTTTATAGTTCTGTAAATATTTTATCGCTAGGGTTATTAATCTATGGGTTAAATTTATATTTACGGCATTTGGTAGACGCGCTTCTCCAGAGCGACTTACAACTGAGCAATTAGAGCTTAAGGGTCTGGCTCGGAGGCCCAGCAGTGGCAACTTGGTGGTGCTGGGAATCGGACCCAGATCTTCCAATTAACAGCCCAACACCTTAACCACTGCGCTACCACTTGCCCTTAACCGTTATCTGCTCATTGTGATAAAAAGGAGATGAATGTACATATGACGCTCTGGATTAGCAGGTCTGCCAATTGTTAGTAATGTTAATGTAAATATGAGCTTTAACCACCACTGTGGAGTAAAACATTTCCCTTCCTCAGTGTCTTTTCCACTACATGAATCCTGTTTCTTTGGAAGAGCTGGTATGATCAGTGTGTTTGACTCACAGCTCCTTGGTACAGCTCAATCTCTCGATCTGTGAAATACGGCATCTGTTTGAAAGGATTGACTGAAATCAACACCGATCCGATGTAGGTCTAGAGAGCAGAGTTAAGGACACCTTTTTATCTGTGCAATACAGGAAACTGGGCATGTTGTAGCAAAACACTCACCATGGCATGTACCGTATGTGTATAATGTGTCGCTAACTGAAAAGAGGAAAGAGTTGCCACTTCTGATCCGCATGCTGTGTAAATACGAGTTGTTAATCAATCATTATTTGTGTGTGTTAGTTTATAACAGTATATTCATTTAAATCAGTATAAGTCTTTTCTTCTGGTAATATTGATGTTGATATTGATCCTCTGGTTAAAAGTAAACTCTCAGGAAAGGAAGTGAAAAATGTGTCGGTTTAATTTTTTGGATATGATAGCATGACTACTTAGCGCTAGGTTTTTAAAAAAAAATTAGCATTAATTTAGCGCTGTGGAAATTCTGGATTCTAATTTGTTTTGTTGACTCTCGTCGGTTCCTGACATTTATGGATCTGTTGTAGTATCTGTAGTATTTGAGATCTTTTTAAGTAAATATTTTAGCACTTAGCAGGATTCCTAAACTCTTGTCGTTAATGAAAACTCGCTCTCTGAGAAAATTAGCATTCATGACTAACATCATTTATTATCACATTCTCTGGTAGGCTTTGTAGAGAAAGGGGGTGGAGTAAAGTTTCCTGGGCGACCATCTACACTGTAAGAACGCGATGCTAACATAACTAGCAACAAGAGACATATCAGTAGGGTATTTTAAGGGGGCCGCCTGACATCTGACCATTTGAACAATCGGAAGTATCATTATTAATATAACATAGATCAACATATCTCATCTTACGTTATGCTGGCTGTGTTTGCTTTTTTTTGCTCGTGCTGCATTGGCCACCATTTTCAAACTAGCACGTCGCTTACTCATGCATTTTCTAATTTAAATATGAAAAGGACTTACGCTTCATATTTATCACCCCTTTTGAGTGAGACATGACAAAGACACTCAATGATCAACATGCAGGAGGAAACACTGTGATTTAACACTAATAAATTTAGGACCAATACAAAAGGATACAAAGATGTAGTCATCCATGTATCTCTTCTTGAGGTTCTCGACGATGGCCTCTTCTGTGATCTTGGAGAGCAGCACCATGTCGTCCACGCCACTTTGTTTGACATTCTGACTCTGCCAGTGATACTTGCTGGCCTGCAGTAAAGACACACAATTACACACTGATTTCCGTTCTGGCTACACACTAACGTTTCTCACTGTCCAAATAGGTACAGACATGGTAGATATGTAAATTTTAATCTTCTTTATACATAGGGGTTAAGGGCCGTGACAAGTTGGTGGTGCTGGGGATCGAACACCGATCCTCTAATTAGCTGTCCAACACCTTAACCACTTTGCTACCATTTCGAAATATAATCTATCAAAACTTTTTTTTAACAAAGTCAAAAAGAAATTAACAGTTACACACATTTTATTGTAAATTTTTTTATGCAAACTATCTATTGTACAAATCCTTGAGTTTTTTTTTTACGTTTGATGCTGTAAAACCTGCTGTTCTGATAAACTGACCACTCAGAATTAAAAACCCGATAGCTATTAATGATTATTGTCATTTATAAAAACCAAAATGTTCTGCTAGCCTAAAATTCTAAGCTGAGCCATAAACAAACTTTGTCAGAATCTAATGCACTGATTTGAATCCCGATCATCATCTTTTCTTCGTTACTGTTGTCTCTGGATTGTTTATCATGAATAAGAATTAACTTAAATTTTACATTTTGTAATTCTTATATTCTTTAATGTGTCTAATGCTGGTAAATATATGATTTAATGCTCATTATTAACCCTCAGGTGGTGTTCATGTTTTTGTCACCTAGCCAATGTTCACATGTCAAATAGACCCACCGCATTATTTAAGTTTTTAATCAACACAGCCATAAAAATTTATATATGAATGATGATAGACATCATTTGTGGTTAATATTTGCTATTTAATCTGTTAAATCATATTAGAAAATATAAGTGTTATGGAAAATACCTTTTATTTTATGTTCTACATGGAAAATAAGCCAAGGCTAATGAGTCTGGGGCAAAAAAAACAACCAACAAATAGCATATTTTCTCTTTAAACAAACTTTAAAATGGGGTCTCACACACCCAAACACCAGACAGGGGTTAAAAAACACTATACAAATATAATTGATATGAATTCCAAGAAAGTCAAGTCACTTTATAATTGTCATTATAGTCATATACAACAGACGCAGTACACAGTGAAAAACTAATAGCCCAAATCTCAGAATGTTAATGATAATTGTGCTGTGATTGACAGCCATGAGAGAATATGCCCCTCCCACACAGAGAGTTTTGCTCTTTTGTTGCCTTGTAGCAAGTGGCATCACTGGGATTTGAACTCTGGAGTCAAGATATAGGATAGTAATGGTTGAAATAGTTAACCCTCTGTGTTGGTGGTCGGAGGATCTGGATTTAAGCTCCAACACTAACAAGCTGCTGTTGGGCTTCTAAACAAGGACCTTACGCTGTATTTTAAACACATCTGGATGTAATTATGCACCGAACCGCATTAACTCTGGCGGGAAATTGATTCAAAAGATCCTGTAATGGACATGCAGCAGTTTGAGGTCTGTAAAAGCTGCCGGAGAAATACAACAACAGAAAGACACTGCTGCTCTTCTATAAATACCCTGAACCATCTGACTGTGGTAGTGATGACAGGAAACAAAGCAGGCTGTCAGTATGTACCTTCCACAGTTCATATAGCTGTATAGAGCATTATTATTATAATAGTCAGGGTATATGTAGGACTTTTATTACAGTATAACAGACGTACTTCCTCTAAAATTATATCATGTTACAGGCAAACATGAAATATTATGTATTATAGTATATATTATATTATAAGTATATATATCTAACAATTACAGGAGATTTACTGTAAACCTTTAAATTTAAGGATGCCTCGCATTCTTTAAAAATAAAAAAATATTAATTTTGCAATTTATTACTATATTAATTGACTAATAACTAAAATAACCGTTAACGAATTTACTTAATAATTTTACTTTGTGGTGTAAAAAAAACAACAACTAACAATTATAGTTAATAGATAAATTAATGAATACATGAATGAATATATTTGTGATATTGCTTGTAATTCTATATAATATAATATATATATATAATATAATATAATATAATATAATATAATATAATATAATATAATATAATATACTATAAGGTTAGTGGTTAGCAAGGTTGCCTCACAGCAAGAAGGTCCTGGGTTCGATTCCCTTGCAGGGGCCTTTCTGTGTGGAGTTTGTATGTTCTCCCTGTGGGTTTACTCCGGGTTCTTCGGTTTCCTCCCACCATCCAAAAAAAAGGTATGTTAGATTGATTGGTGATTCTAAATTGCCCATAGGAGTGAGTGTGTGTGTGGCCCTGTGATGGACTGGCGACCTGTCCCCGGTGTACCCCTCCTGCCTTTATCTCTTTCAGATATCTATTTCAGACAGACTCCTGCAGATCACCCTGAATTAGGAAATAAGATGGATGGATAATATAATATAATTGTGCATTGCATTCCTTTTTATTTGATACATTTTTATGCTTGATTTAATCCTTTGCTCGATGTATAAATCAACCCATTCTTTAACTGTGGTTATGGTGTTGGTGATGTTTCTTCTAAGTCATCTTTGTACCACAGCTTATCGAATCGAAGCCTCAAGACTTTTTTCGTTTGGTATTACGGCATGAAAAGGTTCCCATTCTGAACCACATCAGGTTTTTTGTGGTTTATATTCCTGCAATGTGTATAAAAGAAGCGCAGTGTTTCCACACCACAGCAATGTACTTGGAACCCAGAACAAACAAAGTAAACAACAAAAAAAAGTTTCAGGTTCATCCTAAACTGAGGTGTATAATTTAGCCGAAAGGCAAAAATATTTTTCTTTAAAATTAATGGGAAATGTTACCTAAGAATAATAATAATAATAATAATAATAATAACAATAATAATAATTATTATTATTTTATAATGCAAAATGTTTTTCACCACCTTTATGAAACCATATATAGCAGATGCAGTACACAGTGAAACAAACCAATGTTTCTCCAGGACTCCTTGGTGCTCCACAAACCAATACAGAACTACACAAAATGACAAAGAGCCACTGAACAGAACAACACAGAGCTAAAGACTAAGAATAAATTGTCTCAGCAACATAAAGTGCATGTGTGCAACCTGGAGTGCATGTGTGCAACCTGAGTGTGAAAATTAAATGAACCGTGGTTGTGCAAGCACTTGTGCAGAGACAAATCAATAATCTTACTAACTAATTAAACACCAGACCACTGATTTATGGAACCCGTCTGATTGCAGTGTTCTTTCTTTTGTAGTCAGTAGAGTAAATGCTTTGGAAAAAATAGATAGATAGATAAAGACATAGATATAGATAAATAAAAGTATATATTTTAATATCGAAATCTCATGGAGCAAAAGTAAAAGATATAAAAACAAGTATATTTTCTTAAAACTACCTAAGAACTGTAATTATTATATTATTACTTAGTTACATTACACCTCTGATCCTTAATGTATGTACATTTTGTGCACACACAGAAAACAGCCTGTCCTCATGAGAACCTGCCTGAACCAAAGACCACACCAAGTTGTAAGCATCTAAACAGGAAGATACCAACATTATGAACTCATATGTGTAAAGAGGGGAAATATAAAGAACATGCAGCATGACAGGGTTATAATTTATTGTTTTTTTTATATCACTGTGTTTGTTCTTATATGATATATGATATTGTTTCCGTAGCAACTCAATCTCAACCAAACATTTACAGTTAAACTTCACTCTGTAAGGAGAAATGTTGTTTAAATGTTGTATGTATGTTTTATAGAAGAAGTCTCTGGTTTTAAGACTTGGACCAGTCAGAAGTTAAAACATAACAAAATGTGGCCTCATCTAGAAATGGAATACTTCCATACTTTATAGTTTATATAACTGAGTATGCGAGGCGAGTAGTATTTCGGTGTACTTAGTATGTAAATGTTCCCGGATGATCTAGGACTCCTGCCCGGATTTTGAAAGATGCATTTGTTGTACACTTTACTATTCTATGAGACGACTCGTCATATGCAGAAGTGGTGGGAAAAAAAACTTTGTTCCTTGTAGTTTATGTCATGTATCAATATCAAAACATCTAAATTTTGTCCATACTACCTGTAAGCATACTTTATAGAACTTACCTTATAAATGGTCAGGAAGTATGTATTAATTTAAATGTAATACACTTTTAAGTAGTATGCTATTTCAGACCAAGCCTGTTTGTGTGTTACTGCATACGTGAAAGAGAAAGAGCAAAAACAGGCTGGTGTGAAAACAGGAAGTAATTTCTTTCACTGAATGTGACTACACTAATCAAATGAATCTACTATGACTAAAAACATTACTTTCAGTCAGACAAACATTAGATTATACCAGCGTTAATTATTCTCCTTTTTTAACCAAACCCTTTGCCCCATGCATCCTCCCCTAAAGTGTTTAATGTTTTTTGGGAACTGTCTTTATAAAATATCTTTATAAAATGTTTTTTTTTTTATAAAATATCTGCATTAATAATCAAGATTTTTAGATAATCGAGTTAATCAAGGAAAAAATGGAAACATCATGCAATAAAAATCAACAAAACAACCTGATCAGAAATGCTAATTACTAATTCTACTAAGTTCTGTTACTTTAAATGAAGGTTAACATAAATGTCAGCTTTAGTCTGGTAGGTTTACTGTCATCCAAACAGGAAGTGTTTAACCTTTATGAAATTAAGATCAGAAATTAGGACTGCAGAAAAAAAGGCTTGAAATATTTACCTCAAAGCAATATACACACAATATACAGGCCAGATGTGTTTGCAGTGTTGGGCATGTTACTTCAAAAAAAAAAGATTGTTATAGTTACTAATTACTTCTTACAAATAGTAACTTAAGTTACATGATTATCAAAGTAACTAATAACCAGGAAAGTATCACCTAATATTAAATCAGTTAAATTAATGAAGTGGACACTAATCTAGACTATTGTAATGTTGTGGCGGTATGTGACGAATTATCTGGTCATAACTCACACGTTACATAAAATAGTGCTATATTGTTGTGCTATAATGGCTGTACTATTTAGAAAATCTAATGTACTGTAGGTAAAATCACAGTAAAGATTGAAATAAGACAAAAGTATTATTCATTCATCTTCTATACCTGTTAATTTTCTAATTCAGGGTCACAGGGATCTGCTGGAGTCTATCCCAGCCGTCTCTAAAAGGGTGAAAGGCAGGAGGGGGACACCCTGGACAGGTCACCAGTCCATCACAGGGCCACACACACTCCTTTGGGAAATTTAAAATCACCAATCAATCTAACATGCATGTTCTTGGACTGTGGGAGGAAACCAGAGAACCTGGAATAAACCTACGCAAGCACAGGGAGAGGCCTTCTTGCTGTGAGGCAACAGTGCTAACCACTAAGCCACTGTGCTGCCCCACAAAAATGTCAGATACTTTACATTCTTTTACATACAGGTAAAACTGAGTTAAAGCTAATTTAAAACTAGCTTGCTAGCAAGTATAAAGCTAGCTAACAAACACTTCCCCATTTGTGTAAACAAACTGTTTCTGACGTCACTGTACACAATTTAAAGTCACAGAAGATACAAAACAAGCAAAAGGTAAAAATAATAATGTATTTAACTGGCTAGTATAAAGCTAGAAAATTGTAAACGTATAATATTATGCATAAACAAGTAAACGGAAAGTGTTTAGGTCTAAAATATACACAATGTGAAGTCACAGTGAAGCTGGCAATCAAACTAATTTGTCAGGAACGTCAACATTTTCCTCCAATGTGTTGGTGAAATGGGAAGAAAAATCTCTAAACAGTCACATAAACTAAATAACATAAAAATGATACACTTCTAGCTAACAGGACGCTAGCTAGCTAGCTTGAAGGTAAGACAGTTGTGTAAGCAAACTGCCATGAAATGATTTTGTCCAAGCAATAGTATGTTTAAACAAGTGAGCACAAAGTATTAATATACTCGATGAACAAGATGAAACAAAATAGTCAAAAGCATCCACATTTTCCTCAGATGTGTTCCACAAATAAATGTTTTGAACTAGTAAAATTAATTGATTCACTATAGCTAGCGTGTGTATAGCTGCTATCAAGCTGTAGCTAGCTAGCAAACATCCTTAGCCAAAGAAAAGCTTTTACAGCTAATCATTTATTTAGCTAGCATTTTTTTTGAAGATTTGTAGCTAATTCACCTCAGGAAAGATTGTTATATTTGTCACTGAGATTAGATGACATTTAATTTTACTTGATTTACAAAAGTGTAGGCCACAGGTCAGTTTTTAATAGTCTGCTTGGTTATTGTCAGCTAATCATATGCAGAGTTCCAGATACAGACACAATGCGTGTGAGGAAGTGCTGAGGTCTCACTAGCACACGTCTCAACTTCCCCCACCATGCAAGCTACATGCTACCGGGCTGCCATTGCGTAAATCCCTCCTGTTGCACACATCCTCTTTAGACAACGCCTCACTACTGTCTCTAAATTGCTGTGGCAACACCAAACCCACGCACACCTATAATCATATCAGCTGCTCCACCAATGTGTCCTATTTACCCCTGTGTCAATTCTTTGGGTTTATATTTATCAAACTTCTTTATAGTAGTAAGATATATGGTACGTCAATGAATGTGAATTAATCAGCTCATCAGGGATCATAAATGTGACACTCATAGAGCGGTTTATCTGATGTTATGGTCTACAGATGTTTGGACTATCTGATATGAAAAGTCCCTTAGTTTGATCACTTCCTGTTTTAGACAGAAGAATGTAATATCGAAGGGTTTTCCATTTAAGGAGTTAAAAATCACAGTTTTCATCATCTGTGGCGTAAAGCTTCTGTATTTTACTCCTTGCATTATAGTGAGCAGAATGTGACAGAATTAATCTTAAAAATTAAAAACTTTATCATGACCTGGAGGATATAGAAATAAATAAATAAATAAATTGGTAGCTTATGAGTAAAGGTGTTAACCGGGAGATGTGTGTTTGATTCCCAGCACCACTAAGTTACCACTGTCGGGACCCTAAGCAAGGCCCTCAACCCACAATTGCTCAATTTAATAAAAAAAATACGTAAATAAAATTTGCTCTGGATAAGAACATCTGCCGAAATATATATGCATAAATATAAATGAATGAATGCATCGCCGAATCTTTGTGATCTGAACCTCCAGCAACATCACGTCAGATCACTACATGGATCAGCATCAGAATGTCAGGCAACAGATATTTACAGATATTTACAGATGTGCAGCTTATTAATGAAATCAACCTTTTTAATTTCTAACATAACATTTAATTGCTTTTTATACAATAATCCCAGGGTATATTTACCATTGTGCCAGTCCTTTTCTTGTCTGTCCACTTACACACACCTTCTCCACTATGTATCCACGTGTGTGTGTGTGTGTTTGTTGTGTTTACACCTGTGAGAAAATCCACCTGCTCTCTCAGAACCTCTCCATCACTCTCAGACTCTCCAAATCAGACTGCTTCGGTGGAGCACTTTAAACTCCGGCGAGCCCTGAACAACACCAGCACTTCCTCATCCTCCCACAGGTCATACATTTGAGCAGAACTGTGGCTGCCACATAAACACACACACACACACACACACACACATACACACGTGTGATATAGCATCTTGTGGTTTACAGATGTTACAGATGTACGTGAGAATAACAGTATGGAACACCCTTAGTTAAAACTTCATCACTGACAAAATAAGCCTTGAAGTAGCAGTTTGCAATTTTAACACATACCAAATACCTCCAATAAAACGGGTTGATGCCTTTTAAGGAAAAAGGGGTGGGGCTAGATAGTAAGGGGAGGGGCTAAGAATAAAGAGCTTTCTGGGCCAGAAAATTCGAAAAATCATGACATATTTTTTACCTTGGCCACCCAAAGTGTCAAAAAATGGACAGTTTGTATGTGTGTGTGTGGATATGTGTGTATGATTGTGTGTCTCAAATCATCTTTTATGACAGCACCAATATAATTTTTTACAATGTTGATGGATTTGACTGTTGATTGATTTAATACCAGCCTGTGCCATCACAATCTGTGAATCGTTTTTCCCCCTCCCTCACACACAGACATGCACATACACACACACACACACACACGCTTACGGAATTAGTTACTCAAATAGAAAACACACACAGGTTTCGCAACCCTGTAAAATTTCACAAGTCTAGAATAGAGAAGAAAGACCCAGCCAAAGCTCAGAACAGATTAATGTACATTATCGTAGGAGTCGAGAATGAACTCAAACTGAACACCCAGCGGCAGTTTTTAAAACCACAGTGACTCCACCCGACGTGCTCGGTCTCACACAACACACTCATCAAAGGAAAGCAGGTGCAGAACTAATAAATAAACATATGCATACGTATAAACATGCCATATTTGCGTATATAAAAGAGGGGCAAATGTGGTAAATACAAAGGGGGACGGGGGCGTATTTCGAGGTGTTATATCTAAAAATCAATCAATCATTTGTGAATCATACTTAAAAAGAGTTGTTTAAGATGAACAATTCATTTTTGAATCATACTTCAAGTGAAACATGCAAATAAATAACTTAAAGCGTCATTTTAAATGAACAATTAATCTGTGAATCATATTTTAAGCGAACCATGCAAACAATTCACATTAAGAATCATTTAAAATGAACAATTCATTTGTGAATCACACTTTAAGTGAACCATGCAAACAATTCACTTGAAGAGTCATTTAAATGAACAATTCATTTGTGAGAAATAGTATTTTGAGAGAAACATGCAAACAATTTACTTATAGTTGTTTGAAATAAATGATTCATTTGTGAATCATACTTTAACTGGAACATGCAAACAATTCACTTAAAAAGACATTTAAATGAACAGTTCATTTGTGAGTAGTATTTTAGGAAAAACATGCAATCAAATCACTTACAGTTGTTTAAAATGAACGATTCATTTGTGAATCATACATTAAGTTATACATGCAAACAATTCACTTAAAGAGTCGTTTAAATGAACAATCAATGTATAAACCATTTTTTAAGCAAAACATGCAAACAATACACTTAAAGTTGTTTAAAATAAATGAATCATTTGTGAATCATACTTTAACTGAAACATGCAAACAATTCACTTAATGAGTCGTTTAAATGAACAATTTATTTGTGAATAGTATTTTAAGAGAAACATGCAAATAAATCACTTATAGTTGTTTAAAATGAACGATTCATTTGTGAATCATACTACAAACGATTCACTCACTCATCCTGTATTTTGCTGTAAGATAGTATGAGTGTTTGTGCACAATATTGACTCAATACTATAAATTATAGAATTAATACTATATAGATATTAGTATTAATACTAATAACTAATAATACATACATTAAAACAAATAGTACTAATAGTACATCAAGAATTGTAATATTCTACTGTATAAATTTTAAATATTGTTTACAAACTTTTTTATTCCAGAATAAACGATATGAAACAGAGGCCAAATTTATTGTTCACAATACACAATTTTATTTTATTCATCGTATTATTTTCGATTGTAGTTGGTCTACATAAAATTCAGGGACATGTACATATCCATCTGATGCACATTACAGTACACACTTATTCCCATAGCAAAACGTAACATTTATTAAACCTCATCGATTCAAACCAAAACGTTCAAGTGTAAGAAAAAAACATTTCATCAACGATAACTGCAATAACAGTCGTGCGATTTGGATCCGAGTTTTTCATTTCCCATAATAAGATAATCTTACACGTAACATAAAGTTCTGTTAAATATTTTTGGCTCCAATGTCACTTCCTACCTCACCGAACCAATTTTTAATACTAACATTGAAAAGTAGCAGAACTAAAAAATAGCACCATTGAAAAAAAACACCAGAAAAAGAAAAAATGCTACGCTGCGTTGAAGAGCGATGAGGAAAAAGCAGCGTGTCACAGCTGGGATCGTAAGCATTCAGTAAAAAGGAGGATAAGGATTAACGTCCCTTTTACGAAGCTTGGCTAACGCTATGTTGTGTTAAGAGCCTCGCTTAAGGGCTCAATCATGGCAGCTTGATGGTGCTGGAAATTAAAACCTATGATGTTTTGTTTAGCAGTCTAACACCGCTCTCACTTCCGTCCAGGCTTTCTCTTCAGAGTGTTTAATGCAATTTTAACAATGTCTAATTAATAAGTAAATCAATAAAACCTGTTTTTTCTTTTAATTTTACTTAACAATTCCGGAGAAATCACTTTATAAAATAAAACCCTGACCTTAAAGGTTCCATCTGTAATTCAAAGACCAATTTCATTCCAAGCAATGGATCTGTTTTAGGGGAGTGGTGGCCCAGCTGGTTAAAGCCCCCTCTCTCTGCTTTAAGGGGGCTGTATCTCAGCTGCCCCTGTGTTCTAACCCCTAGGATATGCAGAAAAATAAATTCCCCTGTGCTGTAATTCACATGTGACCAATAAAGGCTTTCATACTATTCTTATGTTACTGTACATTTTTACAGCCTGTAAATAAGCTCCACCCCTATTACAACAAAGCCCCGCCTCTTTTCTTCCTAAAAGTTAACTCATCAGGCATATTGATTCTTTAATCTCGACTTAAGGCAAATAAGAGCGCCCAAAAATTACATACTGCACCTTTAATCCTATTTTTGAGTCTGTATTAAAAATATTACTTTTAATATTGCACAATTTAAAGAACTATTTCGTTTCCGCAGCAAAGTGATCGCATGAACGCTGACACAAGTGATAATGCTAATTCTCTCGATGGCAGTTTAGGTATTTTTAAAGGGTTAAATTAGCACCTGTACTGTACCTTCCCATAGACTTCCTGTTAAACCTTAGCATAAAACTATACAATTATGCTAATGCAAAAAAAAAAAAATTATATATATATATATATATATATATATATATATATATATATATATATACACGCTACCATAAATGTCACTATAAACCATAAAATACAAATAATAACATTTTTTTTATTTATAAAGCACCTACTGTATGTAACACTAAAGGTTCTTTTAAAATGCTAACTTAATTCTAACGTTCTCCAGTGCTTAATGTATTAAAGCGGTTTTAGGTTAAAACATGAATGCAGTCGATGCTAATCTGTTGGCTGTGCTGTAAGTTTTCTTAAATTATTATAATTAGCTTCAGTGCTAAAGGCGAAGAAGCAACGTGATGTAATGATGAAATGAAAATATTTTTTTCCTCCATTCATCAAATTGATG
The DNA here is from genome assembly GCA_005784505.1 of Bagarius yarrelli. Taxonomy (NCBI): domain Eukaryota; kingdom Metazoa; phylum Chordata; class Actinopteri; order Siluriformes; family Sisoridae; genus Bagarius; species Bagarius yarrelli. The sequence goes on from VCAZ01000147.1 coordinate 545,780, forward strand.
CTTTAAATCTGATTGCTAAGCTACATAAAATGCTCATTAAGACGTGTTGTCTTAATGTTTCTTTTGGTTTTATCCTCATGTTTCTTGCTATTGATCGATGTTATATATGTATAGACATTACGTGTGATGATTTTTTTTTCACACCACAACTTGATGAGTTTATTCATTGTTAATAATCTGCATTTTCATTAAACTGTTTTTTTTGCTTTTCTTGTTGTTAACATTTACAGGTAGTGTCCATAGCGCTACATGACATACAACTGACATAAACCTCTTACACATCCTCTCTTAAATAACTCTCAGCTGACACATACTACCTATTTTAATAAATACTACCTAAACCTTACAATATTTAAAACATTAGACAAACCTACATAAAGCCTTTATAACAGCTAAGGTTACACTATGACTACACAAACATTTATGTTCGCTACTTTTACAAGCCTCAGCTGACGAACTTGAGTTTTTTTTCCAATTTTAACGTTAAGGTGATATACCAGGAACGTAAACCCTTTATAACACCTGACACAGACCCACATAACCATTTATAAATTGCTGTGCCAATAAGAATCATCATAAACTGGCCTAAGGGATACATTCTATAAATGTAATGTTAAGGCAACAAAACGGCTACATGAACCCTTTATAACACCCGACACAGACCTACATAAACATTTATAAATTCCTGGGCCAATAATCATCAACTATATAAACCCGTTATGACAACTAAAGAAAAACTACATAAACAACTAAATGCTAGCTAAATACTGCTTAATAAACAAAATTTAAACATAAGAACTGCATAAAACTTTTATGATTACCAACTGGTACCTACATAAACATTCAGGAACGTTTACTTCAGAAAAATGTCATGTGACATAACCAATAGTTCATCCAATCATTAAGGTGACGTACATGCTGCATATACCAATTATAGCGATTGATTACTTTCACTTGAAACTGTTATAAACTATCATAAATCTTTATTAGGACTTATTCTAATTAGTGTCAGCTGATGTAAACACAAAAACACCACTCATGTAATTTGAATGCAAAGGTTACACAAGAACTACATAAACCTGTTATAACAACCTTTACAAAAAACATCTATTCATGCTTTCTTATAATAGGTGTTGTCCTAATTTTGTTATACTGACATAAGGCTATCCTAGCTTACCTAAAGTTGGCATCATTTGGCTATGTATAGTTCTATAAACACTTATAACATCGTTATTACACCTTAATGAGAGATAATGTCAGTTTCTCCAGGCTAAACACAAAATTTTGTTTAAATCTGCAATTTTCCTAGTTTTATAAAGGCTTTTAACATTGTTATGTCAAAGTGAGTCCAGATTCTGTATATTTTTTCAGGGGCTCAATTAAGTCTCATTTCATTTTTCATATGATTCTTATGACCACTTATGACAATGGTACGACACCATAATCAAGTTTTGCCTGTTTTCTTAAAACCAGATTGTTTTTTATGTTTATTTTATGTCATTAACATATGTTGTTATGTAGCTCCAAACATTTTAAGAAGAGTTATAATGCTGTTATAACATTTCAAAAAAGAAGTCAGTCTGGAAAGTGGCACAACACAACCTTTAAGCAAATAAGGCTTTTTGTTACAGTACGGCTTTTTAAATGATTATGTGGAGGGACATAGTGTCATAAAATACTTATGAAGTGGTTATGTAGCTCTATGAACACTACCCGTTTTTATATATATAAACTACAAGTAAGATAATTGCATTCAATTTGATAAAAACACTACTTTATTACATGTAACTATGTTATTTTATTTTCTTTTTTTTTTTATTTTTTAGAAATGTTTTAATTAAAATTTTGGTGAACGTTTGGTGAACGTTGTACATCTGACTATATAAGATTTAAGTAAATATAAACAGATTAAATTATTGCATCCTTTTTTTCCAAAAGCTCCCCGTCAATAAAGCGCTACCGTCTCTTTAAGTACAAATTCAGGAAGCAGATGTAGGAAGTTCTTTACAGTTGTTACTTTCTGAAGGACACTTTATGAAAAGTGCGCTTTGTTAAGACCTTTGGGACGCAGTAATCGGTGCAGTCCTGCGCTAGGGCTGTAGCTGTAACTGAGAAGAACGAATAAAATAAAAACTAGCACCATGTTCAGGACAACGAATAGAATAACAAATCTCTCGCTGACCACCTGACATTCACAGGAACTGCAGCAGAGCAGCTAGTTTGGGAGAGTCGAGGACAGCAGCACAGTCTTTCTCTCTCTCTCTCTATCTCTAATCTAGAGAGGGGGAGAGAGGGACAGAGAGGAGGTCAGTGTCCTTGGCAAGTCTTGCAGCACATCTGTCGGAAATATGGGCGGCTGCAAAACTTGAACCTGAGCACCAGGGGGCAGTATGCCACTGTGTTCACATCTTTACACTCTGCAGGGAAAAGAGAAAGAAATAATAAATAAAACATTTTGTCAGAGTTTTGGAAAGCCTACAAATTAACAGACAGATAGATAGATAGATAGATAGATAGATAGATAGATAGATGTGTTGATGGGTGTGTGTGTATGTAATTATATGCAGAGGACCACATTGCCCTTTGCACTTTGCCCTCTTACCCTCAGGGTTGTCTGTTGGGGCACTGAGGTCACACTTGCTCCTGCACTGCTGCATGAAGGCGGGTCGATGCAGCTCTGGACACTCACTGGACGGCAGGCCGGTGTGTGACACGCACTGCACCGAGCGCATCTGATGCCCCGTGCCACACTTAGCCGAACACTAAACACACACACACACACACACATACACCAATGAAGTAGTTTTTCATTAAATGTCCCAACTAATCAGGTTGCAAGATTGTGGATGGGGGCGGGGCTATGTAAATATATTAATGACATTTAAATACTGAAGACAAACACATATCTTTATTCCTCTTTATTACTGTTAATAGTTTAACTTGACTCTTTATGGAAAACTAGTCTAGTTAAATAGCCATTGACTAGTTAGATGTGCTGTGAACTGGGAATTATTTGCTTTAATTATTTATTTATTGGAAATAATTTCTTTATTTGCTTTTTGACAGATGTCAGTCTGACCTCGCCCCATGGACCGCTGAGCCACTGAGGAGGAGGACAACGCTGCAGGTTACAGCGCATCCTAGTGGTGGGGCGGCCATGTTTGGAACACTCTGACTCATCCAGGGTGTCTCCGCTCTCACCGCTTCTACACAGAATCACCCTCTGCCTGTAACCTGGACCACAGCTGGGAGTGCACTACACAGAGAGAGAGAAAGAGAGAGAGACAGACAGACAGACAGACAGAGAGAGACAGACAGAGTGCGAAAGAGAGACAGAGAAACAAACAGAGCGAGAGAGAGAGAGAAAGAGAGAGTGAGAAAGAGAGAAAAAGAGACAAGGTGAGAGAGACAGACAGAGAGTGAGAGAAAGACAGTGGGAGTGAAAGAGAGACAGACAGACGGAGAGAGAGAGAGAAAGAGACAGAGAGTGGGAAAGAGAGACAGAAAGTAATCGGATGAGTTATATATACAGAGGATTTTTTTTATTTAATCGGCTTGTAAAAAGGTTTATTTCACTTCTCTTAATGACACTTTTAATCTGGTTTGGCAGTTTTATTCTGATTGCGGTGTTTACATACAGCATTTATATTCAGATTGGAATTTTAAGTTAATTGTAAAGAAAACACAGTACACAACACCAGTAATACCACTCGCAGGTCCAACACTGCATTCCCCAGTCCTAATGACCAACATTGTTCCTGATATTTAAGGCTTTTTTCTTTATTGTATATCGGTTTTGTGATATCGACTCCAGCGATATATGGCGCCACCTTTTGGACTTTTTGAGAATTGTCCATTGTGGCACTGCTTTAAGCGATACATTTTATTTCAGCAAATAATCTATTACACTACACTTGTTTGGGTTGGTTAAGTTAATATATATATCTATAAATTACTAGACTAATCGATTAGTTCAAATCATTTTTATGTGTTTAATTTACCATTTATTTAATAAAGATATTTTAATGACACTGCATTCTCGACACATTAAAATGTTAGTTAAATGAATAAAGATTTACTTATTTTAAAACAATAACTACCTACCCCATTAACTAATCAATAACTATTAACTAAAAAGGAATTCATTTCTAAAGACAAATGTTTATTAATAAGTTAACTTACTAACCCTATATACCATATAATGTCTAATATTTAACTTTTTCCTGTATAATAAACTGGTGGAGGTCATTTATTCAATTTTTTTACAGTAACATACTAAAAAAATAAAATAAAATATTTTCCTTCTATTTCATTCGGGACCTGTGAGTGTGTGAGTGCTGCTGTACCTCGGACCAGTCGAGAGCGTGCCACTCCGGGGGGCAGGTGTGATTGTTGCAGGGTTCGGTGACGGGAGGCCGCGTCTGAAGACAGGCTGAATCATCCTGAACTTTCTCTTCACTGGGGCTGATCTTCCTCTTACACAGAACCTCCCGCGTTCTCACACCTCCACTACAACTCCTGCTGCACTCCGACCACTCACTCACCCACCACCTAGATAGAGAGAGAGAGAGAGAGAGAGAGAGAGAGAGAGAGAGAGAGAGAGAGAGAGAGAGAGAGAGAGAGAGAGAGAGAGAGAGAGAGAGAGAGAGAGAGAGAAAGAAAGAGAGAGAGAGAGAGAGAGAGAGAGAAAAAGAGAAAGAAAGAAAGAAAGAAAGAGAGAGAGAGAGAAAGAGAGAGAGAGAGAGAGAGACAGAAAAATGATCAGACAGACAGAAAGATAAGACAAAAAGAAAAAGAGCAAGAGGGGTAGACAGAAAAGAGATAAAAAGAGAAGAAAGAAAGAAAGAAAGAAAGAAAGAACAAGACAGACACATAGACAGTAAAGGAAAGAAAGACAGACAGGGAAAGGTAGAGAGACAGTAAGAGAGAGACACAGACAGAGAAAGAGGGACAGACATTTATTACAATAAATTACCATTCATTCATTTATCTTCTATACCCGCTTATTCCCGAATTCGGGGTCACAGGGATCTGCTGGAGTCTATCCCAACTGTCTCTAAAAGGGTGAAAGGCAGGAGAGGGACACCCTGGACAAGTCACCAGTCCATCACAGGGCCACACACACACACACACTTACTCAATGGGTAATCAAGAATCACCAGTCAATCTAACATAAATGTTCCTGGACTGTGAGAGGAAACTGGAGACCCCGGAGTAAAGCCATACAGAAACACCCCCTGCCCGGGAATCAAACCCGGGACCTTCTTGATGTGAGGCAACAGTGCTAAACACTAAGCCACCGTGCTGGCCAATAAATTAACAATAATAATATATTTAAATACAGAAATATTATTAATAGATCAACGATGGGTAAAATAGTGGGGGATTCTGGAGTCTTTACCAGAGAACTTGAGGGACAATGCTGGATACACACACAGACACACACACACTCACACTCACTCACGTCGGAGGACACGGCGCAATGTTGCAGGGTCGTTTCTTCTCTTTGGGTTTGCTCTTCTTGTCACAGAAGTGATTGAAAACCACAGAATGATCAGACTGTTTCTTACACACCACCTGCTGGACCTGAAACCCTGTGACACACACACACACACACACACACACTTAGTCAGGCTTTAAGCTATGTTTAAGAATCTAAAACTAAACCCACTCTGTGTGTGTGTGAGTGTGTGTGTTTCTCAGTACCTCCAGCGCATGAGACGGAGCAGCGGCTCCAGGACGTCGAGTGCCATGTGAAGATGTTCTGAACGTCTGTGTTTACAGGGGGATTGAATCGGTAATGGATCCCTGGGTTTTCTTCCCTCACCAACACCTACAACACACACACACACACACAGAATTAAAGGCGGCCTGGACTAAAATAGAAAATGCTGATTTTACATGTTTATTAAACATTTTTAAAGTTAATCATATGTCCCTAAAGTCTAAACTATTATAATTTTATAATAAATTAATTTTTTACATTTTTATTGAATCAACACTTCATCACCTCAGTGGGTCAACAAGCTGTTTCCCAAAAAAACTAGCTATTATGAAAATCTAGAGGTAGTAACCATGACAATAAGAGTGATATTGGTGGGCCCTAGGGCCTCGAGGGTCTCAGGCTGATCAGCGGGTCTGCGGTAGTGGAAGGTTGTCCCGGCGATGTCGAAGCGGCGCGGCGTGTCGATGGTTAGCTTGCCGTTGATGAAGAACTGGTCGCTTTTGCTTTTCAGAACTGCAAAGAGGCAAAGGAGGCTAGTGAAAAATAAAACCTAATTGTCATGATGCTAGACTATCATCATCATCATCACCGTCATCATCAGTATCTTCATCATCATTATCATTATCATCATCATCATAATTATCATTATAATTATCATATCATTATCATAATCATCATCATCATCATCATCATCACTGTCATCGTTATTATCTTTATCATCACCATTATCATTATCATCATCATAATTATCATTATAATTAGCATCATCATTATCATAATCATCATCAGCATTATCATCATCATCATCATCATTATTATCATCATCATCATAATTAGCATCATCACTATCATCATCATTATCATCATCATCGTTGTCGTCACTATCATCATTATCATCATCATTATCACCATTATTGCCATCATCATCATCATCACTATCACCATCATCACCATCACTACCATCATTATTATCATCATCATTACCATCACTACCATCACCATTATTATCATCATCATTATCATCATCATCATCGTCATCATCATCATCATCATCATCATCATCATCATACCATCATCATTATTATCATCATCATTACCATCACTACCATCACCATCATTATCACCATCATCATCATTATTATCATCATTACCATCACTACCATCACCATCATTATCACCATCATCATCATTATTACCATCATCACCATCATCATCATCGTCATTGTTATTGTCATCATCATTATCATCACCATCATCATCATTATTACCATCATCATCGTCATTTTCATCACCATTATCATCATCACCATCATCATCATCGTCATGCTGTCAGCTTTTTTTGTCCCAAGTTGAATTTTTTATTTTGATTCGTCAACACAATTATATAATTATAATTTAACTGTTAAAGAACAACATGTTTTATATGTTACGTTTTTACAAATTAATATTTTATATAATATATTTGCCTTCGGTGAGATCGATAATGCAAAGACCACCAAAAAAATTCAAAAGTTCAACTTTGGGAACTGTCTACCAAAAGTATCCTAGAATGAGTAAAGCAATGAAACCCTCGATAATTTTTCTTACCTAGATAATTAAGCGAAATGTTGAGTTCTTGAATATGTATAAACACAGATCCTTTAGGAATCCGGATCACCTCTTCATAACCTGAGAACAGACATACACACGCACACACACAAACACACACACACACAAATATAAATGGAAGTTTATTGGTTACACCAAGGAATAGTGTGGTGAGTGCTGTTCGCTACAGCAGGCCTGCTCTGGGATAAGCATTCAGCAGAGGTTTGAGATTCCTGCTGAATTCCTGGGCAACGTCTCCACAGCTGAACATTGAGCTCGTCTGAGGTCAGTCAGCGCCGGCCAGCTCTAAACCGCAATCCTACAAATAACTTCAGCTCCAAAAGAAAAAAAAAGGCCAGAAAACTGGGGGGAAAAATGAGTTATTTTTTGCAAGCTTGTGGGATTTCGGTGGCCAGCAGTGGAGAGAAGAGGTTAGAAAAATATTAGAAGTTGGTAAACAGAGGGAGAAGGACAGCGAAAGAGAGAGAGAGAGAGAGAGAGAGAGGGAGAGAGAAGAAAAAAGAGTGACTGATGAATATTTTTTTACACAAAAAAACATTCTTTACTCCTTCATCCCTGATCCTGGCCTCCTCCAGCTCTGTAGTACTGGGTGAGGCTTGTATCCTTGTCAGCCCAAATGTCTACCATCAGCACCCACCTGGCTCACCCACCATCCACCACTAATGAGCCCAAACTCCACTCGATGCCCTCCTCTCTGTATTTAAGCTTCAGATGATTCTGTTACCAGATGATCTTATTGCCTTTCCAGATGCCTCCATGATCCAAGTACCAACCGAGTGGCTACTACCACATCCTGTTCACAAATACACGCTCAAGAAGTAGTTTTACACCTGCCTATGATGTCATCAATCAGAGACCAGAACTGCATCATCAAGGAAATAGCAGACATGTGATTATCCCGAGTTAAAGGAAATAAAACCTTTCTTGTGTTCGTTTCTAGATTTAGGTCGCTTACTTCCAAAAAAAAAAGAAGGGTTTTAGGGTTCCAACCTGCTACGGTTTCTTATCATTAGTATTAACATGTGCTAATAACTGGCAGCGTTTCAATACCTTAGAAACTTTAATCACTCACCATTATCAGCGTCTAAACTTCCTATACACTTCTTATAAAGCCTGACACACTTTTGTTACTACTGACCCAACAACCCAGTGTCAACATTCCACACAACCCCCAAAACCGTTACTCCAATAACTTTAACTCCACCTTGGGCGTTTTTCTTTATTAGGAAAGATGGAAGCCACAACATTTATTCTTAGCCGAAACTAAGAATCTTATTGGCCTGAGAGCAGCACTGACTGACAGATGAAGTGACCATAGTTGGGGTGGTGACCTAGGCCACTGCATACCCGAACACTTCTTTAAAAGCACACAGCTTTACTGGAATAAGCCAATAACCTACTGGCTTGGCACTCAACGCTTACCACATACATGCCACAATGACACAATGAAGACTTTTAAAATAGGCCCAGAAAATCTCGCTTGATAAATAAAAAGGCTTTAATCACTATAGCACACGTCAGGAAGAAGTCGGCATGGAATATATTATACTAGTCTACTTATCAACAATAATAACCCTTCTCTTGCCCTACTTTGTTCAAATCTAGAACCTTCTGGTTTTCATATTCTCTTCTTTACCTCTTTCAGAAATGAGTGTCCCCTCTTAAAAAACAGATTCATCTATTTCTCTTTTCCTCTGATATTTTTAAGAAATATATATTAATGTGTATTTTGGACATTGAGAACAGAGTACAGAAAGTAAAGTGGGTGACAGAGGGGAACGGAATTTGGAAGCTGGATTCAAAATCGGGGCACATGAAGGGCAACGGCGCCATGTATATGTCGGCACGCTACCCATTACGCCACAGTGCTGATCAGTTCTCTATGACGTTGGAAATGCCCTTATACCCTCTGTACCCATCTGTATCATGTGTATTTCCTGGAGCACCTCTTTGATTTTGGTATACCCATATGTACCACCGATAAAACCTAACTCTTTATATGTTCATTTGTACCCTTTTGTACTCCTCTTTTCACTTTGCTCCAATTGATACCCTTCTATAACCCCTCTGTACCTGTCTAGAGCTCTTAGAGCCCCTCTGCATATCACTTGTACAGGGGGCATATATACGTATAGTTCCTGTACAACCCGCCTCCATCGCTACCCTCCACGATATTTCTTACCCGTCTATACCTTGTATTTCTTCTCTGGCTATAACTGCAGCCTCAGTGTAACAGCAACGAAATGGATAAATGTGCCAGGTTTTTCAGATAGTGGGACCCCTGCTGAGTCAAGCAAGACTTGGCATGAATCATATATATTCTTAATTTTCTCTTTTTCCATAATTTGTCATATATATTTAAACTGTGCACAACTTTGCATGTAAGCAAGTGATTATCAAATCGCTCCACTTTTTCGAAAGCCGCATGTGTCCTACACCTAACCAGGCTCGGAGTTTAAAAAAAAAGAGAAAGAAAAAACATGACGCAAAAACACTCGGACACATTGTTTAACTTTCCATACAGCAATTATAGGGTCGTTTGAAGTAGGTATGAGGTAAAAAAAAAGTGTAAAAGCTGGCTCGAATGAGATCCAAAAAGTTTTATTTCGTTTCATTTAAATCCAGCTTGGCTGAAAATAAAGATGGTTTGTGACTGGGGTTTTCAGCATTTACTGCAAAATAAAAAAAAAGACAGACTTAAAACAACAATTTGCCATAAAATATAACCCGAGTGTGCTTTTCCAACAAATGCACCTCGGAGACCTAAGTGATGTGCCAAGCCCGTGAGTTGAAACTTTACCTCTTATATTCATAATTAATACTATATAAAAACTACAGGGCTGATAATATTCCAGATTTCGATAAGTCAGAAGCGTATAAAAGTGGTAGCACGGTGGTTGAAATGTCAACCACCAGGGCCAACAAGTGGTCACTGTAGAGCCCATAACCCTCAACTGCTATAAATAAAAAAGTTGATTAAAGATGCTGTGGATGAGGGTATCTGCCTAATCCTGTACATAAAAGACAGGTTAAATTATACTCTGTAAAGGGCATCTTAAAAAAGAATTCCTGACTAAATCAAATCTCGGGTTTATGCTATAATTATACCATATAGCAGCTTCCATAGCAGCAACTTACACAAGAGCTTGTATAGCAGATGCTCCACACAATCAGATTTAGAAGATGGCTATTATTGTTGATTATTTGCAGAAGGGATTTCCAGGGACAGCAAGAATCTTTTAAAAACCGATTTTCCACCGAGGCTAGTTCCAGATCTGGAGCCGGATCGTAAGTTTCCACTGGCTGAATGCAAAACTCTCGTCATCATTACTTTTACATTTACTTTGGCAGACGTCCTTATCCAGAGCGGCTTACATTTATTTCTTTGATAAAACTGAGCAATTAGAGGGTTAAGGGCAGCTTGGTGGCAGCTTGGTAGTGCTGGGAATCAAACATGATCTTCTAATTAGCCACTGTGATACCACTTCCCCACAAAGCACTATTAACTGGTGTTCTACGTTATAGTACATTTACATTTACAGCATCCAGAGAAACTTACATTTATCTCTCTTTTCTAGACAAATGAGAAATTGGGGGTTAAGGGCCATGCTCAGGGGCCCAGCAGTGGCAACTTGGTAGTGCTGGAAATCAAATCCTGACCTATCAATTAGCAGTCCAACACCTTAACCACCACGCTACCACTTCCGTACATGTTGACCAGTTAGTCGTCAGATCGGTTAAACCGTTCGGTGGTGGGAAACCCGTGTTCCTTGAGTTCCTTTGTCTTGTTTTTCAACTCTTCCTGTCCTACCCCCTGCTGATTACCTGGATCAGTCAAACAGAAGCTGTGAACTACCAATTTACATAGTCTTCCTCCACTCCACCCTCATCTAAGATGATATTCTCTAGCGCCTGATTGATTAAACAAGTGATTCAAGTCATCAGCAGTGGGTAGGGAAGGGATATCACAGAAATACAAGCAAAACAAAGGAACACAAGAAACATGGCAATTTCCCCAAAACAAAAGAAACATGGGTTGGGCACTTCTGGCACTTTTCCCTACGAAATTCTTATATTTCTCACACACACTAGTTTGTCTAGTTTGGCAAGGAGAGGTTTTTTTTATCTTCTGTTGACCAGTGCTAAAATATTTGAGTGTTACCTTACGTAAATCCTGACAGCTTTAAAAAAACCTCAAAAAGTCTAATTTAAACTGTGGTCTATAGTGAAAGGTCCACATGATGTCATGGGTTTCCTTGTTCGAGACCAGCAGGGTTTCAGGGCCGCTTCGGAAACTTGATAAGATCACTAGACCAGGGTTTTTAAATGGAAAAGGCGCAGCCCAGTTTCCAGTTGTGTTCTGCCTCCGGTAACCCGCCCCAGTGGAAAAACGATATAAGTTTTTTGATATCTTTGGAACAGAAAAGTTTACGCTTCTCTGTATCACTGCAAACTGCATTTAAGACAAATTAGTGTTGATGGGAAAATAATCAATCCTCGGGGTAGTTCCAGTTGCAGTTGCATCACAACATTTTTTGTTGCTTATTTTTTATTACTAAGACTATAAAGACAGAGGATTCAGATCAGATCATGATAGTAGGTCATTTTCTTCTGTAAACTAAGAGCTTTTGCACTTGGTTACTCTGAGAATTCCAGGGTAAGTGGTGGCTAAGGTGTTGGACTGCTAACTGAAAGATTGGGGTTCGATTCCCGGAACCACCAACATTTATCCTACTATCCATCCATTCATCCATCCGCCCGTCCTATTCTGTCTGTCTGTCTCTCTACCTTGCTGTTTTTTTCTATCAAATGCGACAACTGCAGTAAATCCATGCTGTTCTCTTTCTCTTTATTTAAACAGGTAGATTTTATTTTAGAATTCACTGACACACATATTGCTGGAATCTCGACAGTTTCCTATGACGGAAAGAAACGGATTCACAAACTTAAAACAAAAGCAGCATTTAAGCAGGTCCACAAAAAAAAAAGAAAGAAAAGAAACACAGATGAAACACACCTCCTTCAGGGAGCGAATCGTTGAAGATGCCCTCGATGGCCTCGCAGCTGCTTCCGTCACCCCCACACACACGGCAGCGGTCCTCACGGGCATCCGAGCCAAGAATTTTATCGCAGCCCACATGCTACACAGAGAGAGAGAGAGAGAGAGAGAGAGAAAGACAAAGACAAAGAGAGAAAGAGAGAGAGAGACAGAGAAACAAAATCAAGTCAGAATAAAGAGAAGATCATTGTTTCTTCAAAAAGAGCTACAAAAATATAGAACAAAAGTGATTAGTTACTGTGTGAGTTTTATTTTCTTGATCTATCTATCTATCTATCTATCTATCTATCTATCTATCTATCTATCTATCTATCTATCTATCTATCTATCTATCTATCTATCTATCTATCTATCTATCTATCTATCTATCTATCTATCTGTCTGTCTATCTATCTATCTGTTTGTCTATCTGTCTATCTGTCTGTCCATTCGTTTGTCCATCTCTCTGTCATCTTTTTTTCCATTGTCATGTATTCTGTCTGTCTGTCAATCTATCCTTTTGTCTTTTTGTCTTTCTATCCATCTGTCTGTCTGTCTGTCTATTTATCTATCTGTCTATCTATCCTTTTATATCTGTAACCTCCACCAAATATTGTCTAATATTCATCAGTGGCAGCTGCAGAGGGAACTGCCCTCCTGCAGCCTGTTTTTCATTCAGACCTGTCAGTATTCCACAACTAACATTACGGATAAAAAAATGATTAAATATTTTAGTCTTAGATTACTTTTCCTCTTTTCTATGAATATGTGGTCTACTTATATTTCCACCACAAACAACCAGAAGAGTTTCACCAAGTTTTTAATGTCCTAGTGGACCCATCAGCAGACTCCTGTGGACGCCCCTGGCTTTGTTTCACAATCTTCTGGTCTAAAACCATTGAAGGAACCCGCACACCCTTCAATGTACCGCTCCTTGGAAACATTCTTCTTGACCTGGCCTACATTTTACAACCCGCGTGCGAGTGTGTGACCCGGTTCGGTGCGGCCGGAGTGAGTCAGTGACCCTCTCTGCGGGTCACTCGAGTGCATTCGCAACATGTTTTTTCCGAGGCTGTGTTCGATTCTGAGCGCTTTAAAGCTTTTGTCTGAAACTGTCCCAAATCAAAGACACGTTGTTTTGGAAGTGTGTCGACTGCAAGGCTGCAAACAGTCTGACTGCCTTCTTCTCCTGCTGTTCGCTTGTTTAATACACGCAAAAAGAGAGAGAGAGAAAGAGGAGAGAGAGAAAGAGAGAGAGAGAGAGAGAGAGAGAGAGAAAGAGGAGAGAGAGAAAGAGAGAGAGAGAGAGAGAGAGGAAGAGGAGAGAGAGAGAGAGAGGGGTAGGGAAAGAGGAAAGAGAGAGAGAGAGCAAAGGAAAAATCAGTTGCTGTGATTATGTTCAGCTGCTGGCGGTCCAGACAGCTGCAGCCTGGAAGGGCATCGAGTTCATTCAGACTGTAAATATAACACAGGGGAGAGAGAGAGAAGAGGAGACAAACGAGAGAGAGAAAATGGAAAAGAGAAGTACACGCCTGAGCAAAGAAAGAAAAAAAAGAAGTGGAAATGGGAGATAGAAAATGAGAAGAGAAGAGAAGAGAAGAGAAGAGAAGAGAAGAGAAGAGAAGAGAAGAGAAGAGAAGAGAAGTTGTGAGGCAAGAAGAGGTGAGAAGAGAAGAAAAGATAAGTGGCGAAAAGAATACAAGAAGAGGCGAGAAGGGGCAAAACGAGACAGAATGACATGAGAGAGGTGAAACGAGAAAAAAAGAGAGTGAAGAAGAGAGAAGAAAAGAACAAAAAAGAAAAAAGGAATGAGAAAAAAGTAAAGAAAAGTAAAGAAAAGTAAAGAAAAGAAAAGAAAATAAAAGTAAAATGATAACTGATGGAAAGATGACAGGGAGAGGAAAGATGAAAGGAGAAAGAAGGAAAGAGTAGATGACAAATGGAAAAAAAAGTACAAAGTACAGAAAAAGAGGAAAAAATGCAAGAAGCAAGAAACAAATAAAGAGAAAAGATGAGAGTGGAGAAAGGATTGAGGGAAGAAAGAAGAAACTGAGGGGTGTGAGGAGGAAACTTCAACAACCTAAAATGTTACTTTGGAATAAAGGTTACATAAAGATGTTCTACAATCTCTGAGGAAACAAAAGTTGTTACTGAAACTGAGATTTGTGTGTGTGTGTGTGCGTGTGTGTGTCGTGCTCTCACCTTACACTCCCCATTAACACAAACATCCAAAGAATCATCTCTACACGGCGTCCCATCCACCACTGCTGGAGCACGCTCAGTGTAAAAGTTATAACCCTCAGCCAGGCAGTTCAGAGAACATGACTTTACTCCACCTACGTTTACACACACACACACACACACACACACACACACATGCAGAAATTAGTCTGTCAATCTAAAAGAAGGAGTCGTACAGGTAGTATGAATGAAATACAGACATGCTGCCTTCCGCCATTTTGATTTTGACATGTGACACATGACATCACAGCAGTGCGAATTTAAAGTGTAATAATCGTCAATCGAACAACTGGAATTATTCGAAATGAGTAACATTTACTTACAGGAAACAAAAATGAACAAATCGTTAACAAATTTCTGACACACACACACACACGTCTGGCTGTGAATGAAAGTAGTTACATTATATTAAATTGATTAACAGTTAAACAACAGCTGCTAAAAAATAAAAGGCCACAGATAGGAGAGAGAGAGAGAGAGAGAGAGAGAGAGAGAGAGAGAGAGAGAGAGAGAGAGTAAGAGAGAAGAGAGAGAGAGTAAGAGAGAGAGAGACTGAAAGAGAGAGAGACTGAGAGAGAGAAGAAGGGAGAGAGAGAGATAGTAGAGAGAGAGAGTTAAATAATAGGAGAGGAGATGAGGAGAGAGCGAGAGGATGAGTACTGATAGAGAAGAGGAGGAGGAAGAGAGAGAGTAGAGAGGAGAGAGAAGGAGGAGAGAGAGTAGAGAGACGAGAGGAGAGAGAGAGAGAAAGAGAGAGAGAGAGAGACTGAGAGAGAGAGAAGATAGAGAGAGAGAAGAGAGAGAGAGTAAGAGAGAGACAGTAAGAGAGAGAGAGAGAGAGAGAGAATGAGAGAGAGAGAAAGAGAGAGAGAGAGAGAGAGAGAGAGAGAGAGAGGGGAGATGGAGAGAGAGAGAGAGAGAGAGGAGGGTAAGAGCTGAGAGAGAGAGAGAGAGAGAGAGAGTAGAGAGAGATAAGAGAGAGAGGAGAGGAAAGAGAGAGAGAGTAGAGAGGAGGTAGAGAGAGAGAGAGACAGAGAGATAGAGAGAGAGAGAGAGACTGAGAGAGAGAGAGAGAGTGAGAGAGAGTAAGAGAGAGAGAGTAAGAGAGAGAGAGAGAGAGAGAGGATAGAGAGGGAAGAGAGGAAGAGAGAGAGATAGGATGAGAGAGAGAGACAGTAATAAGAGAGAGGAGAAGAGAGAGAGAGAGAGAGAGAGAGATAGAGAGAGAGAGGGACTGAGATGAGAGGAGAAGACGGAGAGGGGAGAGGGTAGAGAGAAAGAGAGAGAGTAAGAGAGAGACAGTAAGAGAGAGAGAGAGAGAGACTGAGAGAGAGTGTAAGAGAGAAAGAGAGAGAGTAAGAGAGAAAGAGAGAGAGAGTAAGAGAGAGAGACAGTAAGAGAGAGAGACTGAGACAGAGAGTAAGAGAGAGAGAGAGAGCGAGACTGAGAGAGAGAGAGTAAGAGAGAGAGAGACTGAGAGAGAAAGAGAGAGAGAGTAAGAGAGAGACAGTAAGAGAGAGAGACTGAGAGAGAAAGAGAGAGCTGAGAGAGACTGAAGAGTAAAGAGAGAGAGAGGAAATAGAGAAAATAGTGAGGTACTAAAAGGGAAATAGCACGTTTTAGCTGGCATGCTTACAAACAGCTGAGTCTGATTAACAACAATACACACATAACAACACACACACACACACGAAATTTGAAGCTGGTGTCTGGCAACAATGTTTTCTGGGGAAAGAATCGAATTCTTATATGGAAACCGGCACTGACTATTTGCTTCTCATCCAAGAGCTTACATTTTAACAACACCTTGATGACCGATCTACCCCAACTGCCCCATGTCTATTACCCACCCTTCAGTTGTATTAATGTCTGTACACAGTGCTGTTCTTGGGGTGGCCTGTAGTCTGTGCTAGATCAATAATTAATCTTCACTGGTAAAAGTAGCGTGTGGAGGAGAAGTTACTAATATCACTTACCCCCTCTGTACGGCCTCCAGGTGTAGAATTTACCCCTGAAAGGAACGCTGTCAAAATCCGAGCACTGAATCTCTCGGAAATCCTGAGACCCAGAAGGGCACTCCTGCAACACACACACACATAAACACCATTTTAGAACGAAAGACAGAGACAGAATAAATGACAGAAAAACAGACAGCTCCAGTTCGTTTTTTAGAGATAGACAGACAGACACAGAGAGAAAGACATACAGTTTTTGTGACAGAGAGAAAAGAAAAGACAGTTTAAGAGAAAAACAGACAGACAGACACAGAGAGAAAAACAGTTTTAATGTGTGTGAGAGAGAGTGAGAGAAAGGGAAAGACAGTTTTAGAGAGAAACAGACAGACAGACAGAGTAAGACAAAAACAGTTAGTTTTAGAAAGAAAGACAGTTTTAAAGACAGAGACAGAGTGAATGACAGGAAGACAGACAGTTTTAAAGAGAGAGAGAGACAGAGTGAATGACAGAAAGATAGAGTCGTAGTCAGTTTTAGAGAGAGAGACAGACACAGAGAGAAAGACAGTTTAAGTAAGTAAGAGGGAGAAAGAGAGAGACAGAGAGAAAGACTGAAAGACAGACACAGAGAGAAAGACAGTTTTAGAGAGAGAGAGAGAAAGACAGACAGACAGACACAGAAAGACATAGAGCTTTAGAGAGAGAGAGAGACAGTTAAAAGTTTTAGAAAGAGAGACATAGTGAATGACAGAAAGATAGACTGTTTAGAAAAAGAGAAAGACAGACAGAGATCTTCACTGGAACCATACAAGGAACCATTTACACAAGGAACCAAAAGCAAAAAATGAAAAAGAAACAGCAAGATAGACAGTTTTAGAGCGAGAGACATACACAGACAGTGAGGAAAATAGAAAAAAAAGAACAACTGAAAGAAAGAGTGAGAGACAGACATAAAGTTAAAATGAGAGACAGGTTAAGCAAGTAGTCATGCCCCCCCCCACACACACATAGACAATTTTTAAAAATCTTAATCTTTAATTCTCTTTAGTCCTTAGATTTTGTTTTGGATGGGACACAAACACTTTGTTTTGACCTCAATCATAAACCTGGACATTAGTAAAGACTGATCGATAATCATTTTGTACAGATATTTTTCAGTATTGAATATCGGTTAAGTAAGGAATATCGGCTCCACCGATATGCGGCCAATTTAAGAATTGCCTACAAGACCAAACACTGCCATTACATCACTGTATCAAAAAAATGATTCCTATCACTGGACAAAAACAGAAAAAAAAACATAAAATAAATATCGGTTCTGCATATCAGTTATCGATTACATGAACATGCAGATAATCAATATTGGTTAAAATTTAATCAATAGTCTCATTAGCTGTAGGTCATCGCCAAAGTATTTTTCAGTCAGACATCATCGTAAGCTTACAGAAAGATCTAGCGGAGTCAAACATTTCACAGGTGTCTGCAATGTGTGTCCTTTTCTCTCAGATCGTGTTTTTGATCATTCACACCGCATGATTGTCACTCGCATGAACGAGCGAATTCTGGCGAAATCAGTGAAAAATCAGTGAAAAATCAGGGCTAAAATCGTGCAGTGTGAACTTCACTTTTTTTTATAGACATGGCTGTTTGCTCCAACCAGAACCAGAACAGTTTATGCACTCACACCAGATGTTTCTGGACACTATCCTGGCTTTGGATTGGTCGCCCAATCATGTGTGTCTTTAAACATGTTTGGTTGTGTAGTGTTTCCTGTTTGCTTATCACATGTCCCTTGCCTTGATTTGCATTCGTCTCGACTAGCGAATCTGTTATTAGACATAAATCGAACCGTTATTAAATAAAGAATTTTTGGTCAGAAATAATTTAAGTGACCAAAAATATCTTTCAAATAGACAATTAATTAGACTGTAAAACTAGACTTTGGTAACTATTTATAACGGTTCTTAGATGCTATTTGTCATGTTTTGCTCAATATAAATGTTTAAAATAAATGAAATGATCTGTATGTATGTGACATTTTATTTCCTTTACACTTCTTCAGGTGACGGCGTTATTATCAGCCAGCAATAAAAGGTCATGGCCTCTAGGTGGCGTTTTGCTGTGTTTCAGCTTCGATATCTTTACACCTGAAACTCACCTCGATGTTACAGGATTTAAACCTTTTCCTCTCGCCCAGACAGAAACGTCCTCCAACGGTCGGCCTGCACACACACACACACACACACACACACACACACACGGACACACACAGACACACACACAAGAAACCATGATTAAAGCAACATCTGAGAGCAATTTTGCATGAAGTTCTCATCACGCTGTTAGCTCCACTTCATGTTTTTTGAACCCAGACATCATGTCTTCTTGTGGTTCTTTTTATTGTTTGTCAGTGAGAAATAAAATACATTCCATTTTATTGTGCTTATAAAATAAACAAAAGAATAAATAAGGTTTATACGTTAAAGAAATAAACTAAATTGCAACAAAAGTTATATACACTATATACACATTAACGCATAAACAAACTGTTAACTTTAAAATAAACAATAAACAGGTAAAAAATTGGCTATAATTTAACAAAATAATATGAACAGGAAACATTGACCATATAAGGAATCTATTATATAAGTGATTAATATTCTGTTAATAACAATAAGCTTTTGATTTTGCTACGTGAATTAACGTTACACCAGTGTGTCGGCACCCACATGCGCAGTTGCACTTCAGCAACCCAGGTTCGATTCTGGATAGGGTCCTTCCCCTACACCCCCCACCCCTCACTCTTAATCTCCGCCATTTAATTTTTCTGTCTTTCCTATAAATAAAGTCAAAATTCCAAAAAATGAAATATCTTCAGGAGTGCAACGGCTGCTTTAATACATTTAATATATACAGTGTTTAATGTCAAATTAGCTATTCGTATACGGAGCCGAGGACATAATGTGCAGACAAAACATAAGATAACGTAGTCACTCATACAGAATTCCTGATAGTTTTTATTTCATTGGTCAATTACTAAAAGGAGAAACTACTGACCTGGGGCTGTCACAGTGGCGAACAGAGGAGGAGACTCCGCCCCCACAGGTCCGACTGCACTCCTCCCACGGAGACCACGCACCCCACTGTCCGTCCACCCCCTCAGGCCGAGTGCCGTACGGGACACACATGCGCTTGTAGCACCACTGCATCAATAAACATCAGAGAACTTATTTCATTATTACTATAAAGGTTTTGTCACCCCGACAGACTTTATTGTTCTCCTTTCTAATGACTGTGTATGGCACTAATTACTGACGAACTCACCCCTTTGTCTATGGTGCTGGTCTGGCAGATGGTGCCTTCAGCCGCAGGGATGCTGCTGGTTATACAGCGGTTACTCTTACTCATGCACCACAGTTCACTGCACACCTCCTGCGTATACACACACACACAACACTAATATACAGCTCCACACTGGTCCTATCACCATCCTTCAGGTTTGCTTCAAGACTTTTTTCCTGTTCTGAACTTTTCAGCAATGTTACAAGTCACGGCGAAACATTTACCCTTTTAATTTGGTATTTATTTAGCCCACATCTTATCCAGACTAACTAACATTTACCTCCATTTTACAGCTGAGTAGTTAAAAATTAAGGGCCTTGCACAGGTGCCCAAGAGGCAGTTTGGTGATCCTGGGAACTGAACTCAGGGCCTTCCGATCAGTTTAGTCCTAAACACTTAACCACAGTAGTTGGGTTTATGTCAGCATGATGGTTTAGTATTTAGCACTTTTGCCTCACAGAAAAAGGTCTCAGGTTCATATCCCCTGCAGGAGGCTTTCTGTGTGAAGTTTACATGTTCTCTCCTGTGTTTGTGTGGGTTTACTCCGGGTTCTCCGGTTTTCTTTTACAGTCCCAAAACACGTATGTTTGGTTGATTGGCAATTCTAAATTGCCCATAGGAGTGTGGTTGTTTGTCTGTATGTGGCCCTGATAGATTGGTGATCTGTCCAGGGTGACCTCTGCCATTCACCCAATGACAGGTGGGATAGACTCCAGCAGATCACAATGACCCTGATTAGGAATAAGCGGATATAGACAATGGATGGATGGATGGATGGATGGATGGATGGATGGATAATTAGATGAATGGATAAATGGATTGATGACATTACATTTACATCATTTGGCAGACGTCCTTATCTAAAGTGACTTACAGTTATCTCTTTTTCATACAACTGAGCAATTGGGGATTAAGGGCCTTGCTCAGGGGCCCAACAGTGGTGGCTTGGTGGTGTTGGAAATCGAACCCTGGTCTTTTGGGTATCAGTTCAACAGCTCGAGTTTTTGAAGGAGAACGTCTCCATGGTAACCATGGTTCCCTAAGAGAACGAGACACTGCGTCTCCTGCCATACCTGCAGTGACACTGCCTGCACTGAATAGTGGATGTTTTCACTCAGTTTCACTTCCCGCTGGAAACCATGTTTACAATCATATCCTGGAGACGTTTTATTTATAACTATTTTTTATTTAGGTGGCAAGTTATTCTAAAAAAAGTTTAGAAAAAACAAAAAAACAGTCATTCGATTCGTTTGTTTCTCAAAATATGCTAAATTTAAGGTTAGTATTCTAAACTCTAAGTTTGGTGTAAGGTTGCCCCAACATTACAAAGAAACTCACATCAAGTCAAAGTGACTCATTTTATACATAACTTGCAATTGCAATTATGTATTTGTTTATTACTGGTTGAAAATGGCTTCTATGGCCGCTTCAAACAG
The DNA here is from genome assembly GCA_005784505.1 of Bagarius yarrelli. Lineage (NCBI taxonomy): Eukaryota > Metazoa > Chordata > Actinopteri > Siluriformes > Sisoridae > Bagarius > Bagarius yarrelli. The sequence goes on from VCAZ01000147.1 coordinate 567,122, forward strand.
CACTGTATGACTAAAAAGGGTTAATCGGCATATATCCATATAAATACACTATAAACCGCAGCTAGTGACAAATTCCGATGGATGTAATTAGCATAATTCACAAAATATTAAGATTTCACTGCAACTCCTACGACTCGCTATCCAGTCTCTACAAAACTTTTACAAAACATTTACATCGGCAACAAACCATAAAATTTCATTCGCACCAACGTTTGTGCGCCCTGACATCAGTCCACAGCTATAACACAAACACACCTCATGCCGTTTCTCGCCCAGTTCTGGATCTAATCCGGTGCAGGATTAAAATCAGAAAGCTTCTTAAATGTAATTTCCTTTTCCAGATGTTCCTCTAGGACCATGTCATAAAACCCGACTGTACACATAAAGTCCTGCTCAATAAAGACAGCTATAGAAGTCTTTAAAGACTGCGCTGAAGCACCGAGGTCCACAGCCGTCCTGCAGAAGGTTCGACAGGTCGGTGTTATGGTTGGCGTAAGAAGGGGGAAAGCTGCAAAGATTTTTTTTATCACTGCTGAGTTGCTTTTTGGGGGGTGGGGGGGAGTAGTGTGGTTGGCCGGAAAATCTACGAAATGAGCAGACTGAGAACAGAAAAAGCTACAATAACCGTCTGGTCCAGATGTAAGCAGATGTTAGAGTAGTCTTGAGAGAAGGAAGTGGTGAGTGATTTTACGGTTAGCATGAGGAGACACCTGATCAGAAGGATATTAAAAAATGATTCCAAATTTTATGCTAAAGTTCAATGACACATTAGACAAAAAGATTACGAGAATAAATATGAAATTACGAGAATAAAGACGAAATATAACATTAAAATAATCTCATTCTCATTCATGGCATATCATCCAGAACTTACATTTATCTCTCTTTTCTATACAGATGAGCAATTGGGGCTAAGGGCCTTGCTCAGGGGCCCAGCAGTGGCAGCTGTGGTGCTGGGACTTAATCTTGCTGGGACCCTGATCTTCCAAATAGCAGTCCAACACCTTAACCACTGCACTACCACTTACCTCTCGTATTTCTTCGACTTTGATCTCGTAATTTTCGACTTTATTCTCGTATTCCAGATATATTCTCGCAACATGGCACAAAAACTCTGTCATATCAAAGTAGAACAATGATATCGAAAAATACTTTATGTTTTATTGATTTAAATATACTGAATTTTGGAGTGTTTTAACAGGCTCAGAGAAGAGCATCCAGCATCTAAGGATATTGAGTTTCTCATGATAGGAAACATCTTTTAATACATTATATTTTCTAAACAAAATCTCACACACACACACACAAATGTTACATCTGCATGACATTAGTGGGACACCCTATCTGCTAAGTTGCGTTCACACTTAGTGATTTTCCGCTGCTGGTCTTTAATTTCCGCCCAATAAACATCTCCTGCTCCTCTTTCTCGAATGGTTGCCATAGTAACAGTGATCAGCATGCGGCACAGCTAGTGTTTAACCTACGATTCGGCATATTTAGGGGTATAAAACCCATCAGTGTTTATCAGCATCGTATCATAGAACATGAAGGGGAAGCCATGTAAGAGTTTGCTACAAATCATGTGACCTCTATTGTCTTCACTGCCATTGGATAATTTTGCGTAGGTTTGTGTATGTGGAAACGATCACAGTAAGAGTAGGAAGTGGTAGCTTAGCGGTTTAGGTATTGGACTGCTAATCAGTTCAATTCCAAGCACCACCAAGCTGCCACTAATGGGCCCCTTAAGGCCCTTAACCTTCCACTGCTCATTACGATTGAAAAAAAAATCACACATATTGTGTGACGTTGCATAAGGTTTTCTTAGTCGTGTCGCTGATGTGGACGCACCAACAGGTAGCCATCAACGCTCTTACTGACTTACTCAAGTCCAGAAATATTAAAAAAAGGTGGAGTATAAAGAGGTGAGTACCCCATATTTACACTGCCGTGATTTTATCCCGTACTGGAAACGGCACTGCTCGTCGGCGTCGTAGGCCTGACCGGGCGCCGTGGTCGGGTACACAAACTCCTGCTTCGGTGGAACGTTGTTCACACACGAGCCCATTCCAGAGCTGCAGACAGACACAGACACACAGACACACATGTACATTTACAAATAATGCAGGAAGAAAATGCATAGAAAACGTTTGGAATAATAAACGTTTGGAATAATAATTCCATTTATTTTTCTTTGATCTTTTATTATGAATTTTTCTATGAACTTTCTTGATGAGTTCCCAAAGTTTCGACATTTATATATTGTGATAACAATGCAAGGTGATTGTGTAACTGGTTAATTTGTGTATTTACAGTATAATGTTTTGCCTCGAATTCTTATTTATAGATATTACTATATTTTCTATACATTTTTTTTTTGCCAGTACAAAAAAATTCTATTTCTATCTTTATTAGATTTATTAGATTCATTTTACATTTTTGTAGTATTGTAGGTTGTGTGGGTGAAAAACGCAATTGGAATTTGGTTAAAAGTGGTAGACAATTTACAATCAAAGTAAAACATTAACAAAATCCTTCCTGACGCCAAAGTGTTTTATACTTAGCACAAAATGCTGCTGTAAAAGTTGGTTCGAAAAGAAGAATCGCCGCCGGATCAGTTTTACGTACTGCGACTGAGACTCCAAAAAAAACAGAGATTAATCTTTACTTGAGGAAGTTGGTCATGTAATCGCGGCTGCACGCTGACCAGACGAAGGGGTTCGTCTTCATGGTGATGTGAGCGGCCATGAGCTTCGCCATCTCCTGACTGCGAGCTCCGCAGGGGTTCCCGACACCGTCGTGATTCATCCCGAACCTAACGTGGGGACAAGGACGGACCGGAGAAAGAAAAGAAAGAGAGAGAGAAAGAGAGAGATGCACTGATGGATGGATCCAGAACATTTTTGTGGCTGGCACAATTTCTAGTCTTTAATTGCCACACCTGATTAAACAAACACTCCTATGTAATCTTATATGCATATGCCCCCTTGTCTAGACAGTCCCCAAGGCTCAGTGGCTCTAAAGCTAGCTGCAGCATGAGGAGCCGCTGGCTAATGACTTTCCCACCTGCGAGAAGCTCAGAGCCCAAAGAAAACCGATTACGCTGCAATAACACAGCCGCGGAGGAATGCAAGGCCACCAGGCAAACGCAAAATCTCTGGCTGAAAACCAAGGAAGATCTGGACTGAGAGAGCCGGCAGAGAGGGAGCAACTTCTTCCAAAAACAAACAGAGAGTGTGTTTGTGTGTGTGTGTGTGTGTTTATCCAGAAAGAGAGTTAGATAAAGTATTATCATTAACCTTTTTTAGGGTGAAGATTTGAGTATACAATAACATCGTAAGTTTGTTCTTCCTACCTTCACTGTCACCATTAAACAACACTAAACACTAAAAAACTGTTAAACACCAGCCAGTTCTTTATACACTATTACCAGCAAACGCTACCTAACCGTTCATCCACCACTAAACACCATCAAACACCAACTAACCGTTTATCTACTCATCCACCAAACACCATTAAACACTACCTAACTGTTCATCCACCACTAAACACCATCAAACACCAACTAACCGTTTATCTACTCATCCACCAAACATCATTAAACACTACCTAACCGTCCATGTAATGGTGTTTAATATTGGATGAACGGTTAGGTAGTGTTTAATGGTTAAACACCAAACAAATGTTCATCCACCAACCATCATTACACACCAACTAACTGTTCATTCACCAAACATCATTAAACACCAAATAACCAGTCATCAACCAAACACTGTTAAACACCAACCAACTGTTCATCCATCAAACATCATTTAACACCAACTAAACATTCATCCGCCGAACGCTATTTAACCCCAACCAAATGTTCATCCACCAAACACCATTAAACACCAACCAACTGTTCATCCACCAAACATCATTAAACACTACCTAACTGTTAATCCACTATTAAACACCAACTAACTGTTTATCCACCAAACACCATTAAACACCAACCAAATGTTTATCCACCAAACACCATTAAACACCAACCAAATGTTCATCCACCAAACACCATTAAACACCAACCAACTGTTCATCCACCAAACATCATTAAACACTACCTAACTGTTAATCCACTATTAAACACCAACTAACTGTTTATCCACCAAACACCATTAAACACCAACCAAATGTTTATCCACCAAACACCATTAAACACCAACCAAATGTTCATCCACCAAACACCATTAAACACTGTTAAACAATAACTAAATGCTCAGCCACCAAACATCATTAAACACCAACTAACCGTTCATCCACCAAACATTATTAAACACTAACAAATTGTTTATCCACCAAACACCATTAAACACCAACCAACTGTTCATCCACCAAACACCATTAAACACCAACCATTGGGCATTGATTATATCAGAGTCTTTACACGCGACAGTCTTTTCTGTTAGACTGCATGAGCACTACAGCGCCACACTGGTTAAACCTCGCTATTGCAGGCTCTTAAATCAGGTTGAGATCGAACAACTATTCAACAACAAAAATGTGTGTGTGTTTATTTTTTATTGACCACGCTGTGGATAATATTGACCGAGTTTTACAAAAGTTAACAAAGTACTGAAAAACTTGTGAAATCACCAGAAAAACGAATACGATCTGAATCAATAAATCAGTTCACGCTAGTCACGGATCGCCTTAAGACATCGCAAAAAAATTCTTCTCCAGAGAGACCGAGCTGTGAGGAAAAACTGGCACGAGGAAACGAAAGAAGAAGAAAAAAAACGAAGAGCAGAAACAAAAATGCTGTTTGGAGACGAGACTCACGTGTGTCCAATCTCGTGAGCGATGGTGAACGCCGTAGCCAGACCGATGTCTTCATTTATACTGCAGCTTCTCTCCGGCTCACACATTCCACCAACCGGAGCCAGGCCTGACACACACACACACACACACACACACACACACACACACACACACACATACATACAGAAGCTCCTGAAAACTCTAAAGATATGCAGCAATTACAATCAACCTACACACTTCGACAGCAGACGTGTCCAAGAAATTGGACAACTGTGTCCTTTTTTTAAAATTAATTTATAAATATTAGTTTGTAATAAATAGTTTGTAAATATTTATTAATTTATTATCTAAAACTGTTTGATCTTCAAGAATCTGTCATCGTTCTGCACTTTGGTCTTACCCAGCGTCCCGCACGGCTTGTTCTTGTAGATGCAGATGTCGTACCTGAAGTACATATACGGTAAAACATGAGCTCAAACACACACACACACACACACACACACACTAACAACACGCACCCAAAGCAAACTAATGGTTTAAAGTGTGCAATATCCTGAAGCTCTTCTCTCAGACAGGACAATAACAGGAAGTGTGGAATGCTAACGGCACTCTCATCCCAGATGCATTGCCATTCTTTAGATAAAACACACGCACACACACACACACACACAAACGCACGCACACACACAAACGCACGAACATACACTATTGAAGCAGATGAACTGTTTTCTGCAAATGGCCCGTTGTCCTAAATGACTCCATGCCCGATGCTTGAGTGTTTCCATGCTGTAGCTCTGCCTAAGGCTCGATTAAACGCTCCAGGATTTCAGACAGCTGTGCTGGTATGTGTGTGTGTGTGTGTGTGTGTGTGTGTGTGTGTGTGTATGGTTTTGCATGTGTATAGTATGTGTGCAAAGATGCAGAGGCTCAGCTAAACTGACTCAAACTCCCATTTGGCACAAATTGAGACATGAGAGAATGAAGACCTAGACTGTTGAGAAACGTTTAGCGCCTTCTATGTGTGTGTGTGTGTGTGTGTGTGTGTGTGTGTGTGTGTGTGTGTGTGTGCGGAGCTCTGACCTCGTGATGAGGACAGCCGTGTCATGGGGTGCGATGCCGTTTTCGGGGATGGCGTTTCCATGGCCGTTGCTCTGCTGAATGGATTTCTGCCACTTACAGAAGCTGTCCAAAGACTTTCCCGCGTGGTGGTTGATCTCCAGAGTCGGCTGGGGACAAAAGAATGGAACATGTGACCAAAAAGTGCAAAAAACCCCCATTAATCCACAGAACCAACACTATCTGGTCAAAAGTATTGGAACACCTGACCAGCACTCCTACTATAATAACCTCCAGACGTCTGTACAGATCTCTCTTTCTCTCTCTCTCTCTAGCTTTCTCTTCCTCTCTCTCTCTCTCTGTCTCTTTCTGTCTCTCTACTCCTAAAAACTAGCTTTCTCTTCCTCTCTCTTTCTCTCTCTCTCTCTAGCTCTCTCTTTCTCTCTCTCTCTCTCTGTCTCTTTTTCTCTCTCTCTCTCTTTCGAGCTTCTCTTCTCTCTCTCTCTCTCTCTCTCTACCTCTTCCTCTCTATCTCTCTCTCTCTCTCTCTCTATCTGTCTCTTCTCTCTCTTCTTCTGTCTCTTTTTCTGTCTCTTCTCTTCTCTTTCTTTCTTTCTTTCTTTCTCTCTCTCTCTACCTTGCCTCTCTCTCTCTTTCTTTCTTATTTTCTCTTTCACTCGTTTGCAAAAGAATGTAACATGGTCATAAAGTACAAAAAAACCCCATTAATCCACAGAACCAACACTATCTGGTCAAAAGTATTGGAACACCTGACCAGCACTCCTATACCTGTATGTGTTTTTTGAGCGTCCTATTCCAGATGTTAACCTCACTCTTCCTCCTATAATAACCTCCAGACGTTGCAGGTTTTCCACTAAATCGGGTCATGTGACTGTTTGGATTTGTCCAATCAGTTATGATAGTATTAATGAGATCAGACACTAATGTTGAGGTGAGGAGGTCTGGGGTTCAGTCGGGGTTCCAGTTTATCCCAGTGGGATCAGGACTCTGTACAGGATATGAGAGTTCCTCTACTCCAATCAGAACACAGCATGTCTTCATAGAGATCAGGGGTTTTGTGCACAGGGACATTGTCTTGCTGGGACAGAATTTGAGTCTCTCAGGTCCAGTGTAGGACTAATTAAAGGCTACAGAAATATTTCAGGCAACTGCGTGCTGGTGAGGTGCAGCTTTAATCATAGGCTCGATATAACCGGCTGAGAAAGCGTGTGATTATTTTCCCGTAAATGGAGAAAAAGCGAAGTCCATCTGCGATATATGGAAATGATATAATCACTCCAGGAAATTCACACGACCGCAAATGTGTCAGAATTTATTAAAGCCCCAAACTCAGTGCTGTGATGTTACAATGATCTAAACTGTGATGATTAGGACAGGACATTTCTATCTTTGGGTTAAGAAAACATTAACACAGTTACAGCTGTGCTTCACCTCTCTCCCTCTCTCTCTCTCTCTCTCTCTCTCCCTCTCTCCCTGTCTCTCTGTCTCTTGCTCTCTCTCTCTCTCTCTCTCCTCTCTGTCGCTCTCTTCTCTCTCTCTCTCTCTCTCCCTCCTCCGTCTCTCTCTCCTCCTCCTCCCTCTCCTCCCACTCTCTCTCTCTCTCTGTCGCTCTCTCTCTCTTTCTCTCTGTCTCTCTCACTCAATTGCTCTTTCTTCTTCTTTCTCTCTTTTTCTCTCCCACACTCTTTCTCTTCCCGTCTCTCTCTGTCACTTTCCATCTCTCTGTCTTTCTCTCACCCTCTTTCTTTATTTTACATTCTCGATCTCTTTCTCACTTCTCTCTCACGCTTTCTCTGCCTCTACATGGACACAAGAAAAGAGAGAGAGAGAGAAAAGGATAGAGGGAGAGAGAGAGAGACAGAGAGTAAGAGAGAGTGAGAAAGAGGCAAAAAGCAATAGAAGGATAGAGATAGAGAGAAAAAGAAAAAAAGAGAAAAAGAAGGATCGGAAGAGACTGAGAAAGAGAGAGAAAGAGAAAGAGAGAGACAGAGAGAGAGAGAGACAGCAAGTTAAGGAAATTAAGAAAAAGGGAAAGAGCAATAGAAGGATAGAGATAAAGGAAAAAAGAAAGAAAGAGAGAGAGAGAGAGAGAGAGAGAGAGAGAAAAAGAGATAGAGAGAGAGTATATATGGTCATGCCAATAAAGCCTTTTTGACTTGGACTTTGAGAGAGAGAGAGAGAGAGAGAGAGAGAGGGTGATAGGGAAAGACAGACAGACAGAGAAAGAGAAAGAGAAAGTGAAAATGAGAGAAAGAACAGTCCCCATCATCCTGTCCCCGCACATTAATGTTTAAATACACTCATTCATAGTCTTTTACACACGACTCTATCAGCAGCACTGCAGTCACGAGCGCGAGCGTCTGGAGCGACTCAACACAGGAAGGACACTAAATCCACCAATTAACAAACAACAAGCTCTTTGAGTGGGAAGTGAACTCCGGGGAATTTTATCCGGGAAGGATCAGTTCATACTATTCACTACCGCTGTTCTGTGTCGGAGTCTTATTAATGTTTATCGAACCGCTCTGTCGTTCTTATCTTCTCTTTTATTGCTCAGTGGTTAAGGTGTTGGGCTGCTAACTGGAAGATTGTGGGTTTGATTCTCCGAAGTTACCATAAATCCTAAGATTTAGTCCCCATTTTTACCTGTTCTATTATATAACCCGCCACTCTTTTTTCTGTGGTCATTGTTCGTGTGTGTGTGTGTGTGTGTGTGTGTTCACAATTTACCTGGTCCTCCATTAGCAGGATCAGTCGAGTCACTACAATGTTCACTGCGTTCCCCAGGCTTGAATCCTGGAACAGTTTGGCAACCTGACCTCCAGGGAAACAAGAAAAGACCAGTCTTTAAAAAGAGCCATCTCTCTCTCTCTCTCTCTCTCTCTCTCTCTCTCTCTGTCTTCTTGTCTTCTGTCTTCCTATGTGTCTCTGGCTATCTGTCGGTCTATCTGTCTTTGTCTCTCTTTATCCCTCTTTCCTTATTGTCTCTCTCTGTAATTGTGTGTTTTGTCTCTCGTTCTGTATCTCTCTGTTTTCCGGTCTCTCGTCTTCTGTGACTGTCTGTTTTTTCCCTCTTTCTCCCACCACCCAACTTTCTCCCTGAAATTCATATTTAATGAGTTTTATTGCTAAACTGTTATAGGACAATGTAGCCAAAGCATTAACTAGTATTTAATACATTTCGAACTCCCTCTGTCTCTGTCTCTCTGTCTCTCTGTCTCTCTCTCTCGTAAAGATCGCTGGCCTCTCTATAAACTCAAACACTTAAAGGCTCTTTACAGTCTGCTGTAAAAAACCAAACTATTATAATATGTAAACCTTAAAGTTAACAAGGGGTTTAGATTTTTTTTCTCTTTTTGCTGATTCCAGGTTGTAGCTAATCATCTGGACAATGATAACAAAGACATGTAAGTGACACAGGAACATCCTAAAGTTCTGAAGGTCTTACAGTTAGTTCTCAATCTCACTCAGCTTTGTATCTAAGAGCTGCTGCTGTAATCATAAAGATGACGTGCTCATCCCAGGATTCTACTCTTCTACATTGTAATGATAAATAATCACATGATAAGAAGATGACTTCCATTTTAAGTCTGGTTCATCTCAAAGGTTCTTCCTCACTTGGTCTCAGGAATCTACAGCCAAAGTCTGTTAGAAGTTCTTTGTATGCAAGTCGGAGATTTGTAAACTTACAACATTCATGACGGCCAGAATGTACTGCTCGATGTCACGTCGGCCGTGATACGACACCATCATCTTATCAGCCACCACCAGTGTCTCGACGTAGCGCTCACGGCCAACCGAGCGCTTCAAAGGCAGCTGGCCGCGGCCTGCCTGATTGGGCGGTTTGATTGTTCGTTGCCACCAGTCGAAGCTTTTGCTTGGTTTCTCATCTAAAAACAAGGAAACACACGTTAAGGCGAAGAGCAACATCAGCTACTCCAAACGTCTTATAATAATAATCCCATTTAGCATTTTATCTTTTTTTCCTAGCTTTACCGATGACTCCGCAGGACTGGTCCATGTAGAGGTGTCGCAAAGACGATCTCTTGTATACCACATGGGGGCGCTCTTCTTTGTTTCTATCCACACTGGTCTGGTTTTCGGCAGAAACCAAAGGTTCGATGAGGTATTCCTCTCCTCCAGCTACGATCACCCCTTGCTGCAAAAAGCAAGAGGAAATGATAAATCTAACAACAAATCCTGAATTCATAAGCTGGACAAAATGGACCTCTTTTTAGCTAAGGTCATATGGGAGACTTTTTTTGGTATTAACTTACAATCTGACATCAATAAAAGTTTTAAAAGATGTTTGTTTTACAATTGTACAGATTTAAACCCTAAAAATCATGAAAAAGGTAAAACATAATATAAACTTATAGATTAAAAAATGAATCAACTACTTTTACGCAAAGTTTGTTAAAAAATCGTTTAAAATATACAAAAAAAAAAACTTTACCAAATCAAAACGGTACAAATAAAATTTTTTTTTATAACTTTCAAGAAATAGATCTTGAATAAAGTTCCAATATTTTAACAGTAAAATATTGGAATAAAGTTTATAAAACATTAATGTTTATGTAAAAATTTTGTCTTCCAATTTAAAAAAAATCTTATGAACAAACAAAAAACAAAACAAAGCAAAACAAAACTTATTAAAAAACTATTTAAAATTTTACTATTTCAAGGAATTTTCTGTAAATTAGCTCATAAAAAATTAATTTAGAACAAAATGTACAACAATCGTTTGCAACTTACAGTTAGCTACTTATATAGCACACAGGGGGGCAGCAGTGGCACCTCGGTGGCCCTAGGATTTGAACTCATGACCTTCCTACCTCTGGCCAAAGATATAACATATTAGTGTTCTGTGAAATCATTTAGCGCTCTGTCAATATACCATCATTTAACTGTGTGGACCCGCAGGCCTTTGCGTTAACAGTAGGTGGTGTCTCTGTCTCTGTCTCTGTCTCTACTGATTAACTCGAGCTGAATGTGGATGTAAGTGTGTGTATAATGAGCTGGCATTATTTTTGGCGCTGGTGTTGCGCAGTCGGTAATGAACATACTACAGCGCTGCTCCAAACCAAATCCATCAGTAGAAACCAAAACACCTGTTTGTGGAATGGAGTGAAAAATCAGCTGGAACCAGGAACGAAGCAGCACGAACAGCTGGATGCATCACAGCCCCCAGAATGTGCTTTCCCTCCCTGTCTTTCTATCTTTCTTTCTTTCTTCCTTTCCCTCTTTTCCTCTCTCTCTGTTCCTTCCTCTTTCCTTCTCTTTTTCTCTTTTCTCACCTTCTTTTTCTCCCTCTTATTCTTCCTCCCGCTCTTGTTTCTCTGCTTCCTTCTCTCTCTCTCTCTCTCTCTCTCTCTCTCTCTCTCTCTCCTCTCTCCTCTCTCTCTCTCTCTCCTCTCTCTCTCTCCATCTCTCTCTCTCTCTCTCCTCTCTCTCTCTCTCTCCTCTCTCTGGCTCTCTCTCTCTCTCTCTCTCTCTCTCTCTCTCTCTCTCTCTCTCTCTCTCTCTCTCTCTCTCTCTCTGTCTGGTCATTTAACACCTTAAACGAAACCAACACGAAAAGATATAAAGAGAAAATCAGTAGCAAGCTAACTGTTGTTCAGCTAACCAAGTAGCTGTTATTTAATATAAACTAAAAAAAATAACTAAATGTTTGAAGAATATTTCAGTTAAACACATAAGCCTTAACCACGAATGCTAAACTCCGATGCTAGACATGAATTTTCCAGCCAATGAGATGTCTATGCTAGATAGTATATTATATAAAATAGTCATTATTTTTAAACTGTGTTTACAGATAATTACATATAGTTTTGGATTGCATAAGCAAAACCATAACCACAGTCTATTTTTACCTGTTAATGCTAAACTGGTAGCTAACATAAGCTAGCCAGACAGAATTTCTGTGAATTTTTTTTTTTGATTTAGCTACTTAAGAGGAATTAAACCGAGTATCTGATGATATTTTAATTATACGTACCTCATCTTAACTGCTAAAGCAAAAAAAAAAAATGTTGCTAAGCTTGCTAATATCATAATGTTTAAGGTTTAAAATGTTGCTGTTTATGTTTATTTTAGCTATCAAATGTGACCTAGCTAACATTCTGCTGCTAATGCTTGAACGTTAGCTAACACGAGTCATACAGACAGAATTTTTCCGTTAACTTTGTGCCAGAGTCACAATTTGTACAATATTAGTGCCTAATGTACAAAAAATGTAAAGCAGCTAGCAAAAAGCTATGCTTTACTGGAAATTTGGTGGTAAGCTCTGTGGCTTAGCGGTTAGCATTTTTGTCTTACAGTAAGAAGGTCCCAGGTTCGTATCCCCTTCAGGGGTCTTTCTGTGTGGAGTTTGCATTTTCTCTTTTTAAAAAGAGCCATGTCTCTATCTCTCTGTCTCTTTTTCTCTTGCTCTCTCTCTCTCTGTCCCTTTCTTTCTCTCTCTCTCTCTTACTCTCTCCCTCTTTGTCAAATTCTCTCCTTCTTCTGTTGTTTCTCTCCTTTGTCCCACCACCCAACTTTCTCCCTGAAATTCATATTTAAATAACCTTTATTGCTGAACTGTTATAGGACAATGTGGCCAAAGCATTAACTAGTATTTAGTACATTTCTCTCTCTCTCTGTTTCTCTCTTTCTCTCTCTCTCTTTCTCTCGTAAAGATCGCTGGCCTCTCTATAAGCTGGGTTTACTCCGGGTACTCTGGTTTCCTCTTACAGTCAAAAAGCATGTTTGTTAGGTTAATTAATGATTCTAAATTACCCATAGGAATGTGTGTGTGTGTGTGTGTTTGTTTGTATGTGGCCTTGTGATAGACTGATGACATGTCCAGAGGGACCCCCATCTTTTACCCAATGACAGCTGGGATAGACTTCAGTAGATCCCCGTGACCCTGATTAGGAATAAGCGGGTATAGACAATGGATAGATGGATGGATATTAAATTTGGCTGGTAGGCTTGTGTAGTCATACCTGGCGGAAAGAAAACTGTAGTTCACTGTCTGCAAGCAGAGCTTTGAGGAGAAGAACAGTTTTTTAAAGCTGGCTGGTCGGGAGATTCCCTGTGACCAGTTTCGGAAACATTAAGTGTTGGTTTCGTTTTAGCACAACAGCTGCTTTGACTCTAAGTAGCAATTATAAGGTACTTGGTTTGTTAGGGTAGAGCTCCAACTGTAGTCCGAGACATTCCAGGTGGGAAAGGTCACAAGTCATGACCCCTTAGCAACTTAAAACGGTACACTTAACAAAGGAGAATATTGTTTTGCTGGATAATGTTCAGAAATGCCAAATTGGCCAGTTTGTATATTTTACTAAGCCTATGGGACAAACTCATTTTAACCTTCTAGTTCCACATTGTATGTAAGCCTTTATGTGGCTTTTTAGTCAACTGGAAAACTGACAAAACCTGCACGAAGGCTGGCCAGAGGAGAAAGAAACTGATTTTTAGGCAACAAGAGGTTGTCTTATTTGTTCATTCTGTTCAAGATGGTTGTGTTGTATATGAAGGACGTGCAGCTGTACTGGGCATAGGGGAATTTGTAAAAACTGACATCTCTACCAACTTGTATTTAATATGACTTTAGTAATTAGTCAAAGTGAATTAGTTGGGGACATGGTCTAGGAAATAGTTAAAACTCGGGGTTGCTGATTAGAAGGTAAAGTTTCAAGTCTCCATAGTCAAGCTGCTATTGTTGGGCTTTACCTTGTTCCTACCTGCTCCAGACATGGCCTCCATGATATGGCTGAACCTGCTTTGCTCTTAGCTTCCAAAAAGCTGGGATATGGCAACTATAAGGTATGGCAACTATAAGGTATGGAAAAAAGACCTTAAACAGCTAAGAATGTTTAGGTTGTTGATTGTAAGGTCACGACTGTTGAGCCCTTGAAACTTTCTGCTTAAGGAATGTTGTATAATAATAATAAAATCTTGATAATTAAAAATATAATGGATTTAGGACATGGGCAAGATCTTACCAGGCCATTGCAGTTACTGAGGGCCACAGTGCTAGACTGGGGTTGGTGCTGCAAATGCCCCACATACTGGCAGCTGGATGAGTATGGGTGACTCCACGCTAGCCTGCCCTTTCTCCAGTACTCGACCCGGAACTTGCGGGACAGCAGGCCGCTCTGCAGTGTGAGGTTTAGGAAGAGGCTGGTGCTCGGTGTGGAAAGCTGGTAATATAGCTGCGGCTCAGGAACTTCCAGTTTTGTGTCTGGGCTCCGCCGGTGCCGTCTGTGCCTTTCCGAGACTTTAGCATCGTACAGTGACTCGCCGTGAGGGCCGACACGGATTGGGACGGAGATCTCATAGTGAGCCAGGCTAGAGAGGAATGCAGCTGGAGATAAGAAGCAGAAGATGAATGAAAAAAGCAAGAGCAAATTGATTTAATCTAAGATATATAAATAAGCTGATCTTTTGGCAGATCAAGCAAAAAAAAAATCAAATATTAAATAATAATGAAAACATAGAAAAGCTGGAAATGGGAAAACAACTAGACTTTCTGACCAGGTATGATTACATCTAACCAGAAATAAAACCCGAGCATCTGACTGGCATTTGGCAGCCTACTTAGCAATTACCAATACAAACTTAACCACACAAGAGTTAACTGTTTCCACAGAAACACTGAAATCGTATACTTCCTGAACTCCAAGGGGTTTCTCTATAAATAGTGCACTGATGCTTAGCACCAATGGGTGAGGTCACCTTAGAAACCCCCAGCTGTCCAACTCATTTCTTTCCTTAATGGGGTTAAGATGCTAGCATGCTATTCACTGGCTCTGGAGTAAAATAAGGACACTGGCTGGTGCCCAGTCGTCAGAGCCAGTTTAAAATAAACCCTGAACAGGACAACCAGAAAAGCCCTTATTTGGAAAGCAAAACAAAATGGTCAAAAGGGGGTCAAATCTCTCCAAGGCCTAAGTCTTTGAGGCTTTTAAGCTATCCATGATAAGGAAGTGAGAAAAATGGTTCTATCAAAAACTCCTCTGAGACACTTCACACAGAACCTTAGAATCAGCTATACAAGCATAAGTTTGATGTTTGACATGTGAAACTTGGTAATATAGCACACGCACTGTGTTAAACTAGGATTTAGACGTGGCAAGATCCACAACTTCCTTGGAAATATGATTACAAGCACTTTTAGGTGTATCTATTTCTGTCCTAAGGGATTATTGCAGCCAACTGGAATTGGATGTTTAGTTTTAAATTAATTCCTGTTGATATCAGACAGAATCACTATATATAAAAAAAGACAATGTAGACTTCCTGACATCTCTAAAACTCGGGTATAAAATGTACCTTAGATACCGCTTTTCCACCTCTTGCTCAGAACCGACTCGCAGTGAGCAGAACCAGCTATGCTATCAACAAAATCGCTTACTATCTCTTGTTATCTCTTTTTTCTTTTTTCAAATCCAGCGTTACTGTTCAAAATCTTAGCTAAACCACGCCATTGCAATTTTATTTCTATCTTCTTACATACTCACATTTTTTCTTGTGCTACCTTCTAATTAGACTTTTCGATTGACCTGATGTTGAGGAGAGGGTTGGTCTCTTCTGTTGACCATTAATGAACTGACAGATTGAATTTTTTTTGTTAATTGTTAAAAACAGTCGTTGTTACTCCATCTGTTTTTAAAAATGTCGGCCCTCAAACTGTGGTCTGTGGGTAAGACCAGCAGGTTTGGCGGCCAGGTCGAAGCCAGGATCTGGCAACCGGTTCAAGCTCAGAATTTTTTTAATGGTTTTCAATCAGGAAGTGGCACTGGCCTCTGTGGAAAGGCGGTATGAGTTTTACATTTGTATTTCGGACCTGGAAAGTCATTTGTGTGCAACGTCCTTGTGGGTATTAACCCATTCCACTAGCATGTGAAGGCGGGTTTATATCATTATAATGTTGTTGTTTGGTTTTTTTATGTTTTGCTTTCCTAATCTTAGGAATTATTCTGGTTTTCATTTTCTTACATGTGCTTTGAAGAATATTATTAACTTCTGGATCTAACTATCTGGAATAACTGAATCTGTGGAACAAAGAATGGCTGAATCATTTGATTTGCCAGAAATTTATAGAACAGGGCTACTGATCATCAAAAGCTATTCATTTTATAGAAACGTCTTAAACTCTGACAAAAAACGCCAGTCTGATTCTTAGTATTAAATTTGTGCTAATATATAAACTTGTCTTGAATTCAATTGTAGGAACACGTCTTTTAAATAACTAACTTTCAACATTTGCTTGGTCCAGATGTGCCTCTTTATTGACTCATTCCTACTTCAACCACTTAAGCAGTCTGTTAACAGGCTTTAAACGCAAACCGTAAGAAAGCGTTGACATTCGCTCGTTTCCATTCCACAATCAGAAAACATCAACGACTCGGAGCTGGTGTTGAAAACGTGTCTCTGTTTCTTAATGGTCTAACCCAGGCCGGCCATCATGATCTGATTAGATCTGCTTGGAGGTTTAACAATGTGGTTTCATTATGTTTTCAGCACCTCCTTGGTGGAGAGACGGAGGCTGAATGATGTTGAGCTCATATCTGGATTGAAACTCTTATTGCTACACTACTTATTTATCACTTCCTAAAACTTCTTCCCTTAACCTCAGTGAATAAACCAGATTTAGTAATAAAGCTTCGATGTGGTGAACACTGTCATTCTGGGTAAAAATGACACTTAATAACTGGTTTCCGGACATTTGTATTTGAAATTAGTTACAGGCTTGGAAAATGATAGCATCAGTCTTTTCTCATGCTTGGATGTTCAACTAGACATTTAAAAGTTTTCATTCTTGCTCATTATTAAAAATGTTTGCAATACATAACAAACTTGTGTTATAACAGCTATTAGCAGTCGTTCCTTCAGCGGTATGTCTTATATTTTGATTATTATCTATAGTATCATGTAAAAATCTACATGACAATGAACAAAACTGTGATTGGCTGTTTTACATGTGAGTCAGGCACCGTTCTGGCCAATAAAACTGCAATCTAGCCCAGACCTTCTAAGTAACTAAGTAGTGTAACTCTAAAAATCCTTTACAAAAGACTTTTAGTAGGTTTTTTACTTGAATATGTACAGCGGTACCTTGACCTCTGAGTGTCCCAACTAATGAGTTTTTTTGAGATACGAGTCGTCTCTTGGACATTTTTTTGCTCTTTGAGTTGCGAGCTGAAATTCAGGTTACAAGCCAGCTTTAGATACCCAACCGCTAGTTGCTATAGCGAAGGTCACAGTGAACGCCGTAACATCCGCCCAGCATCCTGTGTCTTACTCGATAGCCAGTCAGAAATGTGCGTTGGCAAGTGGAGTCGTCTGATCTCCAAGGTAAATGCTGTACATTATATTTAATAAAACCGGTTTATTGCAGTACATCCTGTTGTATTGATTATTTCTTATTTAAGTATATATTCGTTACGGAACAAATTAAACTCGTAAGTCAAGGCAATACTGCATTATATCGATAGTGTAGTTACACTAGCACATTTTTATAACCTTGTGCTATATTGTTAGTGTAACTATCGTACTTAATGGTATAGAAAAAGTATTGACATCTACAAGAGCATGAAAGCATTAAAAAATGTTATTGTACACATGAGATCTCTTTCTAAATATTTCAGTATGTGAGTTTTATCCATCTTGACACCTGCTTCACCTGTTTATACAAAGCAGAATGAAGTCAAAGGTCCCCACATATCAGGAAACCTTTAGCACCATAATGATAAGCCTGGCAACTAACAGTAAAAACTATTCCAATAGTATAACAAGACAATTTCCCCTCATTAAACAGACATTATTATACACCTAGCATCCGGACCGCCACCACCCGTAACACTCTCTTAACTAAACATTTAGCCACAATGAGCGGAAAGGCCTCTCCCTACTCACACTGGGAAGCCTATTTATTTTTTAAAGGCTTTAGATCTTTCCTCTTAATCTGTGCAACAAGGCCCAAGGGGGATTCAGGATACCCCCCATTATTCTCTGATAAAGTCAACAGACAGAGAGGCCTATAAAACTAAAAGCACTCACCTTTAATTCACTTCAGTTTACATTTCAGGGCCCGGAAGGAAAGAAGCCCTTCATTAAACGTAGAAGTGGAAAATAAAGGGAAATTAGATTAAAGCCTTTTTTTGCTGAGTGAGGGGAATTGTGAACTGATAAACAACGACTGTGATAGAAAGTCGAATAAACATCAACGGAATAACTGTGACAAAAAATTTGTTGGTTCAGCTCTTAGCAGAAAATGTGTGAGCTTAGCTCATTGGCTAAATGGTTTAGCTAGCTAAGATCTTAAATTAAACGTTAAAAAAAAGAAATGAAATGTGGTAGCACAATGGTTATGGTCTTGAACTGCTTGCCCAAAGGTTACAGATTCAATTCCCAGCCTTACCAAGTTAACACTGTTGGGCCCCTGAGCAAGGCCCCTAACCCCAAATTGCTCGGATATATAGAAATAAGATAAATGTAAGTCGCTCTGGATAAGGACGTCTGCCAAATGCCAGAATTGTAAACGTTAATAAGTGTAAATAATCTTGTGAGCTGTATATATGCTATTAGCTACCTAGCTAACTATGGCATGATGTCTATCCTCATAGTGTTCGAACTTATCTGTGATAGACAGTGTAAATTGATTTAAGCTGAACGTATTTGTTTTTTTGCAAGTGTATGTACCCTCTTGGAAATAAACTAAGCAAACTGCTTTAACCCTAACCCTAACCCTAACCCTATATCTTATTAACACTAGCAAGCTAGCTAACAGTAGCCAAGTGAAACTAAGATAAGCTTCACACCAAGCTACAAGTGTAAAATTGGGCTAGACCCCATCGCAAGTTAGCTAACATTAGCCTACCATACTGAGTAAAATAAAAATAGGCTCCACAACAAGCTGCAAATCATTAAACTATATAAAACATGGTGAGAACTAATAATAAGCAAGCTAGCAAATTGTAGGTCAGTTAAAAGTAACTTAAATTAATTAGCTATTTGTTAGCATGTTTTCACATTTTGGATATTGCTTGCTAGCATCATCTGTGAGGGAGCCTGATTCTGGAATGTGTGATAAAGCGAAACCTTTGGTTGGGAGTCTGAAAATAATAACAATTCGATACTAATCATTGAAAATTTTACCTGGCTTCGAAGATTTTCTTTACATTTGTAACACTGCTAAGAATCTTTTACGTTTCGTCTTAGAAAAAAAAGAAACGATCTCCTAAATCATTGCTTTTTCTTAGAAACACTTGATTAATTTGGCTCAGTGTCCTTAAAAAAGCAAGGAAACAGCAGCCATCTGTCTGTCTCTCTTTTGCCTTCTCAGCTGTCCAACAGCTGTATCTAGTCATGGCCGATCCCAGGCTTGTGTACGAATGTCTGTGTATCTGCGTGTCAGGTTTAGTCTTGAACAGAGGCCACCGTAACCGCAGGACTCTAACTCATAACTCCGCCTGCAATCCTGTGTCAGTTTTTGTCCGTTTTGTAGGGAAACATCAGGGTTATAAAAACATGAAATGTCTGTCAGAGCCTTAGATCTCATACACACACTGTTTTTTATTTACTGCTACATGACACAACACTAGGAGCATGGCGGCGAAACCGCATCAGCTATTTTAAGGACCTGGAAGTAGAAGCCGTGATTGCATGTTTGTCCATGGCTGTTGTGGCAAATGCCCTCTTTTATGTGGTAGTGTGAAGGAAGCATCAAGAAGAAGGACGAGTCATGTCTGGACAAGCTGGGGATGAAGACAGGCTCTGTTGTGGGCATTTAGCTGAAAAGACTGACATCTGTGGCAGAGCGACTGGTGCTGACCAGACTCCTGTCATTAATGGACAAGCCACTGCATTTATTGCACAATAATATATCCAGGTAGAGCCCTTCTCCACGGACAGACTGAGGGGGTTGTTTCTCCCCATGTCAAGGGGCTCTTTAATTTCTCTCCGGGTGGCTAAGAGTCAGTGCTGACTTTCCTCACTGTTCTGTATCTATCTATCTATCTATCTGATATGGTTTTAAAACTATCTAGGGCTGCTAAGCTAACAAGCTAACCAGGCTTGCTAGCAAGTTTTCAATCATTGAGTTAAATATAAGATTGTGTATAATTGTAGCCAGGGTCATTATCATGCCAGTTAGCATTCAGTTGACTCTGATATAATACAAGCTAGTTGCCAGGGTTACTAGCATGTTAGCTAGCATTCAAAGAACTGTGGTGTAGTATGAACTCAAAGCTAACAAACAACTTTCTTTGCTCATTTGAACCATATTATAGTTAATCTAATGTATGAGGCAAAAGAGCAAAGTCATAAACAAGCTAGCCAAAATTAGGCTAATATATACTGTAGATAATAAACCAATAGCAATTTAGCTAAGATTAGTGTGTAAACTAATACATAAGGTTATAAACAGAGCGTAACCCAAATAGCAGCTAGGTAACATTTAGCAAACCGTAGTTAAATATAAAACATTACCTTGACCCTTCTGAGAAGAAATGCTTGCTTCCACTCCAGCGGTTACCATGGCGATGACCCCAACACAGGCCAAGATCCTCCTCACCGTTTCCATGGTTACTACAGCTAGTTTCAGTGCGATACCCGTCCCTCCGTGTCAACATGTCTTCTGCCTGGTTCGCCCTACCGCTCACCAGAGTGACGGACTGAATTCTGAGGCCATGCCAGCAGCTCCGGGGACGAATGTGTAAGTGGGTGTGTGCTTGAATGCAGGTTGTATGTGTTTAAATTCAGCTCACAGGCAGCTCAGCAAGCCATGTGACTGGTTTGTGGGTCCACTTCCAACAGCGTGGGAATGAAGTCAGTAGTGCTGAAGGCTCTAAATAAAAGACAAACAAGGACACGATCACCACCAAAACACTGCACAGCACTGTAGGATGATGTAACTACATGAACATAGACATGGCTAAACTGTTAAACAGCACATTTAAAGTCAAGCAGTGAAGGTTTCTGATTCATCATAACTAAAAGAATGAGCATAGTGAAATTCGGTTCTTTGCTTGTCACAGCTTTTTTTGTTAGGGGTCAAAGCAAATAATCAGCCATGATACAGCCCAACTAGAGCAGAGAAGGCTTAGGGCCTCACTCAAGGGGCCAAGAACATGAAGAATTTCATTTTAGAATTGTTTCCTATCAAAACTATCGTTTCCCAACAAAACTAAACTAAAATCAAAGAATTACTCCACCTTTTTTCATGCAAATCACTTAAAATTTCAACAAACCTATTTCCAGAAATCATATTGTTATTCTAATAGTACATCCTGACCTTGACTAGGATAAAAAACAACTGCGCTGGTGTGGTGCATTCCAGATACCAACTAACCATCAGAGCAAAGGGTTAGGGTTAGGGTTAGGGTTAGAAAAAAGGTACATTACACTAACCAAGTAAGAAAAATGGCGAATTTGTCATAGTTGCTACTTACTCCCTCAACAGAAGCCTCACAATTCAAAAAATTCCCATAATGGAAGTCCAAATTTTTAGATACACACAATGTTCTTTGGAAATCTGGACAGCAGGACATAACTATACATACTATAACATCACAACTATAAACTGTCTATGCTGTCTCATCTATTCAGATATTTGTGTCAGGACTTCTTGAGTCTATGTTTGAGGAATAGCTGTGGATGAGAATTCCTAGGAATACCATCATGTATCCATGCACTTCTTATCCTGCCTTGACCCTGTAAGTTTATGTACCAAGGTAATTAATGCTCATAGGTCTTAATAATTAACAATTGACATTGTAAAGACTTTAAAAGCCTGGCAAGATGGTTAACTGTAATATAAACTGCACAGGAAGCCAGGTGAGGGATAATGGTTTCTCCAGAGATTTTAACCCCTCCGTTTGCAGCTATTTGGTAAATATAGGTACAGTGCAGGTGTTTGCCCCTAGGACTCAGAGATTAAAGGCTACCCATGTGGCTGTCTGCAATTTGTAAGGATTCAAAGCTGTCTGGCTGAATAAAAAATGACTGCAGGTGCTCCTCAGCCACACATACTTTCTCCCTTCCTGTTCAGACTTACATTAAATCTGTGTTTTATCTTGTTTTACACATCCGATCTAAAGTGCAGCCTGTAGACAGACCGTTGGGCAAGAGATGTAGTGGTTCATTGGTTAGGATCTTACATTGTTACGGTCTTATATTTGCATTGTTTATTAATGTAAGCAGCTTAGGCTCAAAGAGTCTACCAGCAGGACAGACCATCGGCATTGCAGCCATCTCCAGAAGCATTCAGATGGTTCTTTGGAAAATACCTTTGTCTTTGGTTCTTTGGTGCTCAATTGTGCCATTGTGGTACAATAGGAAGTAGACAGGTATAACTTTGCTCCGATGTGGTGATAAACCTGTGAAAGTGAAACCTAATAACAAAGGTATTTTTTATATAAATATTAACCACACACACACATTTATTTTGGAAGATAACAGGTTTTAAACCAAAAAACACAAGGAGCCTCACACTCCACCTGAGCTTCAAGTCAAGCTTGTATCAGAAGAATACAAACACTCACATCCTGCAGTATAACTTCTTCTACGATGACCATTAAACCAAGAACCTATAGGATTGCCGAACCTGATGACGTAATTAGCACGACAACTTCAAACCACTTTTAGGAAGATCTTTGTTTGCTGCTAGCTAATGTTTAGTGGGTGGTAAAGGTCCTGGACTGCTAACTTAAGGATTGTGGGTTTGATTCTCATCATCATCAAGTTGCTACTAAATGGTTCTTGAGCTAGGTCCTTCGAAAATAATTGCTTAGTGGTATAAGTAAGATAAATGTTAATTGCTCTGGATTAGGGTGTCTTCCAAATGTCAGAAATGTAGCGAGAGAACCGATTGGTACCAATGTTACCGATTGATGATGTAAAACTCTTCTTGTGTGTTTCGTTCTTTGATGCATTTTGACAGCCATACAGTCTGGCATTATGACAACTGAGATCCTACAGTGTGACATGAGGATCATGTTTGTACAGTCTGACAAACAACAATCTCAGAAAAGCCTATTAAAAATCGCAGAAGATAAACCCGGCTTAATTCACTACACGCCGCTATCAGACTCGTCTTTGTTCAATCTGGAATTGGACAGCTGCCGTGTTGGAATAGAGATTTATACTAGAGTTATGTGTGCTATAACAAGCAATTTTCCTCTGCAGGAGCAACTATGTATCTGCTTGTCTATCTATCTGTCTGTCTTTCTTACCTTTCACTCTCTAGCAGCTGCCAAAAGACTACTACAACCCTACAACTCTCTCCTTTATTTATTTTTTTTTCCTCTGAATTTTTCTCAGTCTGGGATGTTTTTTTCCACCGTTTTGCTTATTCTCTACTCCATTCTTTCTCACAGTTTGAAGGGGGGGAGAATGAGAGAACGGATGGAAGAAAGGAAAAAGCAGAAAAAAGGAGAGATAAAGAAAAAGAGAGAGAGAGAGGGAGAGAGACAGAAAGAGAAAGAGTGAGAGATATTATAGAAACCCAGATGGCTGGCAGAGAACCAAGTGCAACCAAAGGTAATCAGGAGCAGATGGGAAACAATTTGGAAATGGGATTGAAGGAACGAAAAAAGGACAGAACTCGAAAGAGCGAGACGGAGCAAAGCTCAAGGGGAAGAAAGAAAGACGGGGAAGGAAAGAAAAAAGAAAAGAAGAGGTTATTGACTCTTTCATTCAGTCATACTTGATGAGCAACATATATTGTAGTACACATATTATGTGTGTGTGTGTGTGTGTATGTTTGTGTGTGACTCTTTGAGTGTCTATATGTGTGTGTGTGTGTGTGTGTGTCTGTGTGAGTTTATGTGTATGTCTATAAGTCTTTGTGTGTCTGTGTGTGTTTGAGTATGTCTATGTGGAAGTGGTGTGTGGAAGTGGTGTGTGGGTATGCATGTGTATTAGTGTGTCTATGCATAAATGTGTGTGTCTCTGCGTGTTTGATGTGTGTGTCTAATTGTAAGCGTGTGTGTGGTCAGTGCATTCTGTGATTCTATGTTAGTGTGTGTGTAGGTGTGTATTTATGAGCGTGTATGGATGTGTGTTAGTTTGTGTGTGTCTCTGTGTGTTTAAATGTGTCTTTCTGTGTATGTGTGTGTTCCCATGCATTTGCACCTCCAACCCCAGAATAAATAAACCTCTTTCTCTCTCTGTTTAGGGAAAAAACATTGTTTTGGAAAGTTATTTGAAACTCCTGCACGCTGCTGTGCTCGGCTGCCTCGCCGTGTTAACATGTCTCGCCTTAAAATACTGCTCTCAGTGTTCCGACTTACCGAACCCGCTGTACAAAGATCCCTTTCTCACCTCACACCAAGGAAAAAAAATACATTTCCCTTTATCTTCAAAGCACAATATAACACCGAGTGTTCAGGGCTTTAACTCTGTGTGTGTGTGTGTGTGTGTGTGTGTAGGGGCCAGTGTAGGGGGGCGAGTTAGCGGTGGAAAAGAGGTGGATACAGGTTTAAAGTTGCCCTCATTTCCTTTGAGACCAAGTCAAATGGCCCCAGTTCAGCAGGGAGTCTTAAAACACTAAGACGTCTTTGTCGTCCTACCAACACAACCCACCCGCCCCCCCTACACTCCAAGACGCTATACGACTACAAATAGTGCAGGACTGCAGTGGGCCCCTCTCTTCTCTTCTCTTCTTTCTCTTCTTTCCTCGATCCAAACTCCAAGGGCTTTTCCAGAGATTTGCCTCTTTGGCACACGTCCCTCTGGTTTCATTTCTTCTTGTCTGAGACTTGTTTTATTGTAAGCCTCAAATTAAAAGATCCAGTGGTTCTTATTAAGCTATTCATTTTCTCATCTCGCTTCCGATAAAACAAAGGCTCCTCAAAACGCTGGTTTGTTCATGCATCCGCAATAATTCAAAGAAACAAAATCATACAAAATACTGGGAAAACCACTGCAAGATCAGATTACCTGCTTACTAAAGCTAGTTACCACTGCTGGGCCCCTGGGCAAGGCTCTTAACCCCACCAATTGCTTAGTTGTATAAATGTGATAAAAAAATGTAAGTTGTTTTGGATAATTGTGTCTGCTTAATTATCCGAAATGTAAATGTAACCATGTTCCTTAAGTTCCTTTGTCCTACTTGTTCTCCAACTATCTACTGCTGATGACCTGTGTGATCAGTCAGATCAAAAGCTAGGAGATTTGACCCGGTTTTTGCCCAGTCCACCCTCATCTGAGCACAAAATCGCATATTACATGTACCTTGTACAATCAGGGTAGTACATATTTTCCAAAAGTTAAAAAAGTTTTACGACGTCACAGCAGTGTGAATTTAAAGTTGGATAATGTTTAACATGGATGATGATAAAGAAATGCATTTTAGCTACAAGGAACAATGTTTTTCTGGTGTAATTAAAGCAAGTTTAAGCACTTAAAAAAAGTGTCGCGTCACCGCCTTCAGGTATTTTCGGAATATGATGAGTCATCTCTCTCTCGAGCTCCTGGCGTATCGCATTTGTACTTCAGAATATGGACTAGATTTCCCAGGAACTTCACTAGAACATGTTGTTTTTCACATACTAAGGATTTGGACACCTGGACACGTCACATACGTAGTATGGAAGTATGACATTTTAGATGGAGCCATGGTATCTCCCATCTTCTGGTTAACTAACAACACCTGAACCAGATAATCAGCAGTAGTTATAGCAGGGATAAATGGAAAACAAGCAGAATAAAGGAATTCACGGAACATGGGTTGCCCTTCCCTGATTACTAACTGCACTAGCTACAGTTAATAGCTATAATTATAACTAGCTATATTTAGTAGTTATAGTACTCTAATCTTGAAGAAAATTTACTAGTCCTTTATACAATGTTTGTTTTCTTCGAAAACTTTCAGCAAGCAGGACAAAAGAACTCAAGAAACATGGGCTCTAACTAGCTAGCGCTAACAATAATCTGATAACTTTAGTTAGATAATTTAAACTACCACGATTTTTGCTAGAAACTCTAAGGCTATAAATGATGAATGGTCTGCTATGTGCTGTAACGCTGGCTGAAAATCGATTTTAGTTTTTAGACAACTGAAGCTAGTGTTTAGCTAGCAGCTAGCTCGTTTAACAATTAGGTAGCTAGTGTAACCGCTAGCTAGTTCAACATTTTTACGGTTAAAGTAGTTTTTTTTGTAATAATGTCACCAAGTTCACTCAGGAAAGTGAATAGTTGACATCAGATTTGAATAGTTTGAATCGTTAACAGTGAGCTCCTGTTCAGGAATTTCGAGTTGATTTGCACTTCCGTCTTCAGGTTTTTTTATTTTCAACTTCCAAATACAGCACTGTAAAAAAAAATCATTAAAACACGACTTTAAAGAGCGGCTTTATCAGACCGATTGTTTTTTTGTACTGTGTTTATTAACATGCTACATGGTATCCTGGGAAATAATGTCAATAGCTACGTTGATCGAAAATGTGTGAACCTCAGAGGCATCACACGTTAGCACAGACTACGATAATCAAACCCATATGATGCTAGGTCTCTGAAGAAATAAAATCTCTCTCTCTCTCTCTCTTTCTCTCTCTCTCTTTCTCGCTTTCTCTTCATGTTCCATGTTTGTTGTTTTTGTCATTTTGTTTGTTTATTCGGTGGCGGTAAATTAAAAAATTGCCTCTGTGAGAAAGCACAGAGCGTTTACATCTTCTAATGCAAGCTTGGCTAAAAGGACTCGTGACACAAGATATAATAAGCTAAGTCAACTGTAGATCAGTCTGGTGAAGGGACGTAAGCTGGACACAATTAGCTCGCTCTGCTTTGACTTTCTTTTCTGTGAAACATTTCAGTTTGAAAGTTCAGCCATCCATGTCATGTGACTGCATAGATAGAAAAAGAGGTCCGGCGGGATTTCTCCGCTAATCTTCGGATCGCTAAAGATTTACATCAGCCACGAAAGCCACTTCACTTGTCAAGCAAATTTACAGGCACAAAGTTTAAAGGTTATATTATCCCACAGTTAACAGCCTCCTAAATACCATGTGCCCCTTGGTATGCTAATAACACTGTAATACCAACCACAGAGCATAAACGGGAATCGGGCGTCTGGGACTTGACCGATATTGATTTTTCTTTGCTTATGATAAATGACTAAATCAAATCCTTACCAATCAACTAAAAGTCATCATCACCATGGCAACACATTTCTGACTGGTAAGTTCCTCCCTGAGATTCTCTGTCGCAGAATGCTAGCTGTCTGAATAAGAGTCTAAACATACCATCTTAGCATTTTTTCAATAAAAGCAAACAGACGTAAACGCAATGGTAACACAATTTGGTTAGCTTTAAAGTGAGATAAATAAGCAAACATGTTCAATTTATAATGTGTCGGTCAGTCCACAAGAATATAACAGAAAAGTGTAGACGTTTGCATTCAGCCT
Source organism: Bagarius yarrelli (assembly GCA_005784505.1). Taxonomy (NCBI): domain Eukaryota; kingdom Metazoa; phylum Chordata; class Actinopteri; order Siluriformes; family Sisoridae; genus Bagarius; species Bagarius yarrelli. The sequence continues at coordinate 594,391 of VCAZ01000147.1, forward strand.
TATTTAATAGGCATTTTAGCAACATTAAACATTATCTAAGCCAGAAATACGATCGGTAGTTTATGGTAAACTGTTATAATTAGCAAAAATCTGCTACTATCTCTGGTTGTCACCTGTGTAGCAACCATATGACTGTCATGTGAAGCAACCAATCACAGTTCTTTTTGTTTAGCAACATTTTTGGGAAAATCGTTCATTTAGGAAAGGGTTAAAAAATTGATCCAGCAGTTAACCAATATTTTATAAGCTTCCTGTTTCCAGGCAGAAAAACGTATCCTGTAAATCCGGAAGAATCTAATAACGACATTTCCTCAAATCCTACAGAATAGCAATTTTATTTGGGATTCTGCACCAAGCGTTTAGCTAACTGATTGTAGGCAGGGCGTCTAAGGCTGAGACTATCAGATGTGTAGCTATAGGTACACAGATAGCTGTACAGGTGTAGCTAGCTTGTTAATCGATTTAGCTAACGTGTAATCGTCCATAGTAACAGGTGGATTAAAGTTAGCTATACAGCTACGGATTGCTAATTACACTATAGTAAATTAGATCAAAGTGATATACAATACAAACTATTTGATGGCTGCTAATACACAGTAGGGCGACTCAACGCACCCAAAACGTAACATGCTAACAGCTGCACATGCCCTCACAGCCATAAATAAAAACCTATTGTTCTTACATTCACTAACTAGGCCCATCCAACAGGCAATACAGGCAGTAATCTGGCGCCCTGTCCGCCATAAGAAGCCCCTTCAACTTATTTATTTCCCGGGGTGAGCTCACCCCCCCCCCCCACCCCCCCCCCCCCCCCCCCCCCCCCCCCCCCCCCCCCCCCCCCCCACCCCCCCCCCCCCCCCCCCCCCCCCCCCCCCCCCACCCCCCCCCCCCCCCCCCCCCCCCCCCCCCCCCCCCCCCCCCCCCCCCCCCCCCCCACCCCCCCTCCCCCCCCCCCCCCCCCCCCCCCCCCCCCCCCCCCCCCCCCCCCCCCCCGGTGGTAACATTGTTTATACCCCCGCGACACACAGACCCGCATTAAACACAATAAAATTCACAAAATTGTTGAAGAAAAAATGACCCATCATATTTCATTTAAGAGATAGATCAGTACAGATCTAACAGATATGAATAACACCACCTGCAATATATATTGGGAGAACTGGAGTACCGTAATGATCCTAGTACTCATAAACAGATTTCACACAAACACAATCTCTCGAAATTGCTCGAACTGTCCCATTTTAGTGATGTCGTTACCATTTATTTATGTTTAACTGCTTATTAGACATTTTGCGCGACAAAAAATAGTGGTGTTTAAAATAACGTTCTTATTATTCTAATCTTTACGGCAATAAATTGTTTGAGTTGATATTTTTACACATGCATTTTATGTTGAATATGTTACAAGTGATAAACATTTATACACTTTATTCATCTTTTATACCCGTTTATTCCCTAATTCGGGGTCATGTGGATTCGCTGGAGTCTATCCCAGCCGTCTCTAAAAGGGCAAAAGACAGGAGGGGACATTTATACACCTAAATATTGAAATTATCTTTTCTGTGCTTACACAAGTGGGCGCAATTTTCATGATTTCGCCTCGAGCCGCACAACCCTACAGACTAAGATAACAGCTGTTTCTGATCACTTTCTAGACGGTTAATTGGAAGCAGACAATCAACATTAATTACTTTTCTTCCTGTCATCACACTTTTAGCTAACATTTCCCCAGTGTTTGATATATAATACTTACATATCAGTTGATATATTACATTCACAGTGTCAAAAGTGTGTATATTACACTAGAGTGGTGTTTTATGCTGCAGTATTAAAGGATTAACCCTTTTTAATGGAAAAAGAGGTCTTAATGTTATAGTTCAATAAATTTTACATTAATGTTACCATTTAAAACTTTTTTGCAGAAAACGAATTATTTTGTTTGTAAAAGAGTGTTAAGGACAGGATAAAAGTTATTTTTGCCAATCATTTATTTATAAAACCTGATGGGAAAAAAAGCACAATGAATAAAACTCCCTTAGATAAGATCTGCAGTGACGTCACAATGAGAAGTCAAACGTCAAGTCAAAACTGTAAGTCAAACAGCGATGAAAAAAAGATTGCATTTATCGAGATTTGGATATTTCATTCAGGCGTCAAGGAAAAAAAGATTATACAACTTTAGGCTCTGCGTTCTTTTATTATTATTAATATTATTATTATTCTTATTATTATTGGGTTTTTTAAACAAACTATTCTTTTCTAGTGCGGTTGCTCTTTAATTTCTTCATCTTTCGGTTCTGACGTCATGACTGGTTCGGATTTGTCTTTTCCAACTCAAACAGCACAGGATTTCTCCTTCTGGAGGCTTTTCGAAAGCGCTTAATGCAAATTTACGGCAAGAAAATATTACTCGCAGTAGCAATAAAAACGAAAAGCGCAGTTTGACAAATTGACAATTTGACTCTGTCCATTTTTTCCCTCATCTTTTTACTGTAAAAGTTGTCAGTTATTCGGAGCTCCGCGTCTTTGTGCCGCGTGCGACTTTAAAACAATGCAGAATGTAATGCACAATAAAAGGTGTTCAGTCTCACCTGTGATTGCGATTGGTGCAGTCTCCGGTCAGTGCTGTATGTGTGTGTGTGTGTGTGTGTGTGAGTGTAAAGTCCCGCAGTCCACCAGGGTCACTGCCGCATACTGTATCAAGCGCACAGCGGAGCAAAGCGCACTGTGGAGTTGCAGCCTTTCTTTTTCCTCCTTTTCTAAACTCTTTCTTTTTTTTCTGCGTTAGGAAAGAGGGGGTGAAAAGAAAAACCGCATACACGCACCCAACACACACACCCGTGCGGCGTGCACTGGCTTTCTCTTTCTCTCTCTCTCTCTCTCTTTCACTCACTCTGTCTCTTACTCTCTGTCTCTCTCTGTCTCTCACTCTCTGTCTCTCTTTATCTCTCACTCACTCTGTCACTCTCTCTCTGCCTCTCTACCTCTGTCTCTGTCTATATCTCTCTGTCTGTTTCTCTCTCTCTCTCTCTCTCTCTCTCTCTCTCTGTCTTTTTCTCTCTCTCTCTCTCTCTCTTTCTTTATAAACGAGCACCGGAGCTTTGATGAGGCCCGGAAAAGGGCTAAGCTCCTTCACCTGCTGGAGATCAGATACCGCTTCTACACCAATCTGCCTCCGTGTGTAAAAGAGAACACAGGAGGCTTTTTTAAACTTAGATGTTTTACCATATGTTACTGTCACTGCTATATTTAGTTTCTAGCCCGTATATCGAGACGTGTCAAGAGGAGTTATGTAAAGTATTTTACGGTGAATTATGTAAGGGAAACCTACTGAAAAAATGGTGGTGATTTCAGTTCAGCACTTATGCAATTATTACTGAAAAACCAAAAATCCAGAAGGCTTAGTCAGACCTGATCCAGCCTCTCCCACACGGAGAGGAAACAAACTTGAATCTAACTAGAAATTCTGTTAGGTGGAGTCAAACCTGCTTTAGATTCTCCTATATTGGCAGACTAAAACCAAAAGTCCAGTAGGTGGAGTCAGATCTTATACAGCCCCTCCCACGTGAGCAAAGTCTAACCAATAGTTTATAGGAAGGGAAACAACCTTGATTTAGCTCCTCTCACATGGGTGTGGTCTAACTTAAAAATTCTGTGTGGGCGGGGTTAAAATTGTTTCAACTCCTCCTAAATTGGCAGAATAAAACAGTAGGCGGAGTCAAGTCTGTTCCAGCTCCTCACACATTGGAGGAATCACATCAAAAGTCCAGAGTACGGAGTCAGAGTTTATACAGCTTCACCTTTCAATGTGGACTCAAACCAACACTTATAATATAATATAAAAATATGGAGTTTATCCCTTTCCACCACCTTCTACATGAACTATCTAACTGAAAGACCCAAAGGTGTGGCCAGACCTGATCCAACTCCTCCCACATTGGCCGGGGTCAAACAAATGTTCAGGAAGTGGTGTCTCGACCTCTTGTGTAGCAAGAACTTTGACAGTCTCGTTATGTTCCAAAATGCTGATTTGAACACAAAAGTCCATCAAAAATTCTTGCCAGATGAAGGAAACACTCTGGATGGGTTGCTAGTTCACTCTGGGGCAGCGTTCACATGCATTGCATTCCTGCACTCACAGGCCAGTTTATCTTAGCCAGTCAACCCAGTGCCATAGAGGAAACCAGAGATCCTAGAGGAAAGCCATGTGTGGATAAAACCTCCAGAAGGCATCAATGTTTTCTCCATCGCCTACACTTCAAAATATAGAGTTTATCCTTTTCCACCACCTTCTACATAAACGATTATCTAACGAAAAGACCCAAAGGTCTGGCCAGACCTGATCCAACTCCTCCCACATTGGCCGGGGTCAAACAAATGATCAGGAAGTGGTGTCTCGACCTTATATTCGAAAATACTACTAAGGAGACTAAGATCCTGGGTAGCAAAATAACTTCGACAGTTTCGTCATCTCAAAGTTCTTTGGAGTTCCAAAATACTGAGTTGAGATGAAGAAAACACTCTGGATGGGTTGCTAGTTCACTCCGGGGCAGCGTTCACATGCATTGCATTCCTGCACTCACAGGCCAGTTTATCTTAGCCAGTCCAGCCAGTGCCATAGAGGAAACCAGAGATCCTAGAGGAAAGCCACGTGTGGATAAAACCTCCAGAAGGCATCACTGTTTGCTCCATTGCCATTAAAAATGCCAAAAAATGTACTAAAATGTAAATAATTAAAGCTTTGATGCATATTTACAGGTACAGGTGTCTTAGAGGGCAGAAAGAACTAATCCAAATTCTCTGACATGAAGGAGATCAAGGTGTGTGTGTGTGTGTGTGTGTGTGTGTGCGCTGCTCAGTGTGTTTTAATAAAATTCTGTTATTCATGTGGTAGTAATAACCGACAGGCGATTTGTTTTCTAACGTGTTACGCTATGACACATTTTTGACTGTGGTAAGTTTCACTAAAAGAAAAATGAAGTGATTTTTATATTGTAAACACGATACACACCACCGGCTGCCAGAGTCTGTGCTGATTGAGGTGGAGGATTACATCTATACTTTTTTTTTTGTTTCTGAGAAATGAAACATGAAGGGGAGCCGTTCACAGCCCACGTCGTTTATCTGCATGCGGAGAGACTGTGACACACACACACACATACACACACACACACACACACACATAGACACACAAACAGTAGTGCTTGGCAAGCACAGATGTCACACATCAAGCCAGATCAGAGTTTATCACCACGTTTGTCACTGACGGTTAATTTGGGCTACGCTCCTCACACACTCCATTTCATTTCTTTTCTTTTTTTTCTGGAGTTTTCTAGACTTTGGTAAGTTCTGTGTCAGATCATCTAATAATTGTTTATTTTCTTATCCGTTCTTTAATTACGGATGAACGTTCTTGTTCTGTTCCTCTGCTAATTTTACAGTGGTGAACTGAGTGTTGGAGTGGCGAGCGTGAGTAAATGAAGTGAGTGAGACTTTAGATGGTAGATTAAAATTAATTCCAGGCCGAATTATAGACGAGAACGATTGCAGCCATTCAAGAATGTTTAACAGCATCACAGTGTTTTTGGGGTTTTTTTTGTTTTTTTTTACTTTTGGATAAACTTGGGCCATTCCGTAACAACAAAAGGCCTCAAACGACGTTCTGGGTCGTTGTTTTGTCTGATGGTTAGCTTTGTTGAGGATTGTATTAGATTAGATTAAACTTCTTTCGTTTTTTTGTCAGGTACAATTACAGAGCCAAAGAATTTCATTAAGCATATTGTAAATCGTAATATGTAAACAAAACACTTTAGAGATATATTTATGTACAGAAAGACTGAGTATAACGAAGGAGAAGGAGACATAGAAGCTCTTGCTATTTTATTACAAGGTGGAATGGAGAAGTACGAACACACACAGCTGCATTTTAGAGGAGAAAAAAGTATAGAAATACTGTAGATACTGTAAAGAAGTGTAAGAGCAGAAAACGACAGTATACAGGATCAATAATACGTATAAAAATATATATATATATTATGGCGATGAAATAGTATCAAGATTATTAATATCAAGTTATTTCGTAGCTTTACAGGATTTCTCGACTAATTATGTCTTTTGTCATGTGTCATCTGATTTCCGCTGACACTCACTTTATTTTCCTCACTTTACACCCGTAAACACTTTTAGGTTTAGGCCTAAAGGTAGCTGAAATAGGTTTCGTTACACTTTACACACGTTTACGTTAAGCTGATGATTAGAATTTCTGCAGAATTAAAAGAACTTGTAAGTTTTAAAGGAAGACATTGTTACGCCTTTAAAATTAAGTGAAAATGAGGACGGTCCAAATAAGAACCGGAAATTTGACAGGAACAACAATCACATCACATAGTTTATTGAGGAGGAAGAAATGTGTGTTTATTTAACAGTTATACTAATTTATTGAAATGTTTTACCTATAAAGGCAAAACTCTCGAACGTGAGGCCACTTTTTAAAAGAGCAGAACATTAGATTACACTGCGAGATCAGATCATCCTTCATAATAAATATGGAAGATAGATTTGTTGTTAATACATGAATAGTATCAAAGAGAAGTTAAGGTTGAATCATGGCTGTCTAAATTAAATTTAAATAAATAGCTTTATTATTGTTTTATTTATTTGTTTTATTCAATAAGTATAAGTATTATATAAGAATATAGAATATTTAGCGAAATAAGGACCGTTTGCATTTACAGCTCCCGTGTTTTTCGTATCGTGCTTTGAGGCCACAAAAAAACAACTAGTTCAGCTGCGACCTCAGAGCCGGAGATTTATTTTTAGAGCAACAAATTGTGCGAGCGAATTATACGAGAACCTGACATATTCTGGTCGCACCACCGCAGTCGTTAAAAGTCTGCGACCCGATTTAACCTGCAATCGTTTAGCCTGCGTTTGGCCTAGCGATAAAACGAACGTTGTAATAAATTGAAAAAAAGGGCATCAATCAACTTAGTTTCCAACATGAAAAGTTAAATTATAAGATAAAATCTCACACTAATGCACTTTGAGATTAAAGATCAGCTGTTATTCGGAGCGAATAAAGGCCACAGGAGGTCGGTGGCAGGAATCCAGGCCTGTCTCGGCTCAAAACACTTGCAATATTTCAGCAGGACCACCTAAGCATGACTTGAAAACAGTTTGTGGAAAATAAACGACAAACGCAGCAAAAAGAAAACGCTAATGGGGTTATTCGTATTGGGGGGGGGGGGATCGGTTTGGTTTCCAGTGTTCAAAATAATTTCCACTCACACTTTTAAGATAGAGATAAAATCGGTCATTAGGAAAATAACACATGATACAGTTTAAAATGGTGTGGAAATGCTGTGTGGATAAAAAATACAAAATTAAACATCTCCGCATGTATAACATATACTGTAGAAACAATGCGAGTATTTATTTGGAGAGTATTTTGATTAAATTATAGTTACAAAGCTGTAGGAAGGATAAAACTGTTGCCTACAGATTGAGTTAGAAAGATGACTCTTACATTCGCTTCCCAACTAGCAAAACATACGCTTACATACTAATAAACGTTAAAGTTAGCCTAACAAACCGCCATCGATTTCTTTATGACCTATAACGATACAAGTTTTTGCATGTTTGCCTGTGCGATAACTCAATACGAGAAATAGGCAGAACCGATACGCAGAACCAATATTTATTTATTGATTTATTTACAGAACTGAACAAACATTTTTATTGAAAATACTGTCAATAAATAGAGAAGTCTGAAACTAAAAAAACAATATAAATATTTACAACAAAAAAAATAAATTCGAAACGATCAGATGTTGAAAGCTACAAATGAAAAGCTACTTTGCTACTTCAGTGTGATTTAATCTCCCAGTTAAGATAAACTTAGAATGCATTATTTACTTATACGTTGAATAAAGTAGATCAATTAAATTTACTTTCACTCCTAGTGATGATGTTGACTCGTCTGTCCTCATGGTGCAGTGCTGTAAGAGTGTGCAATGTCTTGCCTGCAATTCTCCATAAGAACACATGATGGCACCATATATCAGTGGAGCCGATATTACAAAACCGATATACAATAACAAAAAAAGGCTTAAATAGCAGGTAAAAATATCAGTCTAACCGATTATCGGTCGATGTTTACTGCAGTCATTCGCCGCAGACTGTAAAGCTATGCTAATGGTTGCAGATGTTCTAGGCTTGCAACAATTTTACAACCACTAATTTAACACAACTGATTTAACACTCATATAGACTCATACACTCCTTGTTTAGACAACTGTACCTTTGTCATCTGTATATTTTATATGAAAAATAAATTATGGTAAATTCTTTTTTAGTTGTCTTTCTTCCTCATGTAATTTCGGAAAGCTTCTCCTCACCATCGTTGTGGCTGGCTTGTTCATTCAGGTATAATTTATCTATTAAATCTGTCTGGGCTTAGTCTTGCTTAGTCAGATGTCACACCCATGGACCGCTGACTGATGCCTATGGCACACTTAGCTGGAAACTTCAGGAATTTCTAGGTTGTCCTCTGATTGGTTGAAGTGTACAGGATTTCTGGAAGACGTGTGTGTCTCATTGTTTAACGGTCCAACTGAAAACAAACGAAAGCTGTCTGACCGTCTGTAAACTGTTGTAAATAGTTAATGTAAGTAAGAAGTAAACTCAATAAGCATTAATCAAGATCGATTAAAGACTTAATTCTTGAAAGGATGCAAGGTTCACGGTACAGACTATTTAAAAGACGTTTTGCTTGAGGCACTCAGTGACGCCCCTGAATATGGCGCAGTACAAATCAAAACGTCACTGGTTGCTTATACGCCTGTTTAGCTATTCAAACGTTTCCAGATCAAAGTCTGGCTAGGTGAGATTAGACTATGCTAGACTATGTCAAAGGTCACTTCAGATACCCATTTTCATAAAGTATAATAAAATATTTTTAGAATCAGAATACTTGATCACAGTAGAATCACAGTAAAAATGGAAAATTAAGTAAATGGAGAATGGGCTTGGTGGTTAAGGTGTTGGACCTTGGTTCAATTTCCAGTACCACAAGCCACCACATCTGGGCCCCTGAACAAAGCCCTTAACCCCCCCAATTACTCGATTGTATAAGGAACGATGAATGTAAGTCGCTCTGGATAATGCTGTAAATTTAAATATAAAGAATTATAATTAAAATATATATAAAAGATACATAAGAATGCATGTTTAAAATAAGTAGCAGAGGTAAAACAGAAAAATGACAGATTATATAAAGAGCCATATAAATCAATGGTGATATAAAAATCTATAAAATATTGTGTCTTTAGTTAAATTCAATCGTTATGTGTATAACATCGACTGTGGCAAGGAAAAACTCCCTGAGATAAAATAAAGGAAAACCCTTGAGGGTGGGTGACACCGCATGTTTTTGTTAGTTAACGGATTCGGTAATGGTGATCAAATGTAGCTTAAACTATAGCCTTGAGTCCCAGTCCATCCTCGGTTTCGAAGGAAAGGGGCAAGAAACTGGTCACTGGTACCCCAGGGGGCAGAGAGAAAGGGAAAGGGGAAGAGAAAGATATAGATTATAAAGTGTATTAAGTACACTAAGAGTGTGTAGTTATGTTATGCACATTATGTGTAGTTTGTGGACCATATAGTCAAGATACTGTAAATATACACAGTTTGTGTAAGTGCTTTATAGATAAATGTATAAATAAAATGTTCAGAAATGGCGTAAAGACGTTATTATCTTCTTTTTACTCTGAACCGATTTCTGTTCCTCTGCGTTTATTTTTCAATCTCTGATTAAATGGAATTCCCGACATATCTTGAAAGCTTGAAAAACTAAAAAGTTGTCCCCTTTTACCTGATCCGTATTATCAAAGCTTTGAATCTTCCTTTTGCATCCGGAACAGAAACAGGAAGAAGTCTGGGTTTTCTTTTTCTTACCGCAATGTTCGTTCTGGAAAATAGCGCCGGCTCTGAAATACGAGACGCTTCCACAGACCTGAAAGAACATGAAATTTAGAGGAGTAAGATTATTTTAAATGTAAATTATTATTTTGTATTGGAATAAGTACAAAAGTGCTAGCCAGATGCTACAGAGACATTATAAGATCGCCTAAGAGGGCTGCACACACTAAGACGGCCATTTTGCTTTTAATGACCACAAACAAAATATACAAATCTACAGAAAAAGCTTTCTTCAAACACTTTTCATATAATTCTGAGGTAAACGTCAACATTTCTGAGGTAAATTTTGAGTGTTTCTGTGCTCCACACTTCCTTATTGCAAGCCCCAGTCATTGGCTAGCCATATTCACCCGTTGCCTAGCAACCCTCTGCAACCGTTTACATACTAGCAAGCTTAGTTTTATGCTACACTCACCAGCACAACCACACTCAAAGGTCTAAACTCAAAGGTCTGTTGTCTATAATGTTTTTGCATGTTGTTCACTGTTGTCATGTGCCACAAATCCCCTGATCTCTATAAGGACATGCTGTGTTCTGATTGGAGTAGAAGAACTCTCATGTCCTGTAAAGAGTTCTGATTCTGAATTAACCCACCTGGTATGAACTGGAACCCCAAACCTCCTTACCTCGACATTAATGTCTAATCTCACTAATACTATTGCGATTGAATGAAGAAATCCACACAGTCACATGACCCGATCTGGCAGACAGAACTTCCAGAAGTGTGGGGGTGATTACAGGAAACAGAATAAGTCTGCAGCTGTGATACACTGGTTATTAAAACAGACATGGTTTTGAAGAACAGGTGTTCTAATAGTTTTGTCCATATAGCATAGTTAGCCTTAGCTGTTTGGTGAAAAATGTTCTCATCACTGAAACTATATAAATAACAAAAGTTTTACATACACCCAAACCTAGCTTATAGCAGTTTCAATTGATGCTAGTTACAAAATGGTTGGAATTCCAGGTCTGCAAGATTAGATAAGACACACACACACTGCTAGTGCGGCCTTGTTCAGCTGGTCAGCGGTTTGCAGTACATCTTCGGTTCACTCTCCACCACACCTTTGATACCTGACTGTATTTGTGCGATCTCTTTGCTGTGGTCTGGTGTAGCTTAGTGTGTTTTTGTGTCTAAGCGTCTTCCGCCTCACGGACTGTGGGCCGATGTGTGTGTATGTGTGTGTGTGTGTGTGTGTGTGATTTTGATAAGTAAACTGCGGTGTAACACCAAAGCGATTTTAGAAGTATGTGAGGGGTTGTGGAGGATAACCATCTATCTTCAAACTAGTTGTTTACGAAATCATCCGTCTGTTTCGTTTAGCTTTACAAATGTGCTTTTCTATACGTTTCCATCTGTCCACCTCCCACACAGCGGAAAATCTGTCTCAAAAACAGTGTAGTGAGGAAGCAGACGGAGACATAAAACAGTCTGATGAGGACCAAAGGAGCGAAAAAAAATAAATAAGAAAGAAAGAAAGAAAGAAAGAAAGGAAGTAAGAAAGAAAGAAAAGGTAACATATCGGATTAAAAGTGCAGTAAAACTTTGCTTTTTATTAATTTTATCTTCGAGGTCATGAGGTAAATTTATTTTCTGTAGATTTGAATGAAAAATTCGACATGTTATTAAATAAAAAAATGTAAACTTTTAATAGTCAATTTTAAAATTTGTTGCATAGGCAAAGAAATTTTAGTTTTAGTTTAAGTTGAACACTTGATACTCAGGAACCTTCTGCAGAGTTTTAGCTAGCTTACCTTAAGCTATGCTACGTTAGCCAAATTTAGCTTAATAAGAAGTTATCGTTTTCATTTTTTAAATCTTTTGTATTTAAACAAACTAATTATTTAGTACAAGAATGTTACATTTATCGATAGCAATTTTTTGGCTAGATTAATTTTTTATTCATATATTTATCTATTGTTCACACCCGTTTACATTTTATATATGTTTTCCTCCAACTTTTGATGTGTGATTAGTCGATCAAGCTGAATCAATTAAACTGTTATTAAATGAGTGATACTTTTACTTTTTTTATTTGTTTCCTTTAGATTTTTTAGTCAAATATCTTTTAGCAATAAAACAAACAGGAACAAAAGTGGGATTTTGATCGATTTTTTTCTTTAATTCCAAATGAATATAACTTTAAAAAGCCACAAAGAAAACAAAAAGGTTAAAATTTATCATGTGTAAGCCAAACTATAACTTTATATTTATTTTATCTATAACTATTCGAGTGTTATATATGATTAAAATTGTTCCTTTTTTATGTTATTTTAGTTTTATTTCTTTTAAAATGATTGGAAATGGGCAGCACGGTGGCACTGTTGCCTCACAGCAAGAAGGTCCCGGGTTCGATTCCCAGGCAGGGGTCTTTCGATGTGGAGTTTGCATGTTCTCCCCGTGCTTGTGTGGGTTCTAAAACGGCGGCACCCACATGTGCCCCCATGCCGGTGACCCGGGTCCTTTCCAGTTCCAATAGCCCCCCCCCCCAACTCACCCATTTCATCTCTGTCTGTCCTATAAATAAAGGCAAAACGGCCAAAAATATATTTTAAAAAACATATATAAATACATACATAAAATAACCATAAAATAACGGTCTACCAGTGTTTTTGGAACATTTTTTTCACATCACATTTTTAAAAACCAAAAACCGAATGTTTGGAAAAACCTTCTCAGAACAAAAATGTACATGATGCCAATATAGACACTCCGGGCTTTAAGAATGTGTATCATTTTAGAATTATTTTTTCCTTTTTTTAATAGCCTACTAGAAGTAGTGTATAAAAGAAATGTATAAAAAAACAAACAAAAAATTTTTTCCACACAGATAGTTTTATCTTCAAGTAATAGCTAATATCTAACCCCTGTCTTCTCTGTGAGACGCCCCGGAATGTTATCCAACAGTGGGGAAAACATACATCTCACACTGATTTTAGATCAGTGATTACTTTTTGTTTATACAAATCACGATTCAAAAAACATCCCATAAGTTGATCACTAGTAAAGCGGGATTATATGTATTTAGCTTTTTTAGCCATCTAATTTCAGTAGCAGTAAAAAAAAGCCTGTCCTTCTTTGAGGTAAAATAGAAGTGTTGCAAAGGAACGTTCTAGCAAGCACCAACACCTGTAGGAACGAGAAGATGATGAGATTAGTAAAGAGGAGGGGGGGAGAAAGGATGTGTGTGTGTGTGTGTGTGTGTGTGTGTGTGTTTGTGTGTTTGTGTGTGTGTGTGAGAGAGAGCTTCCTGTTGTGGCGACGCTGATCTCAGATCAGCACTTATGAGCATCTGCAGAAAGAGACAGTGCAACAGTTTAGCATAAAAAACACGGTTTGTGTCATTTGGCTGCAGTCCTGAAAAAAAGTGGAACGGAAAGGAAGCCATAAGACAGCACATGTTAATTTGTGTGTGTGTGTGTGTGTGTGTGTCAGAGAGAGAGAGATAACATGTTAGTTATTTCCACATTTCTAGTGCAGCTTTTGCTCTAACTGTATTAAACATCTCTTTTTAAAATGAAAATTTTAACATACGATAGAAACTTCAGGAATAATTATATGTTTATATGACACCCAGTGAAGACAAGTAACAAAAAGAGACTCAGTGCAGACAAATCTTAAAAATGCTTATTGAGGCTTTAATTTTTAACGCTGATATGGAAGAATCTTTCTATTACTGTTAAAAAATATTTATTTTAATTCTGTTTAAAATTTTATTCTTAGCTTTAGTTTTACTGCAGATTGAAAGAAAAACCACTTAACTTCTGAACAGAGTGCAGAGCTGAAGGTAGCAGATGTTGAGGTTTTCTTTGGAAGGGACGAGGTTGGACAGGATTAGAAGCATGTTCCTTAGGGGAACGGCTCATGTTAGATGTTTTGGGGAGAAAGTCAGGGAGGACAGATTGAGGTGATTTGGACATGTACAGAGGAGGGATAGTGAATATATCGGTAGGAGGATGTTAGACATGAAACTACCAGGCAGAAGGTAAAGGTAAAGACCAAAGAGGAGGTATATGGATGCGATAAACGAGGACATGAAGTTAGTGGGTGTAGGTAAAGAAGACATAGTGAATAGGGTTAGGTGGAGACAGATGGTTGGGGAACAGCCGAAAGGAGAAGAAGAAGAAGAAGAGCAATAGATAAAAAAAAACAGTGATAAAATCTTAAAAGCTTTATATTTTCAAACTACAGATACCAAAAATATATATCGCTTATATATGCTTTAATCCAAACAGAGTGCTGTGATTGGACCCCTGACTGTCGTCATGACCGACCCCGCGGCCGAGCTGCCCTTCTTCTACGGCAGCATCAGCCGCTCGGACGCCGAGCAGCACCTGAAGCTGGCAGGGATGGCCGACGGTCTCTTCTTGCTGCGTCAGTGTCTGCGCAGTCTGGGCGGATACGTGCTGTCTCTCGTCTGGAACCTGGAGTTCTATCACTACCCGGTGGAGAAGCAGATGAACGGGACGTACTGTGTCGCCGGCGGAAAGGCTCACTGCGGCCCCGCCGAGCTGTGCGAGTTCTACAGCAAGGACGCCGACGGGCTGGTTTGCATGCTCAAAAAACCGTGCCTACGTGCCGGGGACACGCCTATTAAACCCGGCGTCTTCGAGATCCTGAGGGAGAACATGCTGCGTGAGTACGTCCGCCAAACCTGGAACCTGGAGGTGAGACAGTTAAGCTTTTAGGTCAAAGGTCAATCCCATCTAAGGGTGTATGCCATCTTAACATAGTATAATTTAAAATTTACAATTTAGGATTTTCTTTTCTGAAATTATGAATTGCTTGGACAAGTGTGTGTGTGTGTGTGTGTGTGCAGGGTGAAGCCATGGAGCAGGCTATTATCAGTCAGGCTCCTCAGTTAGAGAAGCTGATAGCCACCACGGCCCATGAGAAGATGCCCTGGTATCACGGGAAAATCCCACGTCAGGAGGGAGAGAGGCGACTTTACTCAGGTTCTCAGCCAGACGGCAAGTTCCTGTGAGTCAAAGTTTTCTTCACCTTCTGTACATGCAGCGCTGCAGAATTTTAAAAAACGGCAAAAACTATTATGTGAAATGGTGTGAAGATAAAAAAAGGGGAATAAACTCACAAATTGTGCAATCTTTAGTTTAGTAGCCACTAAAAGAAACGCTTATCGTTGCTTTAATCAAAATCCTGAGACTGTCGACTTTTTTTATTAATGTTAAATAAAGATTTTAAATATATTTAACAGCTGCTTGTTATTAGTTCTGGAGTTTTTTATAGCTGAATTTTTTTTGGAAGAATAAAAAAAAAAGGGAATGAATTCAGACAATTTTTCAGATTTAAGCAAGGTTGTCACAAAAAAAATGCTTATCGAGACTCGAAAAGTTTGTAAGACACGCAAACAAATCTTTAAAGGTTTGGCAATCAATTAAAAAAAAATTAATTTTAAAAATCTAATAAATTTGACATTTTTCATATTTGTAATATTTTTGCCATGATTTCATTATTTTAGCGCTGATTAGCACAGTGCTATACCGCCAAGCCGAAATATCTCAGAATAGGATTTTAATGATAATTTTCAATACACACTAATGGCAATCAATTAAAGTGACAAAATCCAATAAAATTCTAAAATATCTGTAACTTAAGACTCCAAATGCGAGTTTTTAATTTATCTAAAATTTAACATCACAGAGGGGGTCAAAAACTTTAAGGCAGCAGCATGAAACCAGGCAGAGAAAAAAAAAACAGCAGACATTAATATCCTCTATTAGAAACAAAATAATTCTTGTGTAAGTTAAAAATTTGGAATAAAATTGATGTTAAATTTGTAAAACAATAATAGGAAATTGAATTTAAAAACATATTTTTTCAAAATACAGAATAATGATGAACAAAATGATGTACTAATGTTGGTTTAATATGCTTAATTATTGTCCTATAATTAATAAAAATGAAATAAAATCGTGGCAGTAACTCACACACTTTTTTATGTGTGTAAAAGTTTTATGTATAAAGAAAAGTTAAACGAGTGTTTAAGCGATTAATTAAAGCATCTGTGTCTCAGGGAGCTAAAAGACTCTTGGCTATAATTAGTCATGGAAAAAGAAGCGAAACCCGAACCGCATCGTAAAAGAGGCAGTCGGAAACTTTCACTCATGTGAAAGTACAAACAATAAATAGATCAAGTAGTTCAGATGTAAATATTGATGAGTCAGGTGTTAAGATCTGCCCTGCTGTGTTTTAGCATCTCTCCCAAAATATGTGATTCACTTGGGGGCGCTACCACCCACGTTGAGAATCACTACTGTAGGTATTCAGTGTATTGACCGGTTGGACTGTTGCAGCTGGTTGACTATCTGAAATGAAGCCTGACGAACTGATGACGTTACTGTTTTTTTTTATTTTGTTCCGCAGAGTTAGAGATCGAGAAGAACCCGGGACCTTTGCCCTGTCCATCGTGTACGGAAAAACCGTGTACCATTACCAGATCCTTCACGACAAATCAGGCAAATACTCCATGCCGAATGGCACCAAGTTTGACACGGTGTGGCAGGTGAGTGGAAAAGTTTCTAAAACGAGTGTTATAGAATCATCCTAAAGCTCTACATCAGTGGTTCTCAACATATTTTGGACAATCGCCCCTCTAAGTTACTGCCCCCCTCCACACAAACCCCAGCCTACGTCCCATGCACACAAACTGGATGTCTCACTTCCCATGAAAACAAACTGGATGTCTCACATCCCATGCAGACAAACTGGTTATCTCACATCCTTTGCACACAAACTGGATGTCTCACGTCCCATGCACTAAACTGGGTGTCTCACGTACTATGCACACAAACAGGATGTCTCACTTCGCATGCACACAAACTGGTCGTCTCATGTCCCATGCACACAAAATAAAAGTCTCACTTCGCATGCACACAAACTGGTTATCTTACATCCCATGCACACAAACTGGGTGTCTCACTTCCCATGCAGACAAACTGGATGTCTCACATCCCATGCAGACAAGCTGGATGTCTCACGTCCCATGCACCAAACGGGATGACTCACTCCCCATGCACACAAACTGGATGTCTCACGTCCCATAAACACAAACTGGAAGTTCATTATTTAATCAGGCCTCCATTTTAATAAGTGACAGTTATTGCATTATTAAAAGCATTCACACGCCTCCATAGGCACCACCAGATTTGTCTAAATGCCCACTTGGGGGGCTGCCACCTGCGTTGAGTATCACTACTGTAGGTATTGAGTGTGGGATGTTCAGTGGATGTAGATTGACCAGTTGGTTGCTTGGACTGTTGCAGCTGGTTGAGTATCTGAAAATGAAGCCAGACGGACTGATGACGTTACTGCGGGAACCCTGCATCAACCAGAAAAACGCCAACCGTAAGAACTTACACACACTTACACACACTCCATACACACTTACACAATTAATCACAAAGTGTGTGAGCAAAAAGATTTACAAAATCTAAATATAATGTTTACGTTAGAACAATATTCATTATTGGTTCCACAAAGAACTTCACAGTGAGCGATTCTTTTTTCTGGTCCTGTCAAATAAGAAGGTTTCATGGATGATGAGGAACCATTAAAGAACCAGAGAACCATGTTCAGATCTCACCTGTTGGTGCTGATTGGAACTCCAGTGTAATTACAGTATATCAGATTAAAATTCATTTCTTGTTCATCTTGTGATTCCTCTTATTCTTTTTCCTTTTTTTCTTTTTCCCTTATTTTATTCTAACCTTTATCTTTTTCTTCTTTTCCTTCATTTTTCCTTGTCGATCTCTTCGTTGTCTTCTACTTTTTCTTGTTCTTTTTTACATCCACCTTTTCCCATATTTGGTTTTCTCCTATATTCTTTGTTGTTGTCTTTTTCTATTCGTGTCCCTCTTGTGATGATCTTCCTTTCTAGCTTTCTTGCTTTTTTTCCTTTGTTTTTCTGTCATTACTTTTTTGTCTGCCTTAAATTCCATCTTCTATTCTCCTTGTCTTCCTTTTCTTTTTCCCGAAGATGGTATTCTTCTTCTTCCTCTTCCTCTTCTTCTTCTTCTTCTTCTAGGTGTTTCTAGGTGCCTGAATCTGGTCATTAAGGTCCTTTTAATTGTCTTAGAAGTTAAATTTAAAAAACATAAACACACACACACACACACACACACTGCTGTAGTTAAAAATGGGAGATGATGGAATTGATGAATCACTGACTTGTCTAGTGGTGTAATAGTCATTAAAGTGTGTGCGTTTGTGTGTGTGTGTGTGTGTGTGTTTGTGTGTGTGTGTGTGTTTGTGTGTGTGTCTGTGTGTTTTGCTCCCCAGAGATTCCAGCTATTCCTGGACCGGTGCGTATTACATTTATCTTTTCTTATGATCTTATGGAGAAGAAAACCACCCTGTGTGTGTGTGTGTGTGTGTGTTTGTGTGTCTGTGTCTGTTTTTCAGAGGAGAGGGTTGTCTAATGGCTACACTCCGCCCCCTATAGGTGAGTGTGTGTTATCACAGCTCTCTCTGTACAAACCCAGCAGGTACAGGTAAAGATGAGGGGTGTAAATAAACACAGCTCTGTAGAATTCTGGATTCTGATTGGTCAGACGCTTTTTATTCAGATTAGATGCAAATCCCAGATTTTTATTAGTGTTTCTGCTTCCCGATCCTCACATTCACGTCTTTATTTTTAATCTTCCATTTATTTTATCCTTTTCTTCTTCTTCCTTGTTTTTTTTCCTCACTCCTTCATCTATTTCACCCTCATGTTTGCTTCTTATCAGTTTACATTTTTCTCTTATTTCTCTTCTAGTCATCCATTTTCTATTTTTACTGTCTTTTACCTTTATTCTTTGTTCTTTTTTTTCTTCTACTTATTTCCATCTTCTGCTGATAAATTTTTCTCTTTCTTTCTTTCTTTCTTTCTTTCTTTCTTTCTTTTTCTCTTCTTCTTCCCCAGTTTTTTTAAACATACATTTTCTAAATCTTTCCATTTTTTTTTACCTTTTTTATCAATTATTTCAAAGATTTTTTCTTTTTTCTTTGTCATTCATTCTTCATTCTTATTTTTCTGTTCCTACTCTTCCCTTTTTCAGTTCTTTTTTTTTTTTATCGCCCCCTTTCTCTTTTCTCTTTCTACTCCTTTTACTGACCTTTAAAATTCTATTTCATCTTTTTTTTCTACTTCTCTTTTTTCCGTTAGTTTCTTTTCAATGTTTCCCTATTCTTTTTATTCTGCTTCTACTTCTTCTCCTTCATCTTCTATTTTTCTTTTCTTCCTTGTCTTTTTTATGAAACTGGTATCTCTTCTTCATCATCTTCTTCTTCCTTTTCTTGTTCTTCCTCTTCTTCTATACCTCTTCCATCATTTTTTCATCTCCTTTCTTGTTTGTTTATTTTTATTTTCTGTCCCCCTTGCTCCTCTTTTTCTCTTTTTTCCTCCACTTCATTTATTGTTTGATTTGTCTTTATAAATATTGTTAATATTATTATTAAAATGATAATAATTATTCTGATTTCTCAGCGCCTGAAATGTGTAGAACCCTGAGCGCGGAGCCAACAAACCGTCAGTTTCTACCGATGGACACTGACGAGTTCCTCAGTCCGTATGCAGACCCCAAGGAGCTCCAGGAGAAGACACTCTTCATCAAGCGCGATAAGCTGATGGTAGATGAGGTGGAGCTCGGATCAGGAAACTTCGGCTGTGTAAAAAAAGGCGTTTACAAGATGAAGAGGTGACGGATGTGTCAGGAAACCCTGAGACTGTTATGACAAAAAAAAGTTACTTTGATGTGTAATGATACTTTTCTTTTTTTCTCAGCAAACACATCGACGTAGCCATCAAGGTCCTGAAGAGTGAGAATGAGAAGGCGGTAAAGGACGAGATGATGCGTGAGGCTGATATCATGCACCAGCTGGATAACCCCTACATAGTGCGCATAATCGGACTATGCCAGGCTGAGGCGCTGATGCTGGTGATGGAAATGGCGCCGGCCGGGCCGCTCAATAAGTTCCTCTCCAGCAGGAAGTAAGAACCAGCTCATACTGCTGCATGTGTTAATAACCTTTTATTACAATTCACTCCGACTTCCCAAAATCCTTAGCAAAACGTTTATATAGTAGCTATTTACACACATATAATTTATTTACCTCGGGTTCTTTATGGTTTAAGGTTTATCATCAACTAACATCAACTGTTTTAGGTAAAAGTGTATAAATTTATACCCCACACCTTTTATTTATTTTTTGCTTCATGTGAATGGATGTTTGGATGGATGGCTAGATAGATGGATGGATGGATGCATAGATGGATAACTAGATACATAACTAGATGGATAACTAGATGGATGGATAAATGAATGGATAGATGGAGATGGTGGATGGATGAATGGATAGATGGATGGATTGATGAATAGAAGGATAGATAAATGAATGAGTGGATGAATGAATGTATAATTGCCTGGATGGTTGGATAGATGGATCGATGGCTATGGATAGATAGATATATCGATAGACGGATAGTAATGTTTTCGTTTGCATGTGTTCTGTTTAGAGATCAGGTCTCAGTAGACAACGTGGTGGAACTGATGCACCAGGTCTCATTAGGAATGAAATATTTGGAGGAGAAAAACTTCGTGCACAGAGATTTGGCGGCTCGGAACGTTCTGCTGGTCAACCAGCATTACGCCAAGATCAGCGACTTTGGGCTCTCCAAAGCGCTCGGCGCAGAC
The DNA here is from genome assembly GCA_005784505.1 of Bagarius yarrelli. NCBI lineage: Eukaryota > Metazoa > Chordata > Actinopteri > Siluriformes > Sisoridae > Bagarius > Bagarius yarrelli. Next base: position 615,064 of record VCAZ01000147.1, read on the forward strand.
AGCAACTATTACAAGGTAAAGGGCAACTCGGCCTGTTCGCACGTCGGAGCATTTATTAACCAAATTCACGTTTTCTAACCAAATAGAGCACAAGGAGCCGCATGTGGGTGAAAAAATTGAGACAAACATCAGTGTTTGTATTTGTGTGTGTGTGTGTGTGTGTGTGTGTGTGTGTGTGTGTGTGTGTATATGTAGGCACGCACTTTAGGCAAATGGCCTCTGAAATGGTACGCTCCAGAGTGCATTAACTACCACAAGTTCTCCAGTAAAGGTGATGTGTGGAGCTTTGGGATCACCATGTGGGAGGCATTTTCCTACGGAGGAAAACCTTATAAGGTATTTAACTTCACATCTTTACTGCGTATAAGTGAACCACAGTAACTGTAACCGTGGTGATACATCCATATGTTTAGTTTTATATGTTGTGTCTTTGTCCTGGTGTGAGGTATTTATTTTTATGTTTATTTGTTTGTGTGTTCTGGTTCTGGTGTTCTCAGATTCTTCTCCTTTCGGCTGTCCCCTTTTAGGGGTCGCCACAGTGAATCATTTGTCTCCATCTAACTCTATTCTCTACATCCTCTTCACTCACACCCGCTAACTTCATGTCCTCATTTATCGCATCCATATACGTCTTCTTTGGTCTTCCTCTTTGACTTCTGCCTGGTAGCTTCATTTCTAACATCATCCTACCAATATACTCACTATCCCTCCACAGTACATGTCCAAACAACCTCAATCTGTCTTTCCTGACTTTCCCCCAAAACATCTAACATGAGCCGTCCCCCTGATGAACTCTTTCCTAATCCTGTCCAACCTCGTCACTCCCAAAGAAAACCTCAACATCTTCAGCTCTGCTACTTCCAGCTCTGCCACCTGTCTGTTACTCAGTGCCACTGTCTCTCTCCCAAAGAAACCGTCTACTGTATTCTCCAAGTATAACTAATTAAAATGTCTCACCCTGATTTTAAAAAGAATTGTTACATATATTTAAAATGTATCAATATTCCTTATTTTTATGATACATTGTAAAATTGTAAAAATTATTTAACTACATTTATATATATATATTTATGTAGACTACAAATATATATTAAATAAAAATTGCAAAAACAAGTAAATGAATTGATAAAAATTGTACAAAACAAAATTTTAAAAGTTTAATTTTTATTAAACTTAATTTTGAGACTTTAATCCCTTCATAACGATAGTTTTATAGGGTTTTTTAAACTCAATTAGCCAATGCTTTACCATGAGCAATGTTTAAATCAAGCTAATAAATTGTAGGAATTTTAAACCTTTTTATTTTTTTTCCCCATTTGCAGAAAATGAAAGGTCCCGAAGTGATCAACTTCATCCAGATCGGCAACCGCATGGACAGGCCAGCTGGCTGCCCGGAGCCCATGTACGAACTGATGAAAGAATGCTGGACCTTAAAGTACGTGAGCTTCGTTAGTTTATTTAAAAAGCATAATGTTGTTGTTACGTTGAAATTTAAGCTATATTTAAGAACTAAAAAAGAATTTCTACAATAAAACAAAATCTGCTGAAAAAAAAAATTATTGTTAAACATATTCAGGGTTTGAAGGTCAGTATTGGTCATGAAACGTTGATATTTTGATATTTAATTGGCATCTCTGACACCCGAATCAGCAAATAAAGCAAATAATGTTCTTGTTCTAATATAAATCAATAACACTTTTATACAAACTAGCGGGACATGTAAAGTGGACTTTGCTACGGCTACAGAAATGTTAAAAAAGGAATTTATTCACCTTCAAAATAAAATATATAAGAATAAATGAACTGTTGTCGTGTAAGTGAGACGGGGACGTAGATTGCTTTGTAGATCTTTTATAACATTAGAACATTTACATATTTGGCATTAGCCCAACTTTCATTTATACAACTGAACCTGACAGGCCTTGCTCAGGGGCCCAGCAGCAGCAACTTGGTGTTGCTGGGAATCGAACCCACAATCTTCCGGTTAGCAGTTTAACACCTTAACCAATGAGAAACACACACACACCCACCCCCCTTCTAGTAACTCTTCTTTTTTCTTGCATTGTTACATTATTTAATTATTTATTTACCTAACTAACCAACTAACTATCTATCTAACTAACCCCTGCTGTGTGTTGTGCTTAAAACCCATAAGACAAATAACACAAAAATTACCCTGGTGTGTAACTGAGTACATAGTTGTTGTTGTTTTTTGTTTTTTGTCCACATCTTCTATCTGGTTGTTAAGCTAAAAATGTAGGCTGGAATTAATTAGAGACGTAACTTTGTATCTGCATATTGAAATACTGTTGTCATAGTTGTTGCCACGGTGACAAGGCAATTAAGGCAATTGTCTTTGAGGACAGAAGTTTATTTTATTATTTAAAAAATATATATGTATATATATATAACACATAATAGGAATAACATAAAATAGGAAACAAATAAAAAAACCCTAACCAGATATTAGGTTAGCCATATTATAAAACTACAAATATAATAACAGCTTTGTGTGTAAAATGTGGATTTCTTTAATGAATCAGTCCATCATACCATGAAAAGTCCTTAGGATGTGGTTTAATGATTATTTGTATAGTCATTCATTTGTATTATTTCTACAAGAGACACTTGAGGTGTGTTTTAGACAGAAGAATGTAAAAGATCTTTCATGTGCTTTCTCTATCCTGCAGCTGTGAGGACAGACCGGGTTTCATGAAGGTGGAGGAGAAGATGAGGACCTACTATTACTCCATTTCTAATAAGACAACCACGGAGGCAAACGGAAACGCGGAGAAAACAGACAACTAGCAGGAATTTGGACAACAGATTGATGTGTGTGTGTGTGTGTGTGTGTGTATTAGTGTGTGTGTACAAAAGGGCATAGAAATACAGAAAATATTCACAGATTATTTTCCTGTTCCAGGACTGTTGGTGTTTTGGTAAATCACATCACAATCTTTCTAAAAAATACTAAATGTCTTTTTTTTATGTGTCTCTGCCATTTTTAGAACAGATACCAGTGGCAATTATTTTTACGTTGATGTGAGCAATAACCGATATAAAGAACCGGTATTTATTTATTGTTATACTTCTGTTTTTTCTGATGACAACAGAACTCAATCGAATTTACATTTTTATTTATAAAAACTGTCAATACTGCCCTTATACTCCCTCACAGCAAACACAACTTTTCCTCCTCCAATAATATAAATACAGGCGTCAGAAACAGAAAGAAATCAATGCACTCTCAACTAACTTTGTTCTATAAAAGCTTTGATTATGTTCATTATAATCAAAGGGGGCAGGGTGGCTCAAATGGTTAAGGTGCTGAGTTTTTAATCTGAAGACCAGAAAACACCTGGGGTTCAAGCCCCACCTCCGGCAAGCCAACCACTGTTGGGTCCTTGAGCAAGACCCTTAACCCCTCCTGCTCCAGGGGCGCTGTATCATAGCTGACCCTGCGCTCTGACCCCCAACTTACTAAGATGGGATATGCGAAAAATGCATTTCATTGGCTCTGTACACGTACCTTGCACAATGAATTGAATATACTTATACTTATTATTAACAGATAAATAACATCAAACTAATTCTAACAATTTTTAAAAAAATTCTGAACCTAACTGTCTAAATGTTAGGACAAAACGTTTTTAAAATAATGTTTATGGAACGTTCTTATAACGTTAATCTTAGTTATTATATGTTCTTGTTATGTTAAGAGAAAACATTCTTAGATCAATGTTCATGGAACGTCCTTATGACTTTATTCATACTTGATGAATGGACACTTGGGCGAACTGGACATTTTTACGTTTCTGGAACATTTAAAAAACGTTCATAAAAGATAAATTTGTTAGTTGGGTGTCAGCATTTCTGTTGTGGTTTTACATGCAATTTCTATCATATCGGTGGATCTGATATTACAATACCGATATCCGATAATAAATATCGCTAAAACTGATCTGTAGTCATTTTTGCAGTGAACTTTCTCAGCTATGATACTTGGTGAAGTTGAATAATAAAAACAGCATTTATGACATCGATTGATGATGATGATGATGATGATGATGATGATGATGTTTGTTGGTGGATAATAAAGTCTTCTTTAATTATGTAAGAAGTTTTGCAGATTCATATTTTGTTTAAATTCAACATTTCTGGTGTTTTTATGAACAATTTTTTACATTTGTGTTATTGTACTTTGTGTTATTTTCTTTTTTTTTTTTTTTTTTTTTTTTAACTTTTTCTTTCTTTTAAATAAACTATTACAATACAGTGTGTTTAAGTGTGTGTGTTTTTTAAACACTCCAGGGGTTGGCCAAACAGGATTTGTTCTAATTTTCCAAACGTTTTATGTAGTTCTTTATATAAACCTGGATTTAATCTTTATTATTCTTTTTTATTTTTCTTTTAATTAAAAAAATCAGTTTTTTTATAATTTCTCTTTTTTTTCTAATATTACAGTTACTGTAATGCAATATATTACACTGATTTTTTAAATGAAATTTCTCATCTTCTCTTTCTTTTTGTCATCTTCCTCATGTTCGTCATTTTCTCTTTCTCTTATCTCCTCTTTTCTTTCTCTTGTTCTTTTCTTTTTTCTTCTCTTTTCTCTTTCTCGTCTTTTCTCTTCTCTCATTTTCTCTTATTTTTTCTCCTCTCTTTCTGATCTTTTCTCTTCTTTTTCTCTTCTCCTCTCTTTCTTATCTCTTCTCTCCCTCTTCTCTTCTCTTTCTTTTCTTCTATCATCTTTTCTTTTGCTTTTTATCTTTTCTCTTCCCCTTTTGTTCTCCTCTCTTCTCTTCTTATCTTATTTTTTCTTTTCTTTTCTCCTCTCTTCTCTCCTCTTCTTTTTCCTTCTCTCCCTCTTCTCTTCTTTTCTCTTCTTTTCTCTTCTCTTCTTGTTTCTTATCCACTCTCCTCTAGTCTTCTCTACTTTTCTCTTCTCTTTTCTTCTCTTCTTGTCTCTCCTTGTCTCTTCTCTACTCTACTCTTGTCTTCTTTTTTTTATCTTGTTCTTCTCTCTTTCTTTTTCCTTTTTCTTCTCTTTCTCTTCTCTCCTTTTCTTGTTTTTTTGTGATAGTCACAGACAAAAATGATTCCATTAATTTATAACATCAATAAAGCCCATAAATCTTCTTTTAAACTTTTACTAGTGTAAAAGATTAGTGTAAAATATGTCCAGCTTGTTTAACATTCTTAGAAGATTATTTCACATTCCTGTTGTTCTAGGGACGTTTTCCCTAAACATTTTTAGAACATTCATCGAGTACGAATAATATCATAAACATGTTACAACAACAACATTTGTTCTAAAAACCCATTTTCTCCACATCACAAGAAGGTATATCAACTGTTAATAACGTTATGATTATGTTTTATAAACATAATTTGTCCTAACACTTAGAGGGACGTTTAGCAATAGCTTTTGGGGAAGGTTCCCTGTTTGCTGAGTAGCAAGTAAACCTTATTACTAAGTTATTACTAAGTTATTAAACTGAGGGGGTACGCTGAGTCACTTTGTCTCGATTCCAAATCACCTCCTGCTCCCTTTCCAAACGTGTATTAAATACAGACCTCCTGACGCCCTACATAGTGCACTTCGTTACCACCGAGGAGCTATTTTAGGATGTGGCATGTACAGTAAGGGCTGCGTGACGTCATCACTATGAGAGGAAGTGGACTTTGTTCCAGTGGGTTTTTTTTCACACGGAGACGCTTGTTGCTCTTAAAAGCTTTATAACTGTTCATCGAGAGCTAATGTGCTCGTTATAACAACATAATAGGAATATCGATAATGTAGCTTTAGGTGTTTTAGGCGGATATTTTGTTTTCTACGGCAAATTAGTTGATAGCGTCCAAAAGGCGGTAACATCAAAGCGGAAGTAGAAAGTATCCGCTGCTGCTCGGTAAGTTTGTTTCAACTTCTAATAAACAGAAATGTTGCGTTCTAACAGATGATGATGATGTTAAAGATTCAATTGTAGGTGATAAAATGGTTCTTTTGTTGCTTTTTAAAGAAAAGGAAACGCCTTTTTTTGTCACGAACAAAAAGCCTGGCGTTAATTTTTTTTCCACACCCGAAAATACGACACACGCGCGCGCGCATACACACACATATACACACACTCTGGACATGAAAATTTCTGAATGTTGATTATAAAAAAAAATTCTATGCTAAATATTATATATGCATGTATTTATTTATATATGTGAAAGTCACCCTGTGCAACAGGTAGCAAAAAAAACCCCACCATAATATCACATCAAGATCCAAACTAAGAATTACATCTTAATAACAGAATAAAAATGTATTCTATAAATATATTATATATATATATATATATATATATATATATATATATATATATATATATATATAATACAATTATATATTCATGTATTATAAAATGTTTTAAAGAAGTGCAAAGTTTATGTTTTGCTTGAAAAATGAAATTGATATTAGACGTCAAAAAAAATATTTTATTTTCATTTCTTTAATTAATATACTAGTCAGGATTTTCAGAAAACGTATATAATGTGAGTCCTGACAGGAATTTTACAAATTATATCCCGCTAAAGTGTCAAAAATTTGTTCACTGATGCCTGAATGGATTTAACCCTTATGCCCCAAAGCCCCTGGTAATAACCATAAAACAGAACACGGGCGTGTAACTAAATCTTACAGAATAAACTAATAAAAAAAAACCATATATACAACTAATCACAAATCCAGGAACCGTTTGTAGGTGAACACAATCAGTAACAGACCAACGACAGGACAGGAAGTGGTGCCAGGGAGAAAAACCCCAATTTGCATACACACACTGTGTATTCATTTTGTCAGGATAAAAGTACACTCTTTGGAGTGTGTAGCAAAAGAGTATGCGAGAATAAAGACAGGAAATAGGACACATTTATTGTGATCCAGAGTACTATTAGGGACAATATGTAGACAAATTGCAGGTCAGACAAACCTATATAGACACACCGTACGGTTGATCTTGTGCTCCGGTTTCCATTATTCCACTTTATTCACTTTATTCATGTTAAATCTGTAAGACGCTTCGATGCTTCGATGAGTTATACATTTAAAAACTCCTGGTCACAATATACGCTGGAAATATATACGTTTGTAGACAGGACACACACTCTGATGTCACCGCAGATGAGAACGGGCTCCACCTTGAGTCATGTTCCTCTTAGGTTTCTTCCTATAATCATCTATAAGAGGGGTTTTTTTTGCCACTGTTGGTTTGTTAATTAGGGATGAATATAAAATTGCAGAATCACGCTGTTCCTAACAAGCATGCTGAAATTCCCCCCACCCCCACCCCCGAGGTGCTGCTTGGGTAAGTTCAGTACATTCCCATTCGAGCTGTTCTGAGAATTATTTGTACCACAACATCAATCCGAAGCATGTGACACTTAGGAGGGCATTACTCTCCCTGTTCTTTTTTAACTCCTCCTCCGTAATACCGTTAGGTCTTTATTTTTATACATGGGAGCGGTGTACGTTCTCACCCGCCATTGTGTCAGTATTACAAAGCGTATAAAGGGAAAGCATCCTTGAGAAATATTTCAAGCAGGAAAATATGTAGAAATACTTCAGCATCAGGAAGATCAGGAGAAGAAGCTTGGACATGTTCTGTTAAAAAAAAGGATGTTTGAGGGGTAAACCCACAATATTTGTGTTGTGGATGATTGCTAGAGTAAAACCTTAGTGTGGTGCTTCATGCAGGCAAGAACGGCCCACAGGTGCTGCTGAAAATTTAGGCTTTCATACATTGTTTGTTTCTTTTATTTGTTTTTATAAGCATCTAAATGGCTTACAAAAACAAAGCTTCCAGAACAAGCTAATATACACTATTTGACTATAAGCTTCCGAATGGTAGCTCAGTGGTACTAATGGTGCTACTCAGAAGATGATTGGTTCAATTCCCAGAACCACCAAGCTGCCACTGCTCATGGCTTTTATCCCTTAACTAATAATTGAATAATAATTGTAGGGAGAAGTGGTAGCTTAGTGGTCAAAATGTTGTCGAAAGATTATGAGTTTAATTCCCCATAATATTAAGCAGCCGCTGGGTCTCTGAGGAAGGGCCCTAATCTTCAGCTGCGTGGTTGGATAACTGACATTTACAGCATTTGGCAGACCCTCTTATCCAGAGCCACTTACATTTATACGATTAAGGGCCTTGATCAGGGGCCCAGCAGTGATGGCGTGGACTCTAACCCACAATCTTTGGGTTGGCAGTCCAACACCTTAACCATGAGCCACCACTTCTCGGATGGAAACTGAGATAAATAAAATTGGCCAAAATGCCAAAAATGTAAGTGTAAAAAAATAAACCAAGCGAAAGGGCGAAGCGATAGAAAGCAGTTGAAAGCAGTCCTACACCAGCGGCCATAACGTCACCCCTTTAACGCCTCAGCCACATGCTAGCGGCCACACAGTGTATTTAGTTTATATTTGATCACATTTACCTGGAAAAAGGTAAAAATACCACAAATCATGACAGGTTAGTTCTCTTATCACCTACAGTGTCATTTTGGGTTTAGTTCTGCTTTAATGATGTAGGAGGCTTTGTTTTAATCCCTAACATCTGATGATTTTATACTCCTACTCAGAATGATTTTAGAAGCTTCTTCTTTATGCATTTAATTAAAATTATAGTCCACTCCTACAGAAAGGTCTGATTTTTATATTTTTTTGTGGATGTTTCATTAAAAACAGTCATGGCAACTTTGTGTTCCTTTTCTTCTTTATTTAGATTTGAACAACTGTCAAGTCAAATTCCTTCTCAGTGAAACTTATTCTGTTTATGTACCTTCTCTTTCTCTCTCTCTCTCTCTGTTTCTCTTTCTTTCTTTCTCTTTTTAACAGAATTTGTATCTTGTATTTGCTACCCATCTGCTGTTGACTTGAGCAACCATCTCGTCCCGTCGTCTTTTAATAAACCACACCTTCCCCTCACCATGTCTCTGGCCCTGAAGCAAGTCTTCAACAAAGACAGAACGTTCCGGCCCAAGCGGAAGTTCGAGCCAGGTACACAGCGCTTTGAGTTGCACAAAAAGGCGCAGGCGTCGCTGAACGCAGGTCTAGACCTGAAGCTGGCCGTGCAGCTGCCGCACGGCGAGGACCTAAACGACTGGGTGGCCGTGCACGTTGTGGACTTCTTCAACCGCATCAACCTGATCTACGGTACCGTCAGTGAGTCGTGCACAGAGCAAACCTGCCCCGTCATGTCCGGAGGGCCTAAGTATGAGTACCGCTGGCAGGACGAGCACAAGTACAAGAAGCCCACGGCGCTTTCGGCCCCCAAGTACATGAGCCTGCTGATGGACTGGATCGAGGTACAGATAAACAACGAGCAGATCTTCCCCACCAATGTCGGTAAGCAAAAAAATCCAGCTATTAGCATCTTTTCATGCAACAACATGTTTGCGGAAAAAAACACCTTCAGAGGAAAACACAGATTTTCTTAGTTGCCTAATCCAGAGTTCCCAAGACTTTAATCTGGGATCATTAAACGGCCCACCCTCACATTTGGACAGGCATTTTCTGTCCATTTTAAAATCTATATTTTACTCATATCGTATCTGTATTTGACAATAAAGGTTGCCTTTCAAAATAAAATCCCCTTTAGTTAATAAAGTAGATAAATTACTTGTTCGATTTCGCACCAACAGAACGCTAAATTCAACATAATGTTTCATGGTGATGATCAGGTGACACCGCACGCCAGCCAGCAAGAAAATTCAAAGAATCAACCAAGTGACCAAACGGTTGGGAAAGAAAAGAGTTGTTTTAGACTGCCAAAAGTGGACACATGAATATTTATTTGTTCAATATAAAGAAACGGCTCTTTGTTTCATCTGCCATCTTTCAATACTACTACTAATAATAATAATAACAATAAATCTTCTGTCTGTACAATAAACAAAATAATCTATAAGGAGGCAAAATAAATACATTATAAATTATTTTTAAAATCCTTACATTAATACTGAAAGTCACTCCGGCACATGGAATTTTTGGTTAACAACCGACTCGCCCTCAATTAAGGAAAGGAAAAATGATGTCTGTAAATTATTATGAAAAAAAGATTGGGGACCCCTTAATCTATTGTCATGGGGATTGACAGGCAAGTCTGTGCTGTCCAGATAATAAAGCAAGCACTTAATATATCTGTTCTGATGCTCAGGAGACCCAAAGTTTGGTTTCACAGCTCATCTTTTAATTTACGTGCATCTCACCTGTTTTTCATAAAGCAGCATAATTTTGGAAGCACTGTCTGATCCGGCGTATTCCTGCTTCTCAGTAACGTCCATATTTCCAAGGCTAATAACATCATCATCATAATAATAATACTACTAATAAGAAGAAGAACAATGATTTTGCATTATTATTTATATTAAAAAGGTATTATAATAATTTACAATGTTGTGAATGTCTTTCCTGACAACATTATTAACATGGATAGATCAGTTGCCACAGAAACCGGAGTGTATGTGTATAAACTGGAATTTCTGTAACTGCCTTCAAATTTCTAGTGAAATTTATAGGTTTCTTTTAATTCTAATTATAATTTGCTGTTCAGAAAAAAAATCAGTGTATTGACTTAAAAGTTGTCTTTTAAAAATTCTCAGCATTTTAAGAAAATATTGTACCTGTCGAAAGAGCCTGAAAGAACCATTATTCTGACACCTGATTGGTACAGCCCAGGCTGTAAACCTTAAAATAGCTTTACATTCAAACGAGATGCAAATATGCAAAGTCGGAAAGCGCAGGAGTGTAAACACACACACACACACATTTATGAGAAAAACGACGTGCTGATGTAAGTTAATTTACTGAAACACTACAAATTTAAAAAAAGAAGAAGACGAAGCAAGCCACGATTACATTTCTAAGAAAGCAGCAGGGTTGTTCCAAATGACTCTTTTTTTCTTTCGCTGTCTTCGTCTGGTCGTCACCCTAAACCCGACGCCTCGCCGCTCCTGCACTCATCCAAGCGTCATCTTTCAAGTCAGTTGATGCAGCCCGGCTCAGGATGAAAATACACCTTTTGAAAACGCTGCCAAACCTTAGAGAGCGTAATTAAATCTTTATCCGTCCCTTCATCCATCTACTATTTATAAATAACACAAAGACATAGGAACATATCACGATAGTGTGACACATGACGACGTCTTCGTGATACCTGAAGTAAAGGAACAGAAGCAAGATGATCGGTTTTTTTTAAATTATACCGTGATGTCCTCAGCTAAACAGAAATGTAATATGTTTGCCATATCCTCTGAAAGATACCACTTGGAGCGTCATAATAGGGGTGTGTGTGTTTATACTAATAACCTGGTTACCCGGTGAAAACGCTATTATTTGAGTACTAAGCTTTAATTTAAGGCTGATTATATACACTTCTTGTATGAGCTGTTACTATGGAAACAGTAACACACTGGATCCAGTACGATGATATAAACTTTTTTTTTTTATGTTATAACTAAATTGTACAAAAGTCGTGAAGTCATACAAAAGTTGTGCAAAAACAACATGAAAGTAATATAAAAGTTGTGATGTCATACAAAAGGCATAAAGTCGCACAAAAAAAATTTAGGTAAAACAAATAAGGTTACAAACATATTAAAATTTATCATGTTTATTCTAACAGTGAGAAACAGAGAAACAGAAATAACATCCAGAAAAACACATTTAAAAAAGTTATTATTTGATTTAATTAGGTTAAATAACTATTTTGCCCCTTCACAAAACAAGACTTAATAACTGGTGGCAAAACAGTTGATGCGAAAGAGCTCAGAGTCGCATCTGACCACGACACTTTTACCCAGTTCTTCTCTGAATCATCAGATGTTCATTGGTAAATTTTTACATGGGTCTGTACATGTTATTTCCTGAGCAGGGAGACCTTGCAAGCTCCCCTAGATTTTAGTCCTTTATGGCGTAGTGTGTTACCAGTTGTTTTCTTGGTAAATATGGTTCCAGCTGCTCTGAGATCATTGATAAGATCCTCCTGTGTAGTTCTGGGCGGTTCCTGACCGTTCTTATGATCATGGAAACTCCACGAGGTGAGATCTTGCATGGAGCCCCAGACCGCTAGAGACTGACAGTTATTTTCTGTTTCTTTTATTTGTGAATAATCTCACCAAGCTGCTTGGCCATGGATTTGTAGCCCAGTCCAGCCTTGTGTAGGTCTATACTCTTGTCCCTGACATCCTTGGACAGCACTTTGATCTTAGCCAAGGTAAAGAGTTTGAAATCTGATTGATTGATTGCATCTGTGGACAGGTGTCTTTTATACAGATAACAAGCTGAGACTAAGAGCAATCCTTTTAAGAAAGTCCTTTTAAGACAGTCCCCTTCAAGAGAGTCCCTTTACGAGAGTCCTTTTAGAAGAAACTCCTTAAGGAGAGTCCCTTTAGAGGAGTTCCCTTAAAAGGAGTCCCTTTAGGAGAGTCCCCTTAAAGAGAGTTCCTTTTAGGAGAGTCCCTTTAGGAGAGTCCTGTTAAAGAGAGTCCCTTTAGGAGGGTCCCTTTAAGAGAGTTCTCCTAATCTCAGCCTGTTGCCTGTGTAAAAGACACCTGGAACACTTACTGATTAATAGGAGATCACATTTTTTTTCCTTACTGTATAAACAAGTTGCATAAAAGTGAAGCGATGTAGATGAAGTGATGTACATTTTGTAAGTGTATTTTTAAAGTATAAAAATGATGTAAAATCATACTAAGGTTGTTGGTGAAAACAATGTGATGTCACACATCCCATAAAGACTTATCAAGAGTTGTCCAAATGGCTGGTGCCGTGGAGTAAGGCGGGTTCGATTCCAGCTCAGGTACTTTTCAGTTCGACCTCAATTACTATCTTCCCCCATTTCATCCCTCCATCCTATTAATAAAAATCCTTTTAAATAAAAAAGTTGTTAAAGTGGTGCAAATGTTGTAAAAAAAAAAAAAAAAACACCGGTCTTCCGAATTCGAGAAGTCAAAACACTTTCTGAGCAAATCGATTCATTAAATGGAATATCAGTGAGCGTGAACCTTTTTTACAAATTGCAAAAAACGGTGTTGGTGTCTGTAACATGGCAGGTCATTAGACTGCATTTGATTTAACGGCAAAATACACACATAAAAACTGGATTTATAATGATATTCATAACATATTTTTACACATCAGTATAAATCACATTAGTTTTTTCTTCAGTCTAAATGGCTTTAGCATGGAAGATTTTTCACCGTGTGGTTTTTCGTGCAGCACATGTGGGTTTCATATCATGATACTTCAAACCGAGAGGAAGTTAAATGGAACAAGACGAAAATGGCAACCCGGAATTGCCTTCTGACAGCAGCTTTAATGGTGTCACCGTACAGGACAGTGTTTATTCGGATGATGTCACCCATATAAATGATCATCTAAGTGGTGAAATTAGAATTTTTTGACTGTGGCATTAGAAAAGCTTTCTGATAGCATGAACATGTCTCCACTCTACAGGTACGCCCTTCCCTAAGAGCTTCATGCAGGTGGCCAAGAAGATCCTTTCACGTCTGTTCCGCGTCTTTGTGCACGTCTACATCCACCACTTCGACCGCGTCAGTCAGATGGGGGCAGAAGCGCATGTCAACACCTGTTACAAACATTTCTACTACTTTGTTACTGAATTCAGCCTCATAGACCACAAGGAGCTGGAACCACTGGTTAGTGTGTATATGTGTGTAAATGTGTGTGTGTGTGTGTGTGTTTGAATGTGTGTGTTTTGGAAACAAATCTATATTTTACAAACGCTCGATTGTGCAGGACAGAAGGGTTCTCAAGAGTTTTTTTTAAGGTTTGTTATTTATTCGATTCCTTTTGGCTTTATTGGAATGGCGATTTTAACAAATCACTGCGGGTCATGTGACAAGAACCAACCAATCGGCGTCCTCAACTTTTCTGTTAAACTAAATTTCTTTCTTTGTAAATAAATTTTGTTGCAATGTTGCAGCAAGGTAAAAATCTGTTGCTTAAATTTCCTTACACATTCGAAGTGCAATCGATGGAGTGTTTCGTAAAGTGTTCTCCTCGCGTTTATCTGTGTAAGGGTCCGTTGACATATCGCGTGACCGGAAGCACTTGCTGTCTACTTTTTTTAATCTTGTAATATTATTTTTTTTACAGTTTTAAAAACTTTTTGACCGCATGGTCTGAGAATCAGTTTAACTCATGGTTGCCATTCCCCTACATAGTCCACGTTTGCACATTTTCTCCTTGTGCTAGATTCTAGGTTGTATTTTCTTTTCCTCGTCTGTTCTCTGTCAAACATTATATTGGTGGCATACTGGGAAACACACCAGCTACACGTGATCAGCGCAATCCGAGGGGAGGCTGAGCTTGTCACATCCCTACATCGTGACTTCATAGTTTAGAAACAGCGGCATTAAGGAAGAGACAGGAGGCAGAGTGATTAGGATTATGGAACAAGCTTATCAGAGGGACGACTCATGTTGGACAAAGTCAGAAAGGACAGATTGAATTGTGCAGTGAAGGTAAAATGGAAATATCACGTGTAGAATGTTGGAAATGAAGCTGTAGGCAGGAGGAAAAGAAAAGGAACAGAATATGGATGTTATAAATGAGGACATGAAGTTAGTGGCGGTGAGTGAAGAGGATGCAGAGGAAAGGACTAGATGGAGGCAAATGATTCGCTGTGATACCCCCTGGAAAAAAACAGCTGAATGAAGAAGATGGTGATTGCCTGTTTTTTGGGGGGGTTTTTTTGCTTTTAATGATGACAGGTGAGGCTGTACATTAAAGGAAAAAAAATCCTTTAGATAATAGTGTGCCAAAATGTCTTCCTTTATATCAGACTGTAGTGTCATGTTGCCGCACGTTGTCGGATGCGGTCTGGCCGTCATACAGGAAAACCAACATTTAGTATCGTCTAATAATTTTCCCATTAATCCCATAATTGCTGCCTTTATATTTATATGAAAGTTCCGTAAAAGCTTTAGCAGAATGCCTATGGCTATGTAGACAGGAAATGATGACACTACCACATCCTCCTAACGACTCCTTCCACTTTTACACTAACTGTATTGTAACTTAAAAAAACACACACACACACACGCACACAAGTATTAGGATTTAGTTTGTTACAGGTTCATTTAAAGGGTTTTAGCTTCTACATGAAATTCTTGTAGCTGCACATGAGACCCTCTGTGGTTCCTTCAGCTGGACAGACAGAGAAGATACGTTTCTAAAGAAAGGGGTAAAAGCATTTATGTGTACAAAATCAGGAATATACCAGTTTTGACCTTGTGGGGACATTTGACCTGTCAACATTAGGACAACTGGTTTTATTTAAACAGCAGTGTTATTTCTGTTTCTAATAATGAAGTACAATAAATATATAAAAATATGTGTTGTTAAACCCAGTGCTATTTTGTGTCCCTGCATATACATTTATTCAATTATGTAAAGTAAAACAAAGAGCAGAGTGAGAGAGGAAGAAGAAGAAGAAGCAGAGGCTAGCAGACAAGAGGAAGAGAGAGAGGAAAAGAACTATTTAAATGCGCCCTAAGATGAGAAGAAGAAGAAGCAGAGGCTTATTTAAAATGACGCCCTGCTAGGACGCTCTGCTGGGACAAACAGGGTTTTGGGTGCCTCTGGCGGTTCACAGTTCCAGTGTGATTCACTGAGTTTTCCACATCATCTTTTCCAGGCTTGGGCGATTGACGATTAAACAGAAGGTTTGGCCAAGAAAATGTCACGTCACATGATACATGTGGTGTAAATTATCTTGGTTTGTTTTGCTCTTGTTTGTCTCGTAAGAAGAAAGCGTTGAGATGGTCATACACTCATTTTGTAGGTCAGCAAGTCTGCATGTGGTGTGAGGAGACGTCACTGGTTTTACATGATGTTTTTACTAGGGATGCACCGATACTATTTTTTAACTACCGAGTATGAGTAGTGATATTTTTTTCCTGGTACTCACCGATACTGATATTTTTACTTTAGGTGTCTCTCTGATCTTCTCGTGTCATTTTCTCTCGCAGTGCAAAGGTTTGTCTGTGCTCAGGTTTGTGTTTTAATATCAGAGGTTTATTTTAACAGATTACTCAAATGATACGTAATAATTTTCTTAATATTTTTTATAAAGTTTAGAGTTTAGTGCCTGCCATGTGTGGGTTTTCATCATTAATTTGGCAATGTCCGAGTCTGACATTCTGTCTCCGGAGTCTTTGTGCACCAAAAGTTTTGGCAATGATGTCACAAGAGTGTGTTTTGGTATCTGAGTGTTTTTTTCCTGTATGAGTACAAATACATTTACATCTACAGCACCTTATCCAGACTGACTTACATCTATTTCTTTTTTACAACTCAACAATTAGGGGTTAAGGGCCTTGCTCAGGGGCCCACAAATTTTACAATCTGGTTGGCGCTGTTGAATGTTCTGTACAGCGTTATGTTCTGTTCTCTGTTGTCTTTTTTGCACTGTCTTTGTAATGTTTGTATTGTTTATTGCACCAGGTTGCACACATGCACTTTATGTTTGTTCTGTTCAGTGGCTCTTTGCTGTTATTGTTTTGTGTAATTCTATGTTTTGTGTAGCACCAAGGGGTCCTGGAGAAACTTTATTTTATTTCACAGTGTACTGCATCTGCTATATATGGTTGAAATGACAATAAAGCTCCTTGGACTAGAACTTGGCAACTTGGTGGTGCTGGGAATCGAACCCCGGTCTTCCAATTAGCAATCCAACACCTTAAGTACTGCGTTATCACTTCCCCTATGACTTGAGTATGATACCAACAGTAGTATCGATATCATTGCATCTCTAGTTTTTACTTAGTGTTACACGAATAGCCATGAAAATTTAGATGTAGGTAAATACATCAAGAAAATTATTTTAATTTTAAACTTAAAGGTCTTTGACTGTTTAAATCGCATTCAGGGTTCCATTGTAGTTAAATCCCAAAATAATTCCATTGTTCATAAAACACAACACACGATTTAGGGAAAGTGGTAGCTCAGTGGTTACATTCACTTTATCCAAAACAGTGTAGAAATATGCTCGGAGTCTCATTGTAGAACAGATCAATGCTGGTTCGCTAGATCATAAAACACAAAGTGTAACAACCCACTAAGACGTGAAAAATAGCAACATAAGCTAACTAAGCTAACAAATAAAATGACATTTGCATTTCCTAGCATTTATAACAGACGCCCAAATCCAGAGTCATTTACATTTATCTCATTTATTCAGCTGAGCAGTTGAGGGTTAGGGGCCCTGCTTAGGGGCGCCTGTTAGACATGCTAGGAAATGGAAATTTATCTCATGAAAACACATTTAAAAGTTTACAGGCACAAAAAATTGTTTAATAGTTCATGTGATTTAATTTTTTTTTTTTAATTTTTCTACCTTATGCTAAATTCACAGCGAATGTTAATGCATTCTGTCTCTTTTTTTCTCCAACAGAAAGAGATGACATCACGGATGTGTCACTGAACCGCCGCCCCCTCGAGGTGGTACATTCCAGAAAAAAACGCCGGAATCAACGAGTAAAAAAAAAAAATTAAAAAAAAAAAAGAACCCGGAAATCAACAATTTTTTAATTAAAAAAAAAAAAAAAAAAAAAGAACCAAAGTTTTTAAAGACTCTATTTTTATATACAATAAAAATAAAAAGTACTGTAATATTGGATTTAGCAAGACGTCTCTTATAAATGTCCCGAACGGCTCTTCTTTATGTATAGAATTTGGTTTTGTAGAATTCAGTATTAGAAATGATTTTCTTTCTTTTTTTTCAGTTTTGATCCTGATCCATTTCTGTAATTGTTTAGGTGTCTAAAACATCCAGATTCTATTTGTTAATATTTATGTATGTGTTTGAGACATTAAACATATTCTGCTAAATAGATTTATGTTTCTGTCAGATCGAAGAACAGCAACTAAAATATACAAGTGTACAACAATTCATTCCATCAGCCAATCATTTACCACAATGTATAAAATCAGGCAGTTACAGAACAATATACTAGGAAGTGGATGGTGTTGGACTGCTGATCATGGGTTTAATTCCCTGTACCAACAATCTGCCATTACTGGGCCCCTGAACAAGGCCCCTAACTGCACAGTTAAATCATTTCATTAATAATCTAAGTCACTCTGGATAAGGGAGGCTGCTAAATGCCAGAAATGTAATTGTATAGTATGGACCGGAGCATCAGATGTTCTGGTTAAAATTTTTTATGAACTTCTGATGTCAAAACAGACCTGATGGGCCGCAACTGTGTATTTTGATATTTAGCATTTTTGTTCACTAAAAACAAAATTAACGCACTTTCGTTCAATGCTACATTCGCTCAGGCTGCAACGAGGACTCTTCTCATTTTTTTCCCGCCTAAAGAGATCGTTGTTTTGCCAACCTTTAAATATGATGCGAAAGCAAAATACTGCATAATTATTTCATCTTCGTTCAATAATATTGTTGTATTTATTTCTGGCTTTAGTTCTCAACAAGTCTCATTTCTTTTTAGCTGAGTGAAATCTAAGTTATGCCTGTTAATGTTTTCCTCTAGTGGACAACATTAGTTTTGCAGCCTTCATCTCTGTTTCGATTGATATAAATAGCTGAATTGTTTACATGATTAGTTCGATTATTTAATTACTGATAATAAACTCATATTGAGCTTTAATTCACAATTTTTTCCCACATTACTAACTTTTCTTTAGTTTGTAGTGAAATCCTGCAGGATTGAGGGTCTGATAGTTATCAGTACACGGAACATGTTTGACTGTATACACTGAAATATATTATAGAACTTTCAATAAAGCAGTTCACAAAGTGGCACAAGATTAAAAAGCGAATCTGGAAAAACAAAAGTTTTGTGTAAAAATGGCCTCAAAGTAAGAAGGTCCCGGGTTCGATTCCCCTGCAGGGGCCTTTCTGTGGGGAGTTTGCATGTTCTCCCCGTGCTTGCGTGGGTTTACTCCGGGTTCTCCGGTTTCCTCCCACAGTCCAAAAACATGTATGTTAGACATTCCCTGTGATGGACTGGTGACCTGTCCAGGGTGTACCCTTCCTGCCTTTCGCCCTTTCAGAGACGGCTGGGATAGACTCCAGCAGATCCCTGTGACCCCGAATTAGGGAATAAGCGGGTACAGAAGATAAATGAATGAATACATAAATGAAAGAATGACTGAATGGATGATTAGATGCATGAATGGATTTAGAATTTACCAATAGTTGAACACACAATGGCGCAACACAGTTAATGCACCAGGTGGCGCCATAAGCGCTTAAAAGCCCGTACCGTTAAACTTCTGAGAACTTTGAAGTTCTTTGTTCTTTGTTTTTTTTTTAACTATTTTAAAATTTTAAATGTATTTTAAAGTCGATTTGATGCACAAGTTTAAATGGCGGCGGTGTTTGTTGTTGTTGCAATACATTTTAAATAACAGAAACATTTTAATGACAATTGTGTGTGAAATGTTTGTGCTGTTCTGTCTCTCAGGGGCAGAAAGGGCCAGAATGTCAGACAGAGAAAGAAATCAAGCTCAGTATAACCGGGGTTTATTAATCGTCGAGGTTTTTTAAGCACATTTAAAGCACATTTTCCGCCACTACCGCATATGACATCATTTCTCCAGCGGCCTCAGACATAGGATAGGATTCAGACATACTCGCTTTTGCACACTATCCTATAATAAGGAGGTATGCGTAACTCCTAATCCAGAGCGACTCACATTTCTTCCTCATCTTTCATCTTCTATAACTGCTTATTCCCTGATTCGGGGTCACAGGGATCTACTGGAAGCTATCCCAGCCATCTCTGAAAGGGTGAACGGCAGGAGGTGTACACCCTGGACAGGTAACCAGTCCATCACAGGGCCACACTTACACTCACTCCTATTGGCATACATGTAAACCCACGGGGAGAACATGCAAACTCCAGAAAGGCCCCTGCCCAGGAATCGAACTAAGCCACCATGCTGCCCCGACTCTCATTTATCTTATCTAATTAGGCAGTAACGTTAAAGAGCCTTGCATATGGGCCAGACGTGGCAGAGTGTCAAAACTTTACTAGCCACCATTAGAGTTTAATATAAATCTGAAGTTAAGTATCGAACCCTGGACCCTGGGTCTTTAAGACGGTGCTTAAGAGAAACAACCCATAATGCTGAGGCGCACTGTTTCTAAATACTTTTCTCGGAAAGATTGGGGAATACACCAATTCTATAAACACAATACACACATTAACACCCCCAGCAGCAACATCAAACTTTGATATTTCTGAGAAGAAGAAGAAACTGGAAACTCTGTTTAGCCAAACATTAGCGCTCAGGACTGAACCATGTTACTAGCGTTACCATGTTAATAATTATTTGACTTACTGGAGCCATAAAGCGTTTTACTGCTGCACTTTCTGCACTTAAAACAGGTTATGCTTAAGATAGCGTTATTTTTAACTTGGTCAATAATGAGTTGTAAATTCCTTCAGCTGTAAACAAATCACAGTGCAAAAGCACAGAGTCTCTGGCAACCCAGTGGGGGTATTTGGACAACACATTTGGGAAACTACCACATTAGAGCAATGTTTGCACAAAGGGGCTCATTACTCATCTTTTTTCAGCGTCAGTGGCTGTAAATAAGCCACAATATAATACACTAAATGTTTCTGGACACCTTGTTATCTGATCCATACATGGTTCTTCTCCAATCTGTTGCTCTACATTTAGAAGCACTCAGTTATCTAGAATGCGTTGATTTGCCTCTGTGCACAGAGACTTTGAGCTCCATGAAGACACAGGCGACGTTTAAATGTGCATACTGCTTAAGTAGGCACCACATTTGAGTTAGTATCCAAAGAGACTTACATTTTTCTCCTTTATACAACTGAGAAATTAGGGGTTAAGGGCCTTGCTCAGGGGCCCAGCAGTGGTGGCTTGGTGGAGCTGGGAATTAAACCCTGATCTTTCAATTAGCAGTCCAACACCTTAACCACTGAACTACCACCTCCCCAGTTATTGCTGGTGACATACGCTGTCCGACGTGAATCTAAATTTGGATAATGTTTAACTTGATATGTAGATTTCAGACGAAGCTACGGTCTTCATGAATGGCTGAAATGGAAGAACTCAAGGGTCCTGCAATGAACACTGACTCTGACCTCAACTCCACTGAGAACTATTGGAATGCAACGAAAAGCCAAATTGGAACACTGCCTTGTCGAGGAAAAACCGCACAGCCGACACATACTCCAAAAAACTGATGGAAAGATTTCGCAAAAGATGTTATTTTGAAAGTAAACGGAGGAATTTACTCAGTGGTGTTTATGATAAACCTATAAGCCTATAATTTTGGAAAATAAAGTAAATAGCAGTATGCTAATCATTGAGCAAATAAAAAAAACACAAACAAAAATGCAAGAAAGATCATTTTTTTATATTTATTTAAGATCTCACACTTTAAATTGAACTTACTAAGTTATATTCATTTGTGTATAAATAAAAGCGTAGATACATTTTTGCTTAAATTTCAGAACGAAACATTCGAAACTGAACATGGAACGTTATTAATAGTTTATATAGGTTCCTGTGATGTTCTGAAAATAATGTTTATGGAACGTTATTAATAGTAAATATATGTTCCTGCGATGTTGAGTTAAAAACCTTCTTAGAACAATGTTCTTGGAATGTTTTTTTCGTTATTCGTACTTGGTCATTCCTAATTTTTTAAAGAAAAGGTTAAACATCAATAAATAACTATAACAGAACGTACTACTAACGTAAAACTGGACATTTTAAATTATGTTTCCAAAATCAAAACAGAGCCTCTTTGACACAATCGTTATTGTTAAAATGCGCTACATAAACGCAGGCGACTTGACTTGATGAGAAATAAATAATAATTAAATATTCCTATTTATTCAT
Organism: Bagarius yarrelli; assembly: GCA_005784505.1. Taxonomy (NCBI): domain Eukaryota; kingdom Metazoa; phylum Chordata; class Actinopteri; order Siluriformes; family Sisoridae; genus Bagarius; species Bagarius yarrelli. Next base: position 636,995 of record VCAZ01000147.1, read on the forward strand.
TATTCCTAATTTGGGGTCACAGGGATCTGCTGGAGTCTATCCCAGCCGTCGCTGAAGGTGTGAAAGGCAGGTGGGGGGACACCCTGGACAGGTCGCCCGTCCATCACACACACTCACTCACTCCTATGGGCAATTTAGATTCACCAATCAATCTAACATACATGTTTTTGGACTGTGGGAGGAAACTGGAGAACCTGGAGTAAACCTGGGGGGAGAACATCCCAACTCCACACAGAAAGACCCCTGCCCGGGAATTGAACCCAGGACCTTCTTACTGTGTGGCAACAGTGCAGACCACTAAGCCGCCGTGCTACCTAACCCTAATTAATTGAATGAAATATTTGCAGATGCAGACAAACTATAGACTGAACAACCATTAAAAGTAAACACACAATGAAAAACAACAACAAACAACAAACAGCTCACTTCCGGGTTCATTTAAGGAAAAAAAACATTAACCATAATAATACATCATCTCTCTCTTTATTAATGAATACATTTATTTTTGCTCTTAGGCTCTTGTTAAAGATTCAGAGTAGACCCTGTGGTCCAGTCCGTGTGATACGTGCAGAATGTGCAATCTTTACGTGTGTGTTGCCAAATCCACCGTTATCCCTGCTGTTAAGACCTCTGGTTTGGTTTGATGTTATCTCAGTAAGTTAACAAAAAATACACACAAACAGAAATTGATACACATTCATGTCCTTCGGCTATAATTATATAATTTATCTCCCTTGTTTACATGCATTCATGTTGTATTGTTGATACAGTTTGAACTAAATATATATTTTAGATTGATTGAACTTATTTCCTGGATCTCAAGTTAATAAAATATATCTATAATAAAATATAAATTTTGTTGCATTTACACTTGAATGCATCTCAGATTTATATTGGTTCCAGGTGCAAACGTTTACACGTTAGATTTATAAGTGCAGACATAACCTTTAACCTCAGGACAACAAAGGGAAGTTCTAGGATGTTCTCTGATGTTACAGTATACTACGATCAATATTTACACAGACACATCTGTGGCCCTTTACCCCAGAAACAGTACATTTTATAATAAAACAAGGTGCCGTACTCATAAAAGCAAATAAACAAAGGACATTTTTAATAATGAACAATAAATGCAGAAGGATTTTTTATGTGATTATATATTTGTTGCATTAATTTATCTAACCTACTATTGTGTGATGTTAGTTTTAATAAATCTTTTAACACACAATTTTAATAAAAATGTTTAGTATAAAGCTTGTATTTTTTGTATTGATTTCCGCTTATTTTACAAAAACCTGGCAACCCATAGCAGATTCAGCGCAGCCGGTTACAACCGGTCTGCGCTTTGTTTTCTTCTGGAACGTGCCCGAAGTACTGAGAGCGGAACGTCATGCAACAGTGGGCGGGGCCAGAACATCCGTTTGAGTGGGCGTGGCTTCGGCACTGCTTCGTGCTTTGTGTGCGTGTGTGTGTGTGTGTGTGTGTGTGTGTGTTGTCTGGTTCAATGCGGCTCAGAGTTGCATCAGAGACAGTTAGGAGATTCTCAGGTGAATTTTGACAGCGTCATTGCACGTTTTAAATTCTTTATCAGACTGTGTGATGACGCAGCAGAATGTTTTTACAGACAAATGGACAAGATGGCAACAAAAAGAACCTGAAATATAAATATTCAGTATTAGTCAGGTATAAAATACAAATGTAAATATATATAAAGGGGGGAAGTGGTGGCTTATGGTTAAGCTACCACCGTTGGGACCCCTTAACCCCTAATTTCTCAGTTGTATAAAAGAGATAAATGTTAGTCACTCTGGATAAGAACGTCTGCCAAATACTGTAAATATAAATGTATAAAAAAGCTAAAATTGGGAACAAATTGGCCATAAACTGCAAAGTGAAATCAATCAGTGTAAAATCTTTCTTCCTCTCTCTCTCTCTCTCTCTCTGTCTTTCTATCTCTCTTTTTTAACTTTCTGTATGTCTATCTCTTTCTGTCTTTCTCTGTATGTCTCTCTCTTTTTCTCTCTGCTTTTCTTGTACTTTCTCTGTCTCTCTGTATGTCTCTCTCTCTATCTGTCTCTCTTACTCTCTTCCTGTCTCTCTCTCTGATGAAAAGTTTTATGACCTAATGATTACAACATTTGGGACTTTTGAGAATTAAGGTGTGTCAATCGCAGCTCCTTTTTTGTGAAAATTTGATGATGCGATTTTCTGATGACGTTTTCTTAGGGTTGGATGTAACAGGGTTGAGAGAATGTTCTGGAACTAAAATGGACATTTTGCATTATCAACATATTAAGCCATTAAAGATTTATTAAAATGAAAATTTAAAGATCTTTTAAATCATATTAAACTATTTTATTCACAATATAAAATAGATAACATAAATCCACTAACTAAACTCATTTTCAATTTGATGCCTGCTACAGGTCTCAAAAAAGTTGGCATGGGGCAACAAAGGGCTGACAGCAATAAAAAAAAGCTGGAATAACATTTAGCAACTAATTAAGTTAATTGACATCAGGTCTATAACATGATTAGCTATGAATCGCTAATCATGTCTTTTAGAAGTAAAGATCTCATCACCTACAGTGCTTAGGCCAAAGAACTTTTGATAGATACCCGTGGTCTTTGTGCCCTCGAATGACAATGCATTACTCACTAAATGGGTCCAGGAATACCTCCAGAAACCACTGTCGGTAAACACAATCCGCCAAACTAAAGCTCTATTAAGCAAAAAGGAAGCTATATGTGAACATGGTCCAGGAGCCTCATCATGTCCTGTGGACCAAAACTCATTTAAAATGAACTGATTTAAAGTGAAAAAGTGTTCTATAGTCAGACAAGTCCAAATTTGACATTCTTGTTGACCCAGTGTCCTCTGAGCTAAAGAGGAGGGAGACCTTCCAGTGTCTTATCAATGTTCAGTACAAAAGCCAGCATTTCTGATGGTATGGGGTGTATAAGTGCATACGGTCTGGGCAGCTTGCGTGTTTTGGAAGGCACTAGAAATGCTAAAATATATATAAAGGTTTTAGAGCAACATATGCGCTCCAGATGGTGTCTATTTCAGGAAAGGCCTTGTGTATTTCAGCAGGACAAAACCACATACTGCAGCTATTACAACAGCATGGCTTTGTAGTAGAAGAGTCTGGGTGCTGAATTAACCGGCTTGCAGCCCAGATCTTTCACCTATAGAGAACATTTAGCGCATCATTAAACGAAAAATACGTCAAAGACGACCGCAAATTCTTCAGCAGCTGGAAACTTGAATAAGGCAAGAATGGGACCAAATTCCAGCACCAAAACTCCAGAAACTCATAATCTCGTTGCCCAGATGTCTTCAAACTGTTTGAAAAAGGAGAGGAGATGCTGTACCAGGGTAAAAATGGTCCCTACCAACTATTTTGAGACCTGTAGCGGGCATCAAATTTGAAATGAGCTTATTTTGTGCATAAAAGTGTAAAGTGTCTCAGTTTAAACATCTGTTATGTTATGTACGATGTTCAATTGTGAATAAAATATTGCCTTATGTGATTTAAAAGTCTTTTAGTTTACATTTTATTAAAAAAATGCCCCAACTTTTCAGAAATTTCTGGACCTAGAAAGACTACAGAAGACTGGAGAGTGTTGATTATATGTGCATATTGACTAGTCTGTAATGAATCTGTGCATTTATTAACTGACCAGTATTTACGATTTTTACGATTTATACGATTTATACGATTAATCCGTTTACTCATATGGTCATTCATCAAGTCTTATGTTATTTCGAGCTCATGGTTGTGATGCGTCACATCAGTGTTTGTTTGTGACACTGGATGCCACTTGCATGTGCTGCCATCGGGTAACTGCTACATGCAACTATAAGCACTATTGACAAAACTTCAGGAAATAGTTTACTCTGGTTTTACCCTCTAAAACACATTTAGATCTTTATTAGGATCCATCCTAGCTGTCAAGAATCTATTAACAGACCTCCAGAGTCGCTCACAGTTCCAAGAACTCCTTCCTTTAACTCCATACCATATAGAGTATCCTTATAAACAGATTCTTTAGTAATAGTACCAAGCACACAGACAGTTATTAATTCATGTCTGCAGGTGTGTGTGATCTGTTTCTGATTGCACTGGAGGTTTTGGATGAAAGCCCTGGAGTGCAGATCAAGCTTGTGTTTCTGCAGCTCTCAGCTCTTGGAAAGCTCTGGATGCTCCTAAGTCAAGCGTGTGTGTACTAAGTAGCTGGCAGCTAGGAAAATATTCAGGTGTAACAAAATAAGAGCAACGACTAGTGTATGTGTATACACACGCACATTCCAGCACTACTCTAACTCATTAGCACACACACGCACGTTTCAGGTAGCACTTATCACTTAGGTATCTCGATTACTAGAAATCTAGCTGAAATTCCACTTTCTATACTAAAACTTGAAAAAAAAACAACAGTTGCAGTTTTTTTTTTCTTTTCTCCCGTTTCCTTTCACTTTAGTAAACACTACTCTGTTTACATTTTTTCCAGAGTGACTGAGAAGTTAGGGGCCTTGCTCAGGGGCCCAGCAATGGCAGCTTGTCGGTCAGTGGAATTGAACTTATGACCTGCCGATCAGCAGTCCAAAACATTTAAGGTGGCAAAAACAAAACAGTGCGATGCCACTTTCTTCATGTAACCATGACGACAATCATTATATAACATACTTTTAAAAACATAGGCACGCAGTATGGGACGGGAAATATCGAGACGTCCAAAACAACAAAGCAGTTTTCATGTGATTAAGTTCTAAGTCAGTTTTGAAAACTCGAGTGTGGTAGGAGTAAGATAATGACCACCATGTGTCCCAGTATCAGAAGATAACACACTTCGGTTGGAGCAGCAGGGCCTCCACTACGGAGCCAAGTTAGAGTGACATAAACAATAATAATACATTACAAAGATAGTTGAAATAGTACAGTTTATAGGGTAATTTGTTACTCTACATTTAGTAGGGGAAGTGGTAGCTCATTGGTTCGGGTGTTGAGCTGCTTATTGGAAGATTGTGGGTTACACCAGACTGCCACTGTGGGGACCCTAACATAAGTCGCTCTGTATAAATGCCAAATATGTAAAAAAAAAAAAAAAAAGTGATTTTCCTACCCACAATGCACCTGGTACTGAGAACTGATAAACCAGTCCATTGCTGTGAGGATGCATGGAATCCTGTCTCTTCAACATAACAGCAAAGCCCCACCCTGACAGCCAGTACATTTGAAGGTACACATGAAAAATAAAAACACACTCGGCAAAGAACACCCCCACATTCCAGCCAATCAGAAGCCACGTTTAAGTTGCAGGCGTCAGTTGATTCTGAAAAGCACATTCCAGGCGCCAAGTGAGTATGAAACATCGCATCGCCCCCCTTTTTTTTTTACGATGTTGTGCTCGTGCTCATGGCCTGAGAGTTACCCCTCGCGCCTGTTGTCAACACCACCAGGAATTGCATCATGTGCTTCTCCCTCCCTGAGCAGCAGGCAGAGCTTTCGCAATGTTTGCTTCTGTTTTCAGTAATGAGTGTGTAGGTCAAGAGAAAGAGAGAGAGAGAGAGAAACTGGGAGTAGGGGAGTAAGTAAAAGAGAAAGCCGTACGATTCCACTTCCTTGAGTGCCCTTAAACGGTAAGGGAGGGAGAAAGCAGGATTTGTTGGATGGCTTGAGACTTTCCAGATCTTTCCCTCGTCTATCATGCAGTCCCACAGATCATAATATAAAATGTGCAAATAAGCAAAAAAAAAAACTCCACCAGCATGACTAACATTCGACTTGTTTCTGCTCTTTCGAAGAACAAGGCTCAGAACAGAGAGCCGTTTCATTTACACCGTCGTGTTAAAGGGTGTAGCGCCATGCTACTTCGCTCTCAGCTCACTGCAAAAATTTTCCAGAATGTGCCAGCATGAGTTCCTGTCTAGATTTCTTGGAAGCACCGTATTGATATGTCACGTGAACACACTGAAAGTTTACTTCAGGACATGTCTTATAGTTACATGTTGTGATAAAATATGATCTTTGAAATGCTGTTAAAAAAGATAGAATAGTTTGATCCCTACTGAGTCTACAAGAATGGGGGGATGAGGGACTGCAAAAAAAGTAACCAAAATGTGGAAAGGGGGAAGTGGTATTACAATGGGTAAGGTGTTGGACTGGTGATTGGAAGGTTGCAGTTTCAGGTCCCAAAACAGCAGCAGACATGGAAATTATATAAGTCACTCTGGATAAGGGGATTTGCTAATTGCTGGAAATGTAAAAATGAACTAGTTGTAAAAGATAAAAATGTGATTACAAACAACGTATAGCGTGTGGTGTTCGCGCCTTAAAATCTGACAAATTTTGTTCTAAATCTGGGGCAGGACCTCAGATCATACAGTACATCCAGATATCCAACGTAAACTAGATTTAGCCTCAGTCCACAAAGACCCTTAATTTTCCTGTCCTGTTCCTACCCACGATGCATCTGGGGTGGTGATTCTATTACAGTACATACATTTGTAAATAAACATGCCTCTCTTACATAACACAAAAGTCCCACCCTGATGGTGCGTGCGTTTGAGGGTAGACTGTAAACACCCCCACATTCCAGCCAATCAGAGGCTACGTTTGTGTTGCAGATTTTCTAGCCAGCTATGCGCTGCTGTTGATTCTGTAATCAATAATATAGAGGAAGATAATGTGTCGGAGTTAGAGACTACTCATCTCGCTAGCTTATTATTTATACATTGTGTTCTATAACTATATCACAGCATTTTGCACTTGTTGTAATTTAACAAAGCTCTTTGTTAAACCAGATAAAAGAGCATTTTGGTAATTTCATCAGTTCTTACTATCACCTGCTGGGAGAATATCACAGGCTTTAGATATATTCCTAACCTTAAACACAGCCTGCTTCTCACAGGCTTAACCTCCATAGATAAGGACCCATAATAGTGATCTCTGCTTTATCTTTAAAGCTGCATATAATGATGATGTACCTGAAACCCGATGTCAATAAAAGACCTGTAAGGCTCAGGTGCTGAAGACATATAAAGCTGTTTGGGATTAATGAATTATCCTGGCTTACAGGAGGGTAAAATTTTGAAGGGCCCAAAATGAAACCTTGAGGTACTCCACAGGAGAAAGTATGATAAAAGTGTTTTAGGAATAGGAAGTAAAAGCCAAACAAGCAGACAAACAAAACAACACAGTTTGTGGTATATCGAGAGTTATCCATAGCTGGCATTATTGGCATATTCAGAGGAAATATTTCTATATCTATCATATAGTATATTATATGTTGTGTTTACTGGTATACTTTAGAAGTTTAGATTAGTCACTTGTGGTTTTGACTTTCGCACAAGTCCCTAATACAGGGGTGTCCAAACTCTGTCCTGGAGGGTCAGTGTCCTGCTGAGTTTAGCTCCACCTACCTCTAAGTTACAAGTAAAACTAGCAAGATTAATTGGTTCAAGTGTGTTTAATTAGTGTTGAAGCTAAACTCTGCAGGACCTCCAGAACCGAGTTTGGACACCCCTGCCGTAATATATTCACGAAGCCCCGCTGACTGGATCCATAGTGAACCCTGAAGTGTCTAATGATTTAAAGGAGGCACATCCTAACAACCATGTTAACTTAATACAGTAGAAGTATTACATTTTCTCTAATGTTATATTCAAATAAATTAAATGATTTGATAAATAAATTATTATTGCTTATTTAACAAAATATTTATAACATGTTGTTTAAATGTTATTAGGGCAGCACAGTGGCTTAGAGATTAGCACTGTTGCCTCATAGCAAGAAGGTCCCGGGCCTCTCCTGCTTTTTGCCCTTTTAGAGACGGCTGGGATAGGCTCAGGCAGATCCCTGTGACACCGAATTAGAGAATAAGCGGGTATAGAAGATGAATGAATAAATGAATGAATGAATAATTGTTTATATGTTATGTATAATTTTGGAAAAATAATATTCCATATTTAAAAGCAAAGTGCATATAAAAGCAGTGTTATAATTAGGTGTTGTTTAAGTACCATTATGACTCACAGTTTTTCTCAACTTGATTACTGATCATATTTTGCATGAATGGATGAATGACAGCAGTGTGTGTGTGTTATTACAGAAACTTGCATCATGCACGAGCTCTCTGACTGTAATTTATAGCGGAAGTGGACGTCTACTGTACGCCTACGTTTGAGTTTATATGTTTGACCATTAGGAAAAAACTAAAATCATTTGTTTATTCGTTATATATGTTTTATTGGGTTTTTGGACTGATTTTGTTTATTGTTTATTGCTAAATAAAGTTTATAATCCGCCTTTGAACAAACTACGTCACCGTGTATGTGCAGCGTGTTCTCAGACGATGGGCGTGGCATAGAGTGAACAAAGGGCGGAGTTTAAACGACAGCGAAGTTATATAAACCCCTTCACACACCGCCTCGTATCTTCCACACAGTAGAACACCACCAGGTCCCTGGTCATACCATCGGCTGAGGGGTCGTACAACGGCATTCAGACTGGAGCTTTAAACCTAATTTAACGGGGTAAGGATCTATTTTGGATCGATATCATTTTTTGTTACAATTTTTTCTTATGTATATCTTTTTTTAAGTGTTTAGCCGTTTAGCATTAAAGCACATGCCTGTGGAAACAATAGCCAGTCAGGCTAGCGCACAAAGCAAAGTTAGTGATTTATATTTTTCATAAATATTAGGTTTTTTTAACGTTTAATATTAAACGACTTTTTAAAAAATGTGTTAAATAATTAAATCAGTAAAAATGTTCAATTTGCTCTTAATCTCTTTTCTAACGGACATTTAGAAATGGGCGTAATCGCAAATCGATATCGACTCCCTACACAAGTGCACTTTTTCCAGCATTAAGTAACAGCATTAAGTGACCTATCTAGTGCACTAGACTTGCGTTTTTGTTATTCGCCTCTTTTAAGATGGAGACTGTATATATTTTATTTTACAATTTTTTTTATGCACCAAAATAATCGGTAAAGGCAACGGATAATAAATTAAGTGCATTAATTTATTTAATAGTTGTAATTAAGCTAGCGATTTTATCACATACCTTTCGTTAACATTACCTGGTCAAAATTTCCAGAATTTTCCATTAAATTCAATAATTATTTCAAGTTAATAATTTGCTAATAAATTCATCAGCAGTTTAAGAGTTTCATTTATACTTATTTCGACATCTCAGTCTAACATTGTGCAGGATGGATTTTTTCAGATTTGTAGATGTTTTTTTTTTTTTAGAAAAGGGTTGAATGTAGATAGTTTAAGAGATTTTTATAATAGATATACCTTTAAAAGTGTTTTTTTAAGAATCCTGATTGCAGGTGATTTAATTAAAGAAGTTGATCTGAAGAAATTGAACTTGGGTTTGATTTTGTTCATTGAAATGAAAAAAAAAACTGGTTAGTGTGATTGATTATGTAGTTATACAGAAGAAAACATTTGATGAATTGATTAGACACAAAAACAAATCAATGCACGTTTTTATTAGTTTTGATAATTAGGCGTTGATTGACTTCATAATTAAACTCAAATATAACTAATATGTCAACCATCGCAGGAAAGAATGTTATTTAAGGCTTTTGAGCGATACTGTATAACGATGCACTCGTCATATATCCAGTTTGTCTGGATGTTATTCTTGGCACACTGTATCACTTTGCTGCCATGTTGGCACACTGCCAAAACCTTCTTTATGCCTCATTGTTTTGACTGTTATAAAATCGCAGCCTTCACATTGCAGCCATGACCGATGTTCTTTACTTATCGTTCTTTTTGTTTGTTTGTTCGTTTTGCTCCTTTCTCAGATTTCCCGTTTAAAGCACCGCAGTCACCAGACCTCAGATTAGCTAAGTGAGATCATCACTTCAGCTAAGCGGACCGTTGTTTGCCGGCAGCCGCTACTGATCCATCAGGGAGAGAGAGAAAAAAAAAAGTCACCAAATCAGGAAGCAAAATGGTGCAGAACAAGATCGCAGCCGTAACCGGATTCCATCGCTCTTTTAAGGTGTGTTGTCATGCACACCCGGTTCCTTTTTCATGGGTGCGAGGGACAGCTTGCAGAGACGAGCGTCCTGGAACACATGGATGTTTATACCCATGTTTATGTATATGTTTATATGGATGATGGATACACTTTTCGTATTAAAAAGCAATTTTATTATAACGCGTTAAATACATGTTATCATTTAAGAAACACAAAAAGGAAAATACAGATTTAAAAGCCTTTTTGTTTGACTTTTTTCTAAAATGTAACATTTTATACGTCTCAGGGTCAAAATCCTTTTGAAACGGACGAATTCTCTAAAACCGGATCCCACCATCTTGACCCCGCATTCAATTTCGATTGCTCCACTCGCCCCGGTGAGTAAAAAAAAAAAAACTTCACTGGCGTCCTTGAATCGGTCTCGTACATGCCAGCGGTTATGTACACCTTCTGGCAATGCTTACAGAATTTATTTTTTTAGCCTGCTGATGCTTATCTGCTTTTAAAACCGCATCACACAGGCATTTTGCGGAGGGATTCCTGTGATGTGGGTCACCCCTTCCACTGTTTACAGTAAAGAGTCAGTCGCGCTATACTTAAGCCAGTGCCATTAGCCAGTGTTTAAAGAATGAATCAGTTTCTTCGTTTCTGCGAGCGTAATCGTTTTCTCTTTCCTCTCTTCCCGACATGAAGACATGCCATCCAGCCAGCCGATTGACATCCCAGACGCCAAGAAGAGAAACAAGAAGAAAAAAAGGTGCCGAGCGACGGACAGCTTTTCTGGGCGGTTTGAGGGTGAGTGTAACGGTGTGTGTGTGTGGTCATGCCATTGTTTACATAATCCTAATTTGTAACTGCATCTCATTCATGGTGTGTTGTAATTATGGTTTATATATTGCTTATTTATTTTCAGTCGTATTATACGTTATCGTGCTATAGTCTAGCGTATGTATTCACAGCATGTGTTCCTGTGTAAAGCCAGATCTGTGTATTGGAAAGGGTCTCATGATACGGTACATATTTTAGGATATATTGCAATATGATACAAATTGCAATACTTTAAAATAAATGAATAAAAAGAATTGTATAACATAAAGCTACACAAACAAATTCAAAGCCTGAGATGCCCTTATTTTTCCACCATGTTTGCTTCTGGGAACGTATGTGTCAGTGACAAATACAGGGGCGGAGGAGGAAGTTGTTTGATGTAAATGTTAATGTAAATCAGATTAAAATGTGATTGATTGGATACTAGAGATTAAAATATCAATACACAATTGAGGGAAAAATTGTCATGATGTACAGACCTACATGCAGCCCTTTGTGCATGTAAATCCGAATCAGCATTTTGTATTGTTGTATAGAAAACATAAACACAAGTTTCTGCTTGTTTTATTTTCATTCAGATGTCTATAAGCTGCAGGATGAGGTGTTGGGAGAAGGAGCTTATGCAAAAGTGCAAACGTGCATCAACCAAATCACACAGAAGGAATACGCCGTGAAGGTAAGACGCACTTCCTGTCTCCTGTGCGGTTTGTCAGCGGTCTGAAACTCGGTGCTGCCGTGTTGTTTTGAACAGGATTACCCTTTTGCACTCGTGCTAGTTCCAGGAAAACGGGTTACTGGAAGCGGAGCTGCCGTCTCCACATGACTGCAGTTTATTGTTGCGCTTGTTACATTTCGGAACACCTGCAGGATGTGAGATGTTAACCACTCCTCCGTCTCCTTCGGCTTGTTGATTATGAATGTAAATCTACACCCGTGTTTATGCAAAGCTTTTTAAGATTTAATAAGCGCAGTGTGTGTGTGAAACAGGAATGTAAAGATATTTACAGGTTCTGTGTTATTCCTGAATCATGGCTTTGAGTGTTCTTTAACCGTGAAAGTTAAATATTAGTCAAGATTAAACGGAGCTGTTTGGGAATTCGTTCAATCATTGTTGCGAGAAAAAGAGGTTGTCCGTCCTACACTGTTGCACTGTGGCTGCGTTTACTGCTGGCTCAGCAAATAAGATTTTACCCCATCCTGTTTTTGTTAGATCATCCGTTAAGTCGGCCAATCCGAACACTTTAGAGGGTCGCATCCTCCTTTGTTCTGCTCTCTGATTGGCCAACTAACCAGGCAGTGTCAGGAACATCGTGTTCTGTTCTGGCATGTCTGCAAAAACACACACCAGTAAGAGGAAGAAAGGGAGGAGGGCTGTCCCGAGGTTGTCTTAAAATGTTTACCCAATTTCTCGCTCATGAGTCGTAAAACAATGTAAGGCGTGGCCTCGAAAAATAAACGTTACATGCCCTAGGCACAAACCTCGTGACATTTATTTTTTTCCTCCTCGTCAAATGTTCTTTGAGGAAGTAAAATGTTGAGAAATACTCTGGGTGTTTTGATTTTCAGGGGCACGTGCTTGCAGGGACAGAACATGCTAGAGTGTTTTGTTTCTGTTTATATTTTAATTTAATATAATTTAAAAATAAGCATTGTTTTAAAAAAAAGTTGATAGAGACTACAAGCAGCAGATATTTATAACTGTTTTGGTAGATAACTGCTCAAATTCTTTCTTTTTCAACACTCTGACCTCGGGGTACTTAATGTCCATCAGGGTCGTTTTTTTTGGGGGTGGGAACAGGCTTTGTAAATTGAGACCAGATGCCATGGTCACTCCACTCCCTCCCTGAGGTCGGGGCTTCTAGGGGGGTTGGGGTCGATTTCCAAGTCTAAACAAAAGAGCTAAGAGAATCCTCCACAGCCTGCCCTTCTGAGTTTCAACCCTTCCTTTCTTTCATTTCTGCATGTATTCAGTAAATCACATGAAGGCTGAGCTTAGTTTACACACTGTTCATGCTTAGGTGGATTTATGGTGTTCTCTATTTACTAAGTAAGGAAGGAAACACTTGTGGTTGGGGTGGGTGGCTGTTGTTTTAGGGAAAATAAATGTTTGATGCAACCAAATACTAATATTATCCTGTAACCGTTTTTTTTACATTCTGAAGTGTTGTTGTTGTTATATGGATTCGTGACCATCTTAACTGTTTTTTTTGTAGCAGTTGGTTTTAGTTATCCCAACAGATAGATAAAGTATCTCCATATTTATGACCAAAGCACTGGAACTGGAGACATCCATTAAAGTTTTAAAATATCACACAAAACTTCACTTGCAAACTTGGTTTCCCCTGAATAAGGATTACAAATCAGTTCTTTGCATTAGATCTGGTAAAAATTGACGCCTAATATAGGTTTCAAAAGTGGGTGTGGCAAAATGGCTCGATAGCACCACCTATTCCTTTAATGACGTGCCTCTCCCGCCATGTTTGAGGTACATGTATGAAACTTGGTACACGCATGTAACACACCGATACCTGTCTCCCAGCTAATTCTGGCGTTGTTAGGTGTTGTATTCTAACTAGCGCTTCCTAGAAATTTAAACATGACAATTTAGCCCTTTGACGTTAAATTGCGAAAATCTTGTTTTCGTTAAAGGGCGTGTCAATGTTCTGCCATCAAAGAGAAAGTTGTTATAACTCAGGCTTAAAGCTGTCTACATGGCAGTATTTAATTTGAGTCATAACATCACCAGCTGGCAGAACGACGTTTAGGAACATTTTAAATACATATTACTCAGGTTTTATAAAGCCAACAAGCAGCCGTGAACACGGGTGTGAGGGCTCTTTAATGCTGCTTGGAGCTTTTTTTTTTAACTCTTGAAAGGGGAAAAACCCAGAAGGAATTGTCTGATGGATTTCACTCCCCACATTTAAGCATAGATCGGTTAGCGAGGGTTTTTTTCGGCTTCTGTCCGGAGGTTGCTGACTCAGGAGCGCTGTGGTTCGCTTTGGAATCCAGCGCTGACCTAAACACCCGGGCTCTAATCTAAGACCTGCATTGTGCGCTGACTGTCTGTCACTAGCACCACTAGTCACGTCCAGCTCGCACCACATGGCGAAAGGGTCAAGAAGGGGAGCCCGGGAGAGGAAAAGCAATTTACAGTCAATGTCCAATTTCAGCTCTCTCTAATCTCCAGGCTCAAGTTAGCGCGTTCTAATTCTGATCTGCTTTCATTGTCGATGGAATTTGACCTGCTAACATTTGCAGGGGGCTTTGTGTTAGCAATGTCATGAGCATCTTGGGGCAGGAATATGGGTTAGGTTATATTTAGATGGCAACATTCACAGCTGTTGCAGAGATGATCAGGAGATGGTGTGGACAAAAATAAAATATTTATAAAGGTGATTAGTTAATATTTAATTTTTCTCCGCTTTGTAGATCATCGAGAAGCGACCTGGACATAGTCGAAGTCGTGTGTTCAGGGAGGTGGAAATGCTGTATCAGTGCCAGGGCCACAGGTAATGAAGTCCACAGACTTTTTAAAGCTGAGCACATCGAGGCTCAGCTTTAATCATAATCTTTTAATACTTTAATGCTTAAACTATTTCTCATAAAAATTAAGGCCACAGTAAGAAATAAGATCCGAACTAAAGCTGCACAATATATTCTTTCAGTATCGACATCACAACTTGTGTATCTGCAATATTCACATTAGCGGATGTGCAAAAGTTTAATTGTAAAGTTTAATAAAGTTTATCATTTGCATATGATTAAGCAAGTTTAAAGCATTTGGGTGCAGAAAACAATTAATTTTGTAACTTTAACAAAGATAAATTGTACTTAATTTATACACTGAAGACTGTACAATGTGATTTTAGCATTAGATCATTACATTTCTGTATCTGAACAGTTTTTACCAATATTGTGCAGCCCTATTCAAACCCCCCCTATTTACCCTGTCTCTCTTTAGAAACATCCTGGAGCTTGTGGAGTTTTTCGAAGAGGAGGATAAGTTTTATCTGGTGTTTGAGAAGCTCAGGGGTGGTACGTACAAACGCAAATAGTTTAATCTCGTGTGTGATGGGATGAACTTTGACCTCAGGAGTTAAAGGGTTCTGTGTATATCCTCCAGGCTCCATCCTGACTCACATTCATAGAAGGAGAAACTTCAGTGAACAGGAAGCGAGCATTGTGGTGCAGGACATTGCGAGCGCTCTGGACTTCCTGCACAACAAAGGTAAGTGGGTTCCAATTGTACTTGAAGTGCAGAATGACCGCATGGACTATACTGGTACCGAATAATTAGTGTAAAACTCTACCAGGAATAGTTTAGGAATAGGGGTTCGCTGCAAAATGAGATTCCAAATGGAAGCCTGATCGTGTTTCCTTGTTCCGTATCGCTTCTTTAAAAGATGTTCCGAGAAGGCAAAGGCGCTCGTTTAGTTTCCTTCTGGAGGACATTCACATGACCATCTATTTATAGCATCTCTTAGCAACACTGTGTATTGGAAACACCGATGAAAATACTTTTACTCTGTTGCTCTTTTGTCAGTCTTTAGAACCTTGGAGAACCAATCTAATATCTAAATACATGATTGTGTTTGTGTGTGTCCCTTCTAGGAATGGCACACAGAGACCTCAAGCCTGAAAACATCTTATGCGAACATCAAGACAGGGTGAGTGTTTGTTTATTTAATTCATTTATCATTTAATCTTCAACAAATTGTGAAAAAAACAAAACAAAAGCAGACTTTCCTGTGAAAGAATGTGAATAATCACAAGCATTACCGATGACCTGTGCGGTCAAAATGCCTAAAGTGAAGGTTCCTGTCGCTCGATTTTTCAGATTTCACCAGTGAAAATTTGTGATTTCGACCTGGGCAGTGGAATCAAGCTGAACAGTGACAGTTCTCCCATCTCCACTCCAGAGCTTCTCACACCGGTAGGCGACACTTTACCGCACACGTGTGTAAAACCTGGAAAAGTCATGAAAAACCTTAAAAACGTCATGGAATTTTCAATTCCAATGCCTGGAAAACTTTTGGAAAAACTTTACAAATCTTAAAAGAAAATGTAAAAATATTTTATTGGTTAAATTACAGTAGTAAAAGATTGTGCTATTAGTCATGTTTAACGTTTACTTTCTAGTATAAACCACAAAGCTTGATTGAATGCGCCATTGGCAGATAAAGACCTGTTTTGCCGTTCACGCATCGATAAGCGGTAAATGTTTTTTACAATGCCACTCTATCATCCCGTCGCCTCCTGCCACACTGTTGGATAAGCGTGGGTGGTGTCAGCTGAACGGCTCACTCCTATTGGTGGGAAAGATGCTTGTCTGTAAGGTCATGACCTGGATTTATGGCTGGTTGGAATGTTTTTGTAGTTCAGGAGTGGCTCTGAGCGAGACAAACATTTAAAGCTGGTTTGATGAAGTTATCAGCTCCGGGAAAAGCGTTCAGATACGTTATAACATCAGCTCGTACTTAGAGTAAAACTTTTTTTTTCTTTTAGACTGATGGGAACAGGTGATGAAAAAACACGTGGTGTGTAGAAAAATGTTGTCCCCACCCCCAGGAAGCATTTGGCATAACCAGAGTTGGACTAAATTCCTGCTGGTTTGGGAGCAAGATTAGCAACAGGATGAAGAGTTTTGTGTTTAATCTGTGCAGCAGTGACGCATAGTTCATACTACACGTCGAAAAAAACTGCAGGTTTTTGTGTCCTTGTAGAGATTTGTTTTTATTACTAACCTTCTTTGTACATTTTGTTTATCATTTTCGGGAACGTAATCTGAGCATATTT
The DNA here is from genome assembly GCA_005784505.1 of Bagarius yarrelli. NCBI lineage: Eukaryota > Metazoa > Chordata > Actinopteri > Siluriformes > Sisoridae > Bagarius > Bagarius yarrelli. Next base: position 653,629 of record VCAZ01000147.1, read on the forward strand.
TTGATTGCAAGAAGAGTTTGTGCAAACCTCAAGGCTCAGTGCAGAGGTCAGAAACTGTTTTCACTTTCACCCTATTTATTTATTTTTTTTCTGGTAGACGGTGGCAGTGAGGTCAGACGTTACAGAAGTCTCTAACCTTCTTGAGCATAGCAACTGGGTTGTGATTGGCCAGGGGAAAGGGAGGGTGAGCCAAATAGGAGGAGTCTGAGTGCTGAAGTGAACATGCAATCTTTTTTCCCCTCTTAAGCTTAATCACAGAGATCATCTTAGCAGATTCTTTATTTCTAAAAGCTTTTGCCAATCTTTAGCGTCTGCTATCTTTTTTTTTTCTTTTCTTTTTTTTTTTTTTTTTTTTTTTTTTCTATTTTTTTTTTTTTTTTTTTTTTTTTTTTTTTTTTTTTTTTTTTTTTTTTTTTTTTTTTTTAAACCAGCAGGCACTTCCTGTTACGTGTGGGTTTGATTTCGGAGAAATGTTCAGAAGTTGCATATCATAACGCTGAGCTTGTGTACCAGCCCACAGCTGTAAACTTTCTCGCTCATCAACACAAAAGGGGAATTTTAAACCTGGCTTATGTGTAACCTGCTCAGGCTTGAGAGAAGCTGATGCAAAACCGAGCCACAGACTGAAATGCTCTGCCAGCTGATGAACCACTTCCTTGTCGTTTCATAGCCAGGAAAACCCCAGGTTTAGTTTAAAAACAAGTCTATATCTGTTAGCTTGACTGTCTCTCCCATGTAGAGGAATTACCCCATCCCAACCCCCCCTATTCAACAAGGCATCAAATACCTACAGCAAGAGAAAATCTGCAATGCAGCGTTTCATCTTATTTCTCCTCTTATTTCCTGCTATTACATAAAGCACCTATTTCTCAAACGCCAACAACCAGGAAACATGTCCTGAGTCGCCCATTTGCTTCGGTTGGCTAAAAGCATTATTTACTGAGTCATCTGAAGCAGCTCAGGGCTCGTCTTTTGTCTAACTGCTGATGATAAGGCTGTTAAGAGGCGAACTGAATATGGGGGTGTTGAGTGATGGTGAGCAGGCAGGCAGTGGTGGAGGAGGGGGCGATTTAGAACAGCCAAGCTTTTGTCTGCAGCTCCTGAATTCCTGCACTGCGAAAGTGTGTTGCATAAAGACTCAGTGGGGCGGAGCGGCATGACAGCTGCGTCGGAGAAAGACAAAAAAGCCTGTGCAAACACGACGGGAGTAAAAAATGTCAGCCCTCACAAACCAAAACACAACAAAGCAAACATATGCCACAGGCAGCTGGAACGATTTTGAATCGGTCTGTGGCATCTCGAGAACCCTGCGAGGATAAACAACTGCATCAAACCAGACCGGGTTTTAATCTGGAAACTCCCTTGGATTACTGGCTCTTGGGGGAGAAAAATTCCCATAAGTGGTCATTTTGCAACCATAATCTTGGCCTAAATATCATTACCGCAGTTAAATCTGGTCTGTAAGGAAAGTTGGATCTGTATTGTTCTCCCAGTTTGCTGAACTCGATCACCGTGTGGCTTTTTGCTGGGAAATGTACTCATGTTTGGGGTTTTTTCCATCTGTTTATAAAGTGCGTCTGTGTGGTTGTGTAAAAGGTGTTGAGCGACTTCTTTTCCCTTCCTGGGTATTTGGCCTAGTTTCAGCACGGAGGAGTTTTAAGAGCCTTTACAAAGAGTTTAGAAAAACTTTCCATGGCTCCACCAACTCTGCCTTTTCAGTCGCTGCATACCCAGAGATTATTGTTTCCATAGTAACGTTCAGCAGATCGTGGGTTATTTCACTCCAACTGCCCTTCTTTAAAAAATGTTCTTTTTCTCATACAAAGTTCAAACCTCACCTTGATCCTGCAAAGTTAATCATTTATTTGTCTGTCTGTGGTGATCTCATACCCGAGGCTTATCTCTAATCTCGTTCATTATCTGTCATGTGACAGTCACACGGTCTCGACCTTCATCTACATACAAAAACACATTGAAAACATCTGGTGTTCACCTTGCTCTTGGTTTACTTTTTCCTTATGACACAACTCTAATGAAAACTGTTTACCTATTTCCCATACACGGACTAACATCTTTGACCCTTTTAATTTTGCCCTCCACAGTGCGGTTCTGCCGAATATATGGCGCCTGAGGTGGTGGAGGCATTTAACGAGGAAGCCACCATCTACGATAAACGTTGTGACCTGTGGAGCCTGGGCGTTATCCTGTACATCATGCTGAGTGGCTATCCTCCCTTCGTGGGCCGCTGCGGAAGCGACTGTGGCTGGGAGAACGGCGAGCCATGTCATGCCTGCCAAGTAGGTCCACCTCTGCACGAACGCTCAATGTTCTGATGTCGCATTATTCGTAGTTTGTGTTGCTTTACAAAAAAACCAACTTGGTGAATATCTCTACAGTAGATTAGCTGTTTGTTTGCCTTAAGTGTCGGTTTGCATATTTTTCTGGCCCAGAGGACTATAAATAAAGAATTTTAAGATAATTTCCTCATCTTCCATCTTGTTGTCTCAGAACACACTGTTTGAGAGTATCCAGGAGGGCAAATATGAGTTTCCTGAGAAAGAGTGGGCTCATATCTCTTGGAGAGCCAAAGACCTCATCTCCAGACTGTTGGTCCGGGATGCAAAGAATCGGCTTAGCGCTGCTCAGGTTCTGCAGCACCCGTGGGTGCAGGGGGTGAGGATCTAGAATTGTTTTTTGTTTTTTTCTTCCTTGCTTTTTTTTCTTGATTTTTAAAACCTAGGGTTTCTAATAATCGGCCACTTATTTTGCCTATGGAGTAAATTATTTCAAAAACGGCACGAATGCAACACGTTTGACGTAAGCATCTAGAGGAATGACGTAAACCGTAATGTTTTCTCCTTTCCTTCGTCAGGGTGCTCCTGATTCGATCCCAGCCTCCATCCTGCTTCAGAGGTGAGTGTTTTGAGGTTTTTTTTTTGCTTAGATGAATGTACCATTTAAAATATTTATTAATTTTAGTAAGTTGAGGAATTTTTTTTTTTAAAATATATATAAATCTCATGCGTTTGTTCTCCTGCCCACAGGAACAGCAGCGCCAAGGACCTGACGTTCTTTGCTGGACAGGCCATGGCCGTGAACCGGCAGCTTGCCGAACAGGACGACCTCGAAGCACAGCGGCAGGAAGAGGCATCTCCTCAGGTGGTGACGGCAGGTGCGGGCTCCATGCGCCTCTCGCCGCCATCCAACTCCAAACTGGCCAAACGGAGGCAGAGAAGCAGCGCCATGAAGGGGGCGCCGGTGTCTGCCGCCGAGCTCAGCCAACTCCTCGCGCCTCTCGTCCTTATCGGAGACTGTGCCTAATAGGCCGCTCAGTTTCGCTCAATCTGCTGGACAGTTGTTTTTTTTAATTTTTTTTTTCTGTGCTGTCTCATGGTTCGAGTGTGCTTCTGTCTTATCTGTACCTCTTCCACATTCAAGAAGAACATCATTCACGTGGCACATTTCCTGTATGCAAAAGGAGAACACTCTGCCCCAATTCCTGCCACGGCGCGCCCTCTTCTGTTCATCCTCAGGCTCCTCCAGCACTTCGCCCAGTGGCAGGGTATGGGACAGATACGATAAGCAGAGGGACACTCGAACCCCTTATTTTATTTTATTTTATTTTATTTTTTTAATGGCAGTACATGTTGAAGCCAGACTCTCACGACACCAAAGGACTATGACACCCACAGAAACCCCACCCCTTTTTCCTCAGCTGCTTCCACTTTTACAACTGGATCCACTGTGAATCATTTTTTTTTTCTTCTCAATGAGAAGTTTTTCAGGAACTTTCTTCCTTCTGTACACGTTTATGCACCCAACCATCCACCTCGTCAGTACAAAAATTTCGCACGCTTTATGCAATTCCTAATGATTTCTTCACTCGTGCCGTCAGACTTCCGGGAGATCTTTTTTCGGTGCCTCGCCTTGCCTCATGTTTATTAGTGTTCCAAAGCCAATGAATTCCTGTCATCAGCAGACTTAACCCCAGACACCCGTGTGTGTGTATCGCATTAACCTTGGCGTCTGTTATTCAGGATTGGTCTCTTTTTCTTCCAAACCGATAAAAGCACTTGGGATTCCAATACGAGTTCTTGCAAATGTACAAGACTTGAAGAACTTGTCTTACCCTCCTTAGTCTCAAAATTCTCCGTTTTTCCCCCCCCAAACATTTCAAAGCTTTTAACTTTTCAGATGTGTTAAAAACCGGGGAAATAACCACAATCTAAACTCGATAGATGCCTAACCTTTTTTTTTTTTCTTTTTTTTTTTTTTTTTTTTTCCCCTTCTCATGTACGGCGCCGCTCAAGCTCAGCACAAGGAGGGGTTTGTTAGTCTCAGCACACACCGGGTGATACGGTCACGTGGTTATGCAAGCACAGGTCTGTTTGTGACTAAATCAAATGCAGCTGGTCATGGAATAGCCTTTCTCCTCCGTTTGGTACTGACACAGAAGTCTGATGATGCATAACACCGTCGCCTCGTAGGCACTGCCAAAAATGTTAAACATTTAACCCATCACGACGGCAGAGGAGAAATTTGTCATAAAAATACAAAATAAAAAAAATAAAAAAATATGGAAATGCATTCCAGGACAAAATACATCGTTAAAAAAAGGATAAAAAAAAGTCTTCCAAGGCAAAGTTGCTGTATGAATAAGTGTGAAAAGTTTGTTTACTTTTTTTTTTTTTTTTTTTTTTTTTTTTCTTTTTGTGCGTAACTCCATTTGATTATTGTAACGGTGCCACACTGTTTTAAATGTTTTAATATTACTGTTATTTGTTGCTGTTATATCTTTCAAGCAGGTGCTGTTCCAATGTTCAGGTGAAACACCAGATTTTGCTTTAATCCCCCAACCCACTTTATTTTTTCTTTTACCATATTATATAATTCCTTATATTAAGTATTCATATGGATGTGTTGCTGGTGCAGACATTGGAGTATGTAACGTGTAATTATTACTATTTTATTTTTTTTCCTAAACAAATTTGAAGTGAAAAAGCAATACTTTATTACTTAGTGTTTTCGTCACAGGTGGACAAATTAACGGAAAAAACGTTGGAAGTCAGACCAAATATAAAAATAGCATTAACAGTTCAGCTACAAGCTGAAGATATCCATCATATCGCACGGAGAACGTCACACTAGCCTAGCGTCTTGGTCCTGACATGCTAAGCAGCATAAACACGGACGTTTTCACTGATTAGCGAGTTTGTCCACCGTGTTCCTTGTTGGTGACATTGTGTAAATCAGGGTGGTTTGCTTTGTTTTTTTCTGTTTTTAATTTAATCCCACATAACTTTAACACGCAGGATTGTGCTGGAGGGATAATTAGTAAAGTAAGTGCATCGTCGAGAGTCTAGACGTACGTAACGACTTCGTTAGATCGGTGGAACTTGTTTGATGTGTTGTACCCGTTTTTAGAGGTTAACGTCATCGAGAAGGCCAAAAAAAACACTTCCACGCAATCCTGTCGAATGTTAAGCGAGTGCCGCTCCAACTCGCCCTCTTTGCCCGCAGGCGCCTTTGGCTTTTCTTTGTAGGTTGCGAAATGACAAATGGCACTCGAGCCTATTAGTTGAGAATAGGACACTGATTGTAATTTTTTTATATATCTATATTTCTACATTTGCATCTTTTTTTGTGGAGGTTTTATGTCTTATAGTAAGACTTACTTGAATTGTATATGCAGCGGTTTTCTCATGTTTTGCTCGGGAAACTACCTTTATACCTAAACACAAAGCTGTTCAGGAGACCAGGTGATCGCTTCGGTGCGGAGAATCATTTCGAACCTGCTGTCGAATCAGTATTTAGCTCACCCTTGTCGTGCTCTTGTCCTTTTTTTTTTTTTTTTTTACCGCAGAGACGCCAGGCATAGGTTCTTGAATATTTAAAAAAGCTTTGGGGTGTCCCTCGGATTCAGACGTCTGTAAGCATCCGTGACTAGATCCACCATACCCCCCCATCCCACTCAGAAATTAGACTGCCTCATTAAAGAGTCGGGGGTCTGGGATGAGTTCTAATCCTTACAGTTCTTTACTTTCGTTGTAGAAAAGGTTGGAGGAACAGCCTCGTTTTGAATAGCTGTACTTGTAGCAGAGGGATGTTGGAGTTTAAACTTATTCCCCAAGTGAATTCTTCTATTATTCTTCCTATCCTCTTACTATAGGGGGTTGAGGCTTTTTTTTTTTTTTTTTTTTTTTTTTAAATTCATGTTAATGTGACCTGAAGGTTGAAAAACTTTTTTTTTTCCAGATCAAATGACTTACAAAGGGGAAAAATCCAAACTACAGGTTTTCCCCAGGAAGTGAGATTTCTCTGTTAGCAGAGTGCCGCAGGGACCGACCCTGAACGCTCCTCTACCGGAGAAAGTTCACTTCCCCAAAACGACCCGGTTTTCCTCTTGGGACGAAGATGAACCGTAGAAGCACTTTACTGTACCATGTGACTGATTTCAGTTCACTCGACACAAAACATGACCTGTTGCAGGATTTTGTATTGTTTTCTAACAAAAAGAAACAATAAAACGCTTTGAACCACAAATTGGTGTCTGACTCGTGTGTGTGAGTGTTTGAATAAAAGTTTGTATCATTAACATCTGATCAGAAGGGATTTTAGAAGAACGTCTCGCAGGATTCTGTGGACATTAGGAACCAGGGGAAATATTAACATTAAAACTCAAAGATGCTGCGTCTCAAGTCAAAAACTGTTTTTAGGTAGGTTTACATTTGAGTGTAGTATTCCCAGCACCACCAAGCCACCACTGCTGGGCCCCTGAGCAAGGCCCTTAACCCCTAATTACTCGGTTGTATAAAAGAGGTAAACGTAAGTTGCTCTGGATAAGGGTGTCTGCCAAATGATGTAACGTAGTAGGAAAATTCAAACATTCGCCATGCTGATATAGGCACGTGACGTACGACGTCACAACAGCGTGCATGTAAAGGTATGGATAATAACTTATTTGTTAAAAACGTGAAATTTAACTAAAGTAACATTTGTACCCTAAAATTACTTTAAGCTCCTAAAAGTGCCATTTTGCAATACGATTTGGATAAAATGATTGTCAGAATCCATGCGGAAGTAGTAGATCATCCGGGAACTTTTCATACTTTTTTTTTTTTTTTGCTACTAAGTATGCGGAAATAACAATCGCCTCGCGCACTCGTTTTTCGCACACTACAGAATACGGAAGTATGCGGTTTTTAGACGCAGCGAGTGTTAATAGCTGCTATAACGCAAGTGAGATTGACATTAGAAGCTATAAAGCGATAAAATGGCATTTTATGTCGTTGATTGGGAAATTGCTGCTATAAAAAAGGAATAAAATACTTTAGGGTGCAGTAACTCGGCTTTAATTCATCACAGCGACCTGGTCCCTCTGATTGTTTTCCACTAACACACAACCCCGAGTGTGTTCATGATTACAGGTCAAAGATTACTGCTCACGGTTCTACAGCTGGTGAGAGAAAACCTGAGCGGAAATCACGTGACGCGGTTGAACCTTAAGCAAAGAGCAACAATGCAATGTGAAGCACACACACACAGGTGCATCCTCATCCCGAAATCACGTGATTAACGCTTATTTACACACACGGGATGTAAAATTTAAAATATATTTTGTTTTTATGCAATTAAACTTTTTTCGTGTTATAAGTTTCACGAATTTTTTATAAAGTTTGTCATGTGTAATCTGCACAAAAGTTTTACAGCTTGTGTCCACGGGTCTCTGGCTCCCTCTAGCGGTACTTACAAAAATCTAATGGATGCAAACGTTAAAAGATACGACTAATACTACTTAAAATAAAAATACTACTAAGACTACTACTGATAAAAAGTACAAAATGTTACTACTTAGTGAAAATAATAATGCGATCAATAATAAAAGCTACTATTACTACTTTAATAATAAATCTGGACTTGAACCCAATACACGGGACCAGAACTGCGCTTGGACTGCTTTTGATGCAAACTCAAACAATCTCAATGGCACAGGTATAAAAAACACATTGTAACATTTTATTTTAACATTTGAACACACACACACACACATACACACACATCAGATTTATTTAAAAAGACGTGTTTATCATGTTTATCTGTGTGTCTGTTACAGATGAGCAGGATGATTCTGTAAGAAACTGATGAATTCTGTAACAGGACGTCCCTTATAACAGATCTCATATACTGCACTGAACAACGGGAACCTGTGTGTGTGAGAGAGAGGGAGAGAGAGACACAGAGAGAGAGAGAGAGAGAGAGAGAGAGAGATGGAGAGAGAGAGAGAGAGAGAGAGAGAGGAGAGAGAGAGAGAGAGAGAGAGAGAGAGAGAGAGAGAGAGTAAGACAAGGAGCAAGGTAGACACACACCAGAGAAAGAAACGCAAGGGGAGAGAGATAAACAACAAGAGATAAACAGGAAGAGAGAGAGAGAGAAAGAGATGGAGATGGAGAGAGAATAAGAGAGTAAGACAGGTAGAGGGAGAAACAGTAAGAGAGAGACAGTGAGATATTCTGTGTTATTAAACAAAGATGGCATGTAAGCAGCAGGTAAAAGTGAAGATTAGATTAATAATAAATCCAGAATGACTCCAGAATGACTAAAAGTGTGTTTGTGTGTGTGTGTGTGTGTGTTTGTGTGTTGTGTCTCACTTGTCCAAAATGTTTTTGTTTTTAAGGATAATGTGGACCTCGGCAGCTGTGGCTGGACCCTGCAGCTTCTGACCTTTTAACATCTCCTCCTCCAGCTCCTCTAGAGCCTATAACACATACACACACATACACACACATAGACACACATAGACACACATAGACACACATAGCACACAATAGACACACATAGACACACACATACACACACATAGACACACACATAGACACACACATATGACACACACATAGACACACCACATACACACACACATAGACACACAAATAGACACACACACACATACACACACATAGACACAGTAAAGGGCATTACATTTTACATTTCTGACATTTGGTCGACGTCCTTATCCACAGTGACTTAAATTTGAGGTTGAGGGCCCTGCTCAGGGGCCCAACAGTGTCAAAACTCACAGTGATTAAAACGCACAATCAGCAGTCCAACACCTTAAACACTGAGTTACTACAGATTTTTAGTTGCTAATGTTTTCGCCCTTCCCCCATTACCCTCCCGGTCTTGGCGAAGGCTTCAGCCACACGCCGGTTGCGTCCTCCGTAGCACGTGGTGATGAGATCGGCGACGCCGCAGCTTTCCAGGAAGGTTTCTGAGGAAACGGGACCGGAGCAGAAAAGTCGTGCGAAGGCGATCATCTCCATCAGACCGAGTCTGATCACAGCCGCCTTCGTGTTGTCACCGAAACCCAGACCGTCACAAAATCCGGCCGCCACTGCTACAATGTTCTACAGCACACAGACAAAAAAAACCGATGACGTTCACACACACACACACACACACACACACACACGCACTGATTTCAGGTGTCTTTGAGAAATTGAACCCATGATCTTCTGATCAACAATCCAACACCTTTACTCTTGGTGGAAGGAAGTTGAGTCCCTGGCTGTCCTCAAGAAACGGTTTATAAAACCCACCGCTTTCTGAAATACCTAAACTAGGACTTGATATTTTTTTGGGTGGTTTATGTTACACTTAGTTTGTGATCTAGAGAGCCAGAATCAGCGAGCGTAAGTGACTAGATGTGGGCGTGTCCATTTCAGCGTTGGGTTCATTTTAAAGTTGAGTCACCGGTGCAAAGACTTGATTCAATGGGAGGAAAAAAAGTAGAGGTCACATGATCTGTAGCAAATAGCATCTTTGGAATTTGGCGGATTTATTCAGAACGACTTTTCCAGGACATTTATCTCATTCCCTAGTCCAGCAGTGGTAGATTGGTAGTGCTGGAAATTGAGCTTGTGAGCTTCTGGTCAGCAACCGTGCACCCTAACCACTGAGGTACCACTTCCTCCATTAAAAGTACTGAATAAGGACGTCTGACGAATGCTGTAAATGCAAATTACAATTTTTTCTATTTTAATTATAGAGCTAGTCAAAGTCAGAGGCGAAAGTTGTAATAAGCCACCAGGTTAGCATTGTGAGTAAACTTTCTGATCTACATGGATGCTTAGAGATTGTTAGAGTTAGTTTTGAATACAAAAACTTTATATGGAAAGGTGGCGTGACTCGGGAAGATTAATAATACTAACGCTTACACCTGGAGACGTCACAACAAACAGCAATTGCTGTTGTAAGACTGAAACCCCCACAATTAATAAAAAAAAACACGTTAGCGATCGGCTAACCTTTAGCGCGCCGCAGATCTCCACCACGTTTGCTTCCTCCACTACCGTGACCCGGAATTCATCCGTCTGCATCAGCTCTTTCAGTAACGCTCCTTGGGTCTTGTCTTTGGAGCCTATCTCACACACACACACACACACAGGTTCTGGAATATACATACACACTCTTCTTTACTCAAAATGTGAGATCAGACATGTTGGTAAATTAAGGAGGTCTGGGGTTCGGTTGGGGTTCCAGTTCCAGCTCATACGAGTGTGAGGGAAACGGAACTCGTCTTACCGATGGTGGTCTCGCAGAATTTCTCGTCCGCCACTTCGTTAGCGATGTTTGCTCCCATTAGCACGCTCACGCTGATGCCTAGCTTCTCTCGAATGACTTCCGAGATCAGCTTCAGCCCATTAGGACCCTCATCCACACCCTACACACACACACACAAACAGCTTCAAACATAGGCATCTTGTGATCCTAAAATGTATTATTCCCTCTTCTCCGTGTACACACTGCTGAGTGTGAAAAACACACACACACGACAAAGACTTGAGTCATGAGAAAAGTTTGCTGAGCCTGCAAGTCAGAAATTTTATACACTGATGAAAGTGGTGTGTGTGTGTGTGTATGAAAGTGAGACCTTGATAAGTGAAAGTCCCAGGGCTTCTTGTTTGATCTTTCCTTGAATTGTGTCACACACTCGGATAATAAACTGATGAGGGATCACAAAGAGCAGAATATCTGCACTACGAACCGCCTCGACAAGATCCGCCACCGCTACCTGGGAGAGACAGAGAGAGAGAGAGAGAGAAAAGAGGGAAAAAAGTGTGTGGGAGAGAGAGAGAGAAAAAAAAAGAGAGAGAGTTAATTAAAATTCTGAAGAATGAAAAAAAAAATAGGAATTTGTTGAAGAGATCCTAAAAAGGAAGTGGTGTGTGTGTATGTGTGTGTTGTCACTCACCACATTCTCTGGAAGTCTGTGTCCTGGCAGGTATTTAACATTCTCGTGCTGTGTGTTTATTATTTCTGTGAGTTTTCGCCCGTCCACCATCTCCTCAAACACCCACATCCTCACTGTAGAGTCGAACCTGGAGTTCCGACCTGCATTCAGCCCCACGATCTTAGCAATGGCAGAACCCCTGAAAAGTGAGAGAGAGAGAAAGAGATAGAGAAAGAGAGAGGGAGAGAAAGAAAAAGACATTAACTACTGAATTTAAATTTGTGTGTTATGTTGGGTCTTAATGTAAAACTTAAAAAAAAATTGAGAAAATAAAGTGGGCGTGACCTCAGTATCTGTCAGTGAGTCCACAACTACCTCCTGACCTATAGTGAGACCGCACCTACTTCCTGCAAATAGTGAGACCGCACCTACTTCCTGACATATAGTAAGACCATACCGACTTCGTGACATATTGTGAGACCCACACCTACTTCCTGACATATAGTGAGACCAACACTTACTTCCTGACATATAGTAAGGCCACACCTACTTCCTGACATATTGTGGAAACACATCAGCTTTGTACTTATTGTGAGACCACACCTACTTCCTGACATTTAGTGAGACCATACCGACTTCGTGACATATTGTGAGACCACACCTACTTCCTGACATATAGTGAGGCCACACCTACTTCCTGACATATAGTGAGACCACACCTACTTCCTGACATATAGTGAGATTACACCTACTTACATTTACATTTACATTTGCAGTATTTGGCAGACGCCCTTATCCAAAGCGACTTACAATATTCCTTGTTATACAACTGAGCAATTGGGGGTTAAGGGCCTTGCTCAGGGGTCCAACAGTGGTGATTGCCGGAGCTGGGAATTGAACCCACAACCTTTGGGTTGGTACTCCAACACCTTAACCATGAGCCACCACTTCCCCTGGGTTACCTACTTCCTGACATATAGTGAGATTACACCTATTTTTAGACATATAGTGAGACCACACCTACTTCCTAACATATTCTGAGACCACACCTACTTCCTAACATAGTCTGAGACCACACCTACTTCCTAACATATAGTAAGACCACACCCACTTCCTAACATATAGTAAGACAGCACCTACTTCCTGACATATTGTGAGACCACATCTACTACTTGACAGTGTGAACTCGCCGTGAATGTCTCAGAATAAAAGTGGGTGTGGCCACAAACCACCTTTTTCTTGACCTGTTGATCAGTTGACCAATGACTTGGATTTGTTTGTTTTTTTTAAGGTCAGGTGTTGTTTCAGCCGGACCTTACAGAGTGAAACAACCTTCACTGACTCCTTAACCTTCTCTGCTACCAGAACACACATTCCATCATTCAGCAGGCTCAAATATGTCAATGACCAAACTGTACTGCAAAAAACCCCCCCAATCAATAAATCAGTTACTGTAACCTTCATTAAGGTGTTGCTATTAATTCATCTTTCATTTATTTTTGGGTAGTTAGAGTTAGTATATATCTTCTGCTTCAGATCCTATAGACATGTGACTGGCTGTAAACACGGGGCGGTGTTGATGGACTTGACCATGTGTCTGGCAAGGTTTTTTTTGTGCCTCCTTGTGCATTGCTTGGAGGCGGTGAACCAGCCGCAGCCAAACAATTCAACCATGTACTATACGCATGCTCCAGCGTTATAAATTATCTCAGGACTGAACCCGGTAAGTGCTTAGTATAAGTTTTATTTTATTACTTTTTGATTCATTCGAGTGTTTTTTCTATTGCTTTTGCTATAAAGTCAATAATAAGATGTTGATACTGAAACAATACTGAATAGAACTTATATTTCCACCTGCATACTATATTTAGAGTTGAATTATTTCTCCTTGATTGTGTCTTTGCTTTATAATAGACGTCCCTCATATTCTATTAATATACAGTATGTAATATCTATCAATCATGTAAAAAAATGGATAGTATGCCTACATATACTTATTAATCACTTGTAGACAGAACACACACACACACACACACACACTTACACACACTCCCTCTGTGTTTCTCTGAGCAGTTTATACAGTATGTTAACCTTCACAAAGACAAAAACTAAAGACAAAGTTACACTTCAGAAATCCAACTCTTTTTGACCGTAAGAATATAAGAATAATCTAAAATAAAAATTAATTCCTTTTTTAAATTTAATTTTACACTGTTTACTTTTGCACCTTGTGTTTATTTATATTATATTTATATATTTAGATTTATATATTATTAAAAACTGCATATAAATAGTGTAATAAAAATAATTCAGTTTAAACTTTTTCAACTTTTGTATAAAGACAAAAATCATCATTTATATTTAGTTTCATTTTTTAGACCAGATGTCATTTTTATTTTATTTTATTTTATTTATTTAATCGTTTTATTAAAATTTTATACGGATTTTTTGTTAATCAAACTGCTCATATTTCACAGGAACAAATCTCCGTTAAAACATTCAATAAAGTTTTTACCAGTTTCCTGAGCCGACGATACACACTTTCTTTGGCGTGTCCATGTTCAGCCTGGAGGAGTTCAGCTGACTGACACACACACACACACACACACACACACACACACACACACACACACACACACACACACACACACTCCGTCTGTCAAACAACAGCTTCACGTGCTGTGCACAAGCCACGCCCTCTTATCCTATTGGATATCTTAACCACGCCCACTGCTGTCCTTGGCCTATATATAGATGTGATCGTTTATTTTTTAAATTAGTATTATGTGTAGTCCAATTCTTTGAATGGAGTCGGTTCATTTGTTTCGGCTCTGTGATAAGAGCCGATTCTTTTAGCTCTCAATCTGGTTTTCATTTATTAACACAATATGTTTGGCCTGGGATTAATATGTATGTAATTATTTTACGTACATTATTTAGTTTATAATAAACCTTTAATTTTACATCAAGTTTGATTAAAAAAATATAATAAAACCATTAAATACTATTACACACATATACACAATTAAAGTATGTTCAGGTGAGACAAGGAGTCAAGTCCCCTAATTCAGGTATTCAGAAATATACATTGCCTGATATACAGTGGGACCCGTGGGTCCATTACAGCATTTGGTCCACCAGCCTGAATAGTAAGTGTGAGCACAGACATCCTTGGTGGTTGATGTTGGAGACCATGGATGTGTTGTATGTGTGGACAAACCCATAATGGCATTTCAGGTCCTGTAGAAAGTGTTTCAGTTCACAAAACAAGGCCAGCATTTCCAGTTTATGTGCCATGTGAGATGGTGTCTTTTCCACAACCCCTGGACATAGCTGCCACTCATGGCTGCTCCTCGGCCAATCAAGAAGGCAGCTGTTGTAAGCATTACACAATGATCTTAATGTTGGGACGTGCACCATAAACCAGAGTTTCCTCCACATGTCTAAGCCATGAAAGCATCTGTGCATAACTTTGATTCGGTGGAGCGAGTTGCCCCTCAGGAAGAAAGCTTTTGTTTTGAGACACCACTGCAGAAGACTCATGTGTATGCAACTGTTTGACACTGAGTGTCTGGCCTTCTTTCACTGATTTTATGGCTGTGCAAGTCACTTTAACATGAGTAGACAGTTGTGCCTGCAACGTTAAACAATCCCACACCACCCCAATATAGGTGGTGACCTGAACTAGGACAAAGAAGAAAGAAAGAAAGACATCTGTGCAAATATCAGCCAGTCGTCAATTTAAGTATTTGAGTATGCAGATGCCCTGGAGTCTCAGAGATGGTAGGGCAGCATTTACGGGTTCTCTAGTTTCCTCCCATAGTCCAAAAACATGTATGTTAGATTGATTAGTGATTCTAAATTGCCCATAGGAGTGAGTGTGAGTGTGTGTGTGGCCCTTTGATGGACCAGCCACCTCTCCAGGGTGTCCCCCTCCTGCCTTTCACCCTTGTTATAGACTCCAGCAGATCCCAGTGGCCCCAAATTAGGGAATATGCGGGTATAGAAGATGAATGAATGAATGTTACCAAACCTTAATTTACTCTGTTTAGGATTTATTGTTGCTGAATTTGTTTGTGTATGATTCTCTTTTTGGTCCTTTGGATTTGGTCTCCTTGGTCCAGTTTGTACATCACTTAATTTTGAACTGTACTGGATTTTGTGTTTGCTTGCTGATTTGGATTTGTCTGTATTGGATATGAACATAACTGGTCTGTATTATGACACACACACACACACACACACACACACACGTATATATATACAGTATATACATTACAGTTATATATATATATATATATATATAGATATATATATATATATATATATATATATATATATATATATATATATATGAATAAAAAACTTTGTATAGCCACTTGAAAGGAAACAAAGGACATTTTTAAATTTCTTTATTTTTTAATATTTAAAATCATTTCATTAAACACAAATACAATGCAAAGTTTTCTAAGTAGGAAAGAAAACGTTTGGAGATGCAAATAGCCTATAAAACATATACCGTCAACATTTTTACTCTCAACAATGTATGACAAAGAGCCACCAGTCATACAAATAAAAAATAAAGACACAAAAATATTCTTTATCCTTTATAATCCACACATCACAACTATAGAATAATTAGATGTTTCTTAAATACTTGTTTATCTTCCACCATAATTCCACATAACCATCACTAGAGGAGAACAACAAACATCAAGTGAGGGATAACGGCGTACAGACAGGTTTGAGGATATTAATTCTGAGTATTTAGAGAGGTCTGTTAAGATTCTCTGACCATTTAATGATACCACAGACGATGGAATGTGCTCACTTTCACATGTGTGGATTAGGTGGTTTTTAACACCTGACATTTCATACAAAAGATGAACGCCGGCAGAGGGACAAACTCTGTACACTGTTTTTTCATGAGAAATTCTTAGGTCTATTCAACACTATTCAATAACAGTCCAACAAGAACCATCTAATAAATAAGCAGGCAAGTGAATGTGACAATAACAGAAACAACAATAACAGATAACACGATATCTTCACATACACATACCGGATGATATGCAAATCACTTAAAAAAACAGGTTATACGGTTTAAAGAGCTGTAAATGGCAAAGGTAAAAAAAAATTACTAGTGTTATAAGTTTTGCATAATTAGAAGATCAGCCAGGTTCATTCGACATTAGAAAAAAGACGACTGTTGGTAGGAACTTATATCACTTAGCTAAAACTTGTGCCTTTGGGAATTCAAAGGGTTAAAAACAAATCTGATTTTTTTTTTATTTAACCAAGCACCGTGTAGTAATTCCCATTATTCAAAGGACAACAATGGACTCATCCTAAGCCTACTTCAATTGGCACAATAAAAAAAAGCATAAACGCCATTATTGACTTTAAATAATAGCAAAATGCACAAAAACTTTAATATTTTATTAAATTTGTTAAATTAAAGACACCAAAATGACACACCTACCCAGATTCAGCTGTGAATTAAATCATGTTATCTTGACTATAAATAAAAAACCCTCAAGCCGATTATGTTAAATACACTGAAACGGCTCGACTGTGTTGCTTCTGAATACTGATTATTACCGGATTATTCATTTAGGGATGTTGTTATACTGATATTGTTCTAAGGGGCTTAGAGATCTTATCTGTAAAATAAAATGAGACCAACAATTAAATATCCCTCGGTTTCCTGACACCCTTTAATTTCAGGACTGGAAAAAGTGTGTTCTTTAACCCAGGCTGGTGATGTTTGCCCTGCCACCAGGAGGAGCCACAATGCGCTGAGTGGTGCGTCGAGGAACATTGTCGTCAATTTGAGCCCCTGGAAGATTAAAAATGAAAGATTTTCTGTGGTGCTAAAAGATAAGCAGTTAAAAGAAAATAAAGGTAGCAATGTTTAACTAATATTAAGGCAACTAGATAAAGAATTTATTGACAAAATGACGAACTGATTGTAGGAGTCATTTTAAAGCATTTTTACACTTCGGTATTTTAGACGCATTTTGCTAAGTAGAGGTTATGATTGACGTGTGCTGGCGAGTTTGCCTAATTTGAACAAAAATGGGCATCAAATCAACATTAAATGTAAAATCGACTTTGCAACGCTTCCACCGGATTCTAGTGAAAAAAGGAGTGAATCACTCGGTCAGTGGTGGTTTTATTGCCAAGGAATTGTGCCGGTTCTTTGTTGTGGATAACACATTTTTATTTTTGTTTAAAATATCAGTTTTAATGTCAGCATAATATTGTGTGATCAGGACAAAAATCAGGACACAGAGACTGATACTGACCGGACAGACTAAATCCAGACTGATGCAGATTGCGAATGGGTTGAGAGGTAGGCAGGGTTGGAGAAGTCTTGTTAGTAATAACAGGGTTCATCACTTTAGGTGTCAAGATGACCTCACACACTGGACCATCATACACTCCGCGTGGGACACCTCGCAGCTCTGTAAGCTAATGACAAATACACTAGAGTAAAACCAGCCAACATGATGAGAAATATTACTATAATACAGGCGATGGGTTGCACTTTAGTCAACTTTCATAATAATCTTATAGTAGGACCAGTATTTTCTTTTAATAATTTAACTAAATTCAATCTACTGTATATTTTAAATCTTATCTTCATATAATAACACATTTAAAAAAATAAAATCCTTATAGAATCTTCTTTCAGTAATTACATATATTAAAATTATTGCCACCATCTATAAATTTTGGCACTTTGTGTATTCTTCCTTTGCTTAGGCTAGGGCTGTCACGATTATTACAAATTTGGGTGACGATTAATTGTCAAATAAATAATTGCGATTTTGATGATTTATTGCCTGTTTGGGGGCATTAGCGATTAATTGTTTGCAACAACACACTTTATACATGTTAATACATTTTTAAAATGAATTAATAAAGTTATTTATTCGGTAAATAATAAATAATAATCACTCTATCCTTTAGAAATAACAAAATCTTTGCTGCACAAATGTGCCTATACTTTTTAAACATAATGCAGATTGATATTCTATATGATGGAGCAGAAAGCCTGGAAATAAACTCACCCTGCTGCGAGCTTTTATCCTCTTGTAAACGTAGTCAGGGAAGGTTTTACGGTTTATGTAACGTCCTGATCCTGCAGCAGTGTGAAGGTTTCCATCTTCCAGAACAATCTTACCCTGACTAATCACCACTACCGGAGCACCTCGCACCTCTATACCCTCAAAAATATTATATTCAACTGCCTGGAATAAAAGAAACAACTCAGAATATATCAAAGTTTTTACATTTTATTTTTATTATAATAAATAAGTATTTAAACTAGTGACAAATATGAAAGAAAATGATAGTTGAGACCTGGTGACTGCTTTGAATCTTGCTTGTACATCCCATAATAAACATGTGTGTGCTCTCACCAGATTGTGGCTCTTGGCAGAGAGGATCTTAGTGACGTCAGGGTCCCATAGCACCAAATCAGCATCAGAGCCCACAGCAATGCGTCCTTTACGTGGGTACAGGTTAAAAATCTTGGCTGCGTTGGTGCTGGTTACAGCCACAAACTGATTCTCATCCATTTTACCAGTCACCTGTGAAAAACAGTGTTCATCTGTTTCTAAAGTGAAATGAAACGTCTCTATCGCTTCTCTTATTTATAATTAAAATACTGTTGATGCCTTACCACATTAAAATAAACAGATTGTAATTGTTAAAATAAATTAATAAATACAAGTCCCTCTTTGGCTGCAGTTACACTGCACGTATCAAGCGATCCAATTCCGTTTTTCTCCTCCAACGTGTCACAGATCGGGTTTGATCGGATCTCATCACAAGTGTAAGCAGGAAAAACACATGGATTTCGATATTTTTAGATCGGATTCAGGCCTCATTCGTATGTGGTAATAAATCGGATATGTGCATGTGTAAGTGCTGTGTAAGCAGACAGATCAGATTTTTTGTGCTAATTTATGACAACCATGTCATAAACTCTAGATTACACTTCACTATAACAAATGGCGTAACACTGCTCACCACACACTTGTCCCAGATGATAGACAGCCTCTCCTCAGTGCCGTTGGTTCCCTCTGGGATGAGGGTGAAATTGTCCTTTCCTACAGCACGCTGAGAGGTGTTAAAGGTACAGTGAGCACTGCCAGTTACCTGCAGGTCACCACTGTACATTACACAGACAAACATCCAACACACAAGAGTCACAGAATCCTAATTTTGTGCAAACAGATTTCAAAGTTTTCTACTTCCAATATATGTATTAGTCAAATGTGTAAAAAAAAATATTTTTTTTCTTAATAAATTAGGTGCAAATTATCATTTCCAGTGTGGATAAATTGCAAAAAATATATATGATTTTTGTTTTTAAACATAATAGCTTTATACATGATGTGAGAGAAACAGGAAATGTGTATATGATATACCAGGAAAGTAGAGAGTTGAGATAGTCAGGGGTGGTGGGATCTGGACTCAAAGGTGGAGATGTCACGTAAGCAGCAGCTTTGGCCCAGTTTTTGCTCCAGTAATGAGTGCCGTCAGTGCCTAAACTAGCAGAAATGGGCTCCCCGAACACCACAGTACCTGATGTATAAAGAAAAAGAGAAAGAGAGGCTTTAGCATTGACTAAATAAAGGAAAAAAAATATATATGATTGAAAATTTTCAAGACTTATATGTCGATTACATTACACAGTGACATGTGGCTCACCTTTTTTCCTGGCCTGAGCAATTACATCAGCATCCCCTCTGTCAGCGGGCCAGTTTGGTTGAATTTGGCATGCGCTTGCATTGGGCACTCACACACGTTTTGCCTAAAAAGCAAAACTCCAAAGGTTGACTTATATAAGGGGCACAGGTTTGGATAAAGAAAAACAGGGATCTTGGGGCCCCCCAACCACCACCCACCCAAATGTGCATCTGGTTTGATATGACAGGCGGGCAGTTGGTTTGATTGGCCACCGTTACTGCACGATTGACTGCCTCAGATTCAACCTATAAAAAACCACACACTTTTTGCTGAAATACAATTCACCCCTTAAAAAACTTAACCAAAGGATGACTTTGCTTTGCCAAGAGGCTTATCGAAAAGCGCATATAAGTTAATGGCACTGTAGACAAAATGGGTGGAAATATAAAAAAGGATAAAGAAAAAACTCATTTGGATTCCAGATGTTATATAAAGCAGCATGCCCTTGTTTTTAAATTAAAAAATGAATGAATGAATTAATTATTGTAAAACTATTACTTCTTCTGGACGACTGAGAACATGACCCTCTGGGCCGGTGATGCCTAACTCCAGGATTCTCCCGGGGATTCTTCTCTCCTCCTTAAATTATTCACACAAAAATGTTAATGTCAAGCAGAAGAAAACAAGAAAACCAAAGAGAAATTTATTGAGTTACCTCAGCAATGATATCCCCATTTTCAGCATGAACTTGGGCAATGGCGCCCAGGTCTTGGATCACACTGAACACCTCATACATCTGCACAGAAAACCCCCCCAAAAATACTCGAGAAATTGTATTTTTTTGCCTGTTTTATATACCAATAACTTGAATTACAATACAGACACCAACATGAACAATTTTTACTGATTATATACCAGTTAATAACACTCATATATCTCTATATATCTATATATAGTTTTATATATATATAGTTTATAATAGTGACCAAATAACAACCAACAATATACATTGGTATTTGTGAATCCTTTAGAATGTTCTATAATACGGCATAATATCAGATTTTTATGTAAAAAAAGAAACAAATTTAAAAAATAAAATAAACAATATTTTACATCAATCATGTATTGAGAAAAATGATCTAGTATTAAACATCTATAATAGCCAAAGTATAAAAAAAACTATATTTAGCAAAGCTATAGGGAAAAAGTCGCCTTTATTTTTTTACATTTACAGCATTTGGCAGACGCCCCCTTATCCAGAGCGACTTACATTTATGTAGATAAGCAATTGGGGATTGAGGGCCTTGCTCGGAGGCCCAGCAGCGGTGGCTTGGTGGTGTTGGGAATCCCAGTCTTTCTGGTATCAGTCAAACACCTTAACCACTGAGCCACCACTTCCCCCTATTTATATAGCGCTTTTTACCAATAAAGATTGTGTCAAAGCGGCTTTACAGCAGCCAGAACCAGAAATTCAAACAAAATGGTTAAACATTAGTGAGTATAAAAGTAAGGAATGATACATCATAGGACCGCTCCAGTTTCAGCCTATGCTAAAGTGATTTACTTTTCTTACACCACAGTGTAAGAATCTGCCTTTTTCTCAAAATAATCCAGCAAAATAATCCAGCATTATTAACATATTATCATCATTAGCCTCTTTTAATATCAATAAAACTAAAATCAAACTGTCCCAAAATAAGTTTTCTAGAAATCCAGTTACGATGATTTTACGTTGAAACAGTAACGCTCTTTTGATAATATATAATTAAACCATCTGTAATGGCATTTGTTAAGGCATTACAATTATACCTGGGAATCATTTATCTGAAAAACATCCTTATAGGCCAAATAGACCAAGAAAGAGTTGACACCTACACAAAGAAAAAACAGACACATGTAGATCAGATTTTAACAACAAAAAAAATACAGAAATAAACTAAATCTGCTACTTTCTTCTTCTAAATCGATGCAAGGGTATTTTTTGTTGGGGTTTTTTTTTTGCACCATGCTGTGTACAATCTTGAGTTTACTGTGTGTTAAAGTCTCACAAATCATTCAAATCTACATGGTAACAAGCACGTCATACTGAAAACTGCAAAGATGTTCTTTATTTTAACATTTACAAGAAATATTACTGAACAGTAGATCTGACCTGTATTCGTCTAATATTTTTGCATTGCGCTGGGCTACAAATCAAAACTGTGGGCTTAAAATCTTAAAAGACGGTTCTAACCTTATAAAAACTGGTAGAATTTTACTAGCATATAAATATTGCCAGTGAAATAGCATTAATTGGTGTTAAATGTATATTGGTGTATGTAAACAGTACCATGGTCCTTCACCAGGATCTCCATCTCCTCCTGTATGCCTTTGTGCCACTCAGTAATGTCCACATGGAGAGAGTAATCACAGCATGACTTACTGTCTGCCCATTCTCTCCACTGGTTAAATGCAGATATGAGGCCAATGCCTGGCTCTGGCACCACATGGTCAACTGCGAAACACACACACACACACACACACAGTTTCTAAAGCACTCTGATCATTATTTCTTGTATATGTATATACAATATGCTGTATATAAATCAGATGTGGGTCCTGAATTTCAGTCCTCCAGTTGTTTCCTAGCTGAATTATCGAAACACCAGTATTACACAGAAACACAGTATAACAGGAAGTTGCATCACAGCTAGGTATCCGATTCCGCGGGAATGAATGCCTTTTACCAAAGCCAGGTTGACTGTATAATAATAATTTGTACACAAAATCCATCCTCTTTTTTCACTCATTAAAAAAGTAAATATTCTGCTGTGATTATTTGTGAATTTTAGTTCCAATAGTAAGTCATTTTCTAGCTCAATAAAGGCTAATGCTAAAGGATGAATCTGTCTGCTGAAAGTTACTGAATTGTAAACGGTGGACAAACCCCTTTTCCCAGATGGGATTAGCTGAATTTTGCTTACGATGTCCAGCCTCTCTTCAAAGTCTGTTTTAAAAATTATTTATTTTTCTGTATACACATACCATCAAGAAATGTATTGATGGAATAAACATTATATATAAAAATATCTATTTCTATAAACGCTATATATTCCATTAGTAAATATTTATTTTTTTCTTAAATATGTATTAAGTTATGTGAAATAGTCTATTTTCTTCACTTATTTTTATTCTGTTGGTTGCAGTGCTTCCAGTAGTGTACAGGTATGTTTATGTTAGAGAGTTTAGCCAATCAAATGCCTGAAGCTCAAAACAAATAAAGAAAATAGACTATTTGATATAATTTAATACATATTTGAGGAAAAAAAATTGATATTTATATAGCCTTTATCCCATCATTACATTTCTTGATGGCCCTGACAACCAGCCACTAATGTACAAACCAAATATATACAAACCAAATATATACAAAACAATAATTTATAAACCAAATGCTTATTACTGTTCACATTTTTTCACTTTCCTTATCCACTTAAAATAATTTGGTTAAAAATAATATATATGTTACAAAAACACAGGCCGAGTTGCAGAAAAAAATGCCCAACTGGCAAATTCTAAGCTAAATAGCTGTGACTTTGGTCATACGGTCTGCACATGCCTGACATGATATTTCCGGAGAGACACACATTCCGGGTCAGTTGGCTGGCAATTATACTGCTGCCCAATGCCACATGACATCTGCTATATGCTAACACATGCTAGACAATGTTATAATGCTCAGCAACTGTTTGAAATAAAAGAGGGAGTGTAAACGAATAACCCCAACCCTTTAACATACAAATAAATAAATCAATAGTCCTGATTGGAAGCTATATTACAGTAAATATTTTTTTTCTAAAGTATGACTATAAAAATCTAATAACAAAATACTCTAAAATATTTTTTCTGTTAAAACTGAAAGATGGTTTCCTGCTGTATAACATGCTTTTGTGTGTCCATCCAGAAATCTAACTTAAAACTGTAGCAGGTGATGCTCATGTTATAATATCAAATTAAATGTCATTTACCAAAAAAACCAATCCAACCAATTCTAAATACTATTAAAACAGGCATTTATCTTTATTAGTCCTTCATTTGCACATACTGATCATAGTGGTGCCTCCAGCAAGAGCTGCACGAGTGCCCTGGTAAAAGTCATCAGCAGCTGTCATGCCCCGGTTAGGCATTTGGAAGCGGGTGTGCACATCAATGCCACCAGGAATCAACATTTTGCCATGCGCATCAATGGTCTTTACCCCACCTGGTACGATGAGGTTTTCCCCAATTTGCCTAAAGAGATATTAAAGAAGAAAACAGATGGAGGGTGTTAGAAAGACAGATCAAAAAGAAAAATAATAACAAGCAAAGGATTACACGAACTGTGGATGGCGTACAATGGTACAATTAATGTATATATGAACTCTGCTTGGGTACCTCAGTACTAAAATGCTGAAATAACCTTGAATTCATACAAGACATTTTCTGTTTTATTCAGAATAGTTATTGTATAGTGATAAGGATGTGTTCTGCCAGAAACCAAAATGTAATTTATTTTAATAAATGATTTTATTAGTCTTACATAACCATGATAATTATGAAAAGAACATACTTTATAACACCATCCTCTATATAAATGTCAGAGTAGAAGGACTGATCATCATTCACAATCTTTGCCCCTTTGATAAGAAGACGCTCATTCTGGAACAGAACAAAAGTCAATCAGGTCATTTACAACAGAAACACATTTCAACAAATCCTAGTCCACTGATGTCTCGCTTAAAAACTAAAAAACAAAAAAATGTTTATTAATTATACACTGCGTCTTTTAGGATGGGACGTTCCGTTGCGAAATATCGTTACAAAACCCGAGCATTCCGGTTGTGATCATATCACTACAGCTTTAGGTTCGATATCATTAGGTTTGCTGTCAAAAATGCCAGTGTGAATGCAAACCAATTAAAACAAACAAACTGAACTACAAGTATGAACACACACTCAGAATTTTTTGGACTGCCCAGCGTAGGCAACAGAATTTGAAAGTAATGGCTAATTGACCTTTAAAAGATTATAGTGACACTTCAACACTATTGTTTTGGGTAGCAGATAAGTGTTCAATCTGAACACTGAACAAATATTTAACAATATATTTATATATATACACCTGTAAATGTGTTTAGACAAACAACTGAAATATTTCAATGCAGCTTTGGCCTGAGTTCATAAATCACATGTTAATATTTGGCTTCTTTAATAAGTTTGGTGAGTAATATAATGAAAAAAAAAATCATGTGTTCATTCATTCTATCTATTTTTATTATGCTTTACGTTAACAGGACTTATGTAGTCGATAGTTGGTTTAGGCCAAAGAGAAGGTCCTAGAGAGATTAGAGACTTAGTGTTTAGCACTGTTGCCTTACAGTAAAAAGAGTTTACATGTTCTCCCCGTGGGTTTATTCCGGGTTCTCCGGTTTCATCCCACAGTCCAAAAACATGTATATTAGGTTGATTGGTTATTCTTATATTCCCCTAGGAGTAAGTGTGAGTGTGTGTGTGGCCCTGTGATGGACTGGCGGCCTGTCCAGGGTTTCCCCTCCTGCCTTTCACCCATTCAGAGACGGCTAGGATAGATCCCTGTGTCCCCGAATTAGGGAATAGGCTGGTATAGATGAATGAAGGAAGGAATGAACTAAATTTACTGTAGCTTGCTATACTCTAGCTGGCCTAATTTTTATCCTAGGTTTCACAGGCAAGCCTCTTCAGGGATCCTGAATGTTGCTAATGGCAACCTGCAGCAAGGCCACCTATTTTAAAGTGAAGTCTTCTCTGTCCTACTAAACAGTAAAACTGTATGTGCTAAAATCTTGTAACCGTGTTATTTACCAACAGTTTAACGCAATGTCCTGTTTTTTAAGGATGTCAATCTAACAACCTTTTACATATTTAACGTAATAACATCAGGTTAACTTAAAATGAAACATTACAAGGAAAAGGCACCTTAAAAAATGTGTCAACTCGTCTAAATGTTAAAAATATTCTATTGCATAAATAAACCTTTATAATCCTGAAGTGACAAACTAAAATAACAACGAATTTCAACAAATAAGACATTCAATTTACTTCTATACTTCATTGCAATCACTTACACAACCTACACTATTTCAATTATATTTGGAATGGAATGATAAGATTTCCTGATTTGATTTGCATTTAGTTTTGACACCTATTATCATTCATTCATTCATTCATTCATTCATTCATTCATTCATCTTCTTCAACACCCGCTTATTCCCTTAAATCTGGCTGACAGGGATCCGCTGGAGTCTATCCCAGTCATCTCTGAAACGGTAGAAGGAGGGAGGGGGAAACCCTGGACAGGTCGCCAGTCCATCACAGGGCCACACACATCCACACTCACTCCTATGGTCAATTTAGAATCACCAATTAACCGATCATGCATGTTTTTGGACTGTGGGAAAAAAACAGAGAACCCGGAGTAAACCCACACAAGCATGGGGAGAACACGGGGAGCCAGAAAGGCCCCTGTTCGGGAATCGAACCATTAAGCACAGTGCTGCCCAGTGTATTTTTTTTAAGTACATTAAACTGTACAATACTGAAACAGTCAATAAATGATTCTTTTCTTGAATAGAGGTTCTTTAGACTTGGGGGGCATCACTGATAAAATTATGGAAGGCGGTGCATTCATGGAAATTTAAAATAGCCAGGATTTGTACACTATAGATTTTATTTTGTATGTAGGTTTTAGTCTACATAAGAATATAGATGTTTTATACAGTGATTAATTAAGTCTGCTAATAAAGAAAAAAGCGCTTATATATTTATTTATATATGAGGCTTCTATAGCCATTGCGCATCACTGGGCCAAAGTGAAACCGACAGAAGCAGCAGTGTCATTGATGCAAACACATAAATCAGTCTGATCTGTATTTCAGTAAATAATAACACATCTAGATTAGATTACTGATCTGTTATTTCTATAAATCACCTGCTGCGTTGGAGATTTATAGATTTATTTATTTTTTTGACATCCAATGAATTAAGGATTTTACGGTGTCATTGGTACTCACGGTGATGCGCGGGATGTTCTTCTTGCCCTGGTATCCGGACATATCGACGCTGATCGCGGACTGTTTATTGTTCGCCGCTGCTCAACCACTGACCGTTATATTGATGCTCAATTCGACGCCCTGCGATTAGACGACGGCCGCCGTCTGGTTGATAGCAAAATAAAAAATAAGCTAAAAACGGTATGATTTAATAAACTAAAATATCAACTCAGTTTTGATTGACAGTTTTTTCCCCTCCGCGTTCCGGTTGTTCCGATACACTAAGACAATTCTGGATATAGCCGATAATGAAAGATTGGCTACTGCGCATGCGCCCGCCCCGCCTTACTGTCTCACTTAACTCTCCTGTTGTGTTCGGGTCAAATCCCATGGAATCTCAGGTTCTTTGACGTCATACGGGAGACTGTCATTTTAATAGGAACAAGAAAATAAACAAAACAAACAGGATCATGTGATTTGCATTTAAAAGGCAGACATTGCTATTTAATTTCTTTTAGTTAGTCTCTTTTCAGTAATACAAGTGTAAACAGGTGTCAGTGGCAGTTTTTCTGATAGCCAATAGAATCATGATACTGACATATTTGAAAAACCAGCTCCTCTTAGGTCCCACCAAATATTCTCCCAGAAGAAATACAGAGAAAAGCTCTCCTTCACCAAGGCAGGTCACAGGTTAAATTAGATTTACTGTACAGATTATTTCAGGGCAAAATATCTCTAAGAAATGTATTTTTTGCTAATTCTTATCAACAGACCTGATATAACCAGAGAAAATCACTTTTGACCCTTTCCATACAGTGCCATTGGGGTAATAGTGGCAAAAGGCCATCGGATCTAAAATTAAAACAATCAATCGGAGATGCGATTTGGTAATTCATTTTATATTTTAATTTTCTTCACAGGCTTTTGGGAAGTGGTGAACCAGCAGAGTGTTTTTTTATTTATTTGGATTGAGTAAACGCCATTAAACAGAAGCCCTTGTGTGTGAGCAGAGATTCACTGGGTTAAAGGCATTCAGTCACTGTTTTGTTTCAGACCATGTTGTACCCGGTAGCCTGCACAGACAATGCTCATAATACAATTAAACACTTTTCAATATTTTAATTGCTGGAACATTTATTTGCACAACCACAGTTTTGGGGGTTTTTATGGATTTTTTAACACTTTATCCCTATAAATAAACTTGTAAATGGCAGTATTACCATTTAAGGTCATCTATTAAAAGTGTAAATTTATTTTCTATACCCACTTCTATCCCAGCCTTCTCTGAAAGGGCAAAAGGGTAAAAGTGTAAATCTTAAATAAAATACTATAATATATCTAATGTTATATTAGGTTGTACAGGTAAATAAATAGAATTTTAAACTATTATCTTTCATACAAAACAAATTGGGATAGTAGCTGAACAGAGCAAATTATTAGTTGCTTTGTATAAATAAAGGGTATCAGCCATAAATCTAATACATAATGTACAATAAAATGTTGCTAGAGAAATAAATATTGATTTATTAATGAATGATTCTCTGCATGTGAACAAAAGTTATTCAGGCAAGCTAAAAAATTGCGACCTGGTTGCCAGTAGCAAAAGAAACTGGTATTTATTACTTAATCCTTAAATGAATGTAATGTGAGGAAAGAAAAGACACAACACACAACATAAATCCTGTATGTTTTTTTGCCTGTACTTTAATAAATTGGTGTGACAAAGAATAAATTGCATTTAAACACTGACTGGTTCAAGCTTTAAAAAAAATAAAATAAAATAAAATAAAAAATTAGATGCGCACTAACATTTGCAAACTCATGGATTGGTAGATTTCCAGTTAGTGAAAATGTGTATGTACATAAACAGACTCATTGGCATGCCACATTGGTCTTTCCTTTTCCATGCATTAGGACAGATGAAAGCAACACTAGACTTCAGAACTCATGCTTTCCAGTTTGGTACCAAAGACAATCCAACGTCACGCTCCATCAACAAAGTCATGCATTCATACTTATTAGTAAATATTTATGTACTCTGCACAAACCACACATATTTACTTAACGAAAAGGCTGTTTTCAGTTGCCATCATGATATCCTGGTGTTTCTACCTAATTAATTATATCTAAAAAAAAATTCTGCTCCTGGAATTGCTTTAATAAGCTTTTACAACAGTGAAACTATTCAATAACGATTTATACAAATTGGCAATTGAGCAATATATGCTCACTCGTTTATGTAGTTAATAAAGTTATAATAATAAAAATAATAATAAAGAAAATGTCAGAATATAATTAGGATTTTTAATGTTAATTTTATCTACCAATGTTTCCATTTTATCACATTCAAAACTCAAAAACAGCCACAAGGTGTCAACCATAAGGGCCCTGCCCTACAGAACAAGTTTCAAAAATAATAATTAAAATAAATTCTTGAAAGTATGTGGGTAAAATTTAAATTATACAACATCCATCGTTTATAGATAGGGTGTGTTTAGTTTATCTCGCTGTAATATGCTACGTTTTCGTTCACAGTTCTTTATCCACACTTATGGAATAACTCATCTTCCAAACCAAATGTTAAATGTTACGAATAATAAATAAAAAATCCTGGAATATCTGACATACTAAGCTCTCGTTATGCCTTTACGCATAATATGAAAATAAACAGCTTCCCGTAGTTCACAAAGAAACAATAATCATCACCAATGTTTTCAAATTTGTTAACATGAAGCTCTGGGGAAAAAAATGTCCGAGGTCTGTTTCAATCGATCCATAACAGGAAGTAATGTAATGTTATTCACAGCTGTTGCTCACGTCAGTCTCAAACGGCCCAATTTTATGCATCAGTAAAGGAGTTTCAATATCAATAAAGCATCTTCTCAATAAATCTTGGTTAATTTACCATTATAAGAAACAATAAAGCAGATAATTTCACCGATACTATAGAATCTGAAATGGCAAAAAAAAAAAAAAAAATTCACAGACGGTATGTACCTTTCAACACTGAAATGAGAGAAAAGAAAAAACAACGCTTCCTACTTCACATTATTACATCACAGATGACAACATAAATGTTTCACACTGCACAAATCTGCATTGAATAAAGACTTCATGGAATTCTGCAACCAAAACTGAGTGTGCATTAGAACAATACTCAGACGTGAGTTTAAAGCTACTTCGATTTAACAGTAAATCTACCTCCCCAGTTAAGAATGTCAGTGTTGGGTCTTACAGATGTAAACATTGAAGTGGAGACCCTTTTGGCACCTGGAAAGAACGTCTATTGTTTGTGTAAGCTTGGTAGACACCAGACAAATGATCTGCATGTGGGGGATCAATGCAGTGATAATCAGACCTCTGTCTAGATCCCGAACATTGTTTTCACAGGAATTCCTTAATATAATGGAAAAATACAATGAGAGAATTCATTTCCCTCCAGTGTGTACTTATTAAACCTGCAGGGTCTCTCCTTTATATTCTATGCTTTCAAAAACCAACTACAGGTTGAAAAAAATTAGAAAGTTATCTACTAAAAAGGGACACATTTTAATATCAAACTAAAAGAAAAACAAGAGTGTGTAAGCCAGATAGCTTCAATGAAACCAAAATGTTCAAGTATGTGCTATTAACAGTCTATTCAAAATCTTTTTGCTATATTTTAATCTTTAAGGTGCCGTTAAAAATTAGAATGTGAGAAAAAAATAGTGTCTTTTTTATTTTTCCTACAAGAAACAGCCTTGTTAGAAGGAGAAATTAAAGCGTTAAGACCACAGTGTTGAACTTGAATAACAGAATAATGCATTTAAAGGTGGCTTCAATTCATTGGTTGGGTTTCAGAAACTGAACGTAATCAGAATACGAAATATTTGACCTCTAAATGCAAATCAGACTTTTACCATCCTTTTTTATATATATATGTGCTGGTGGTGTCGCAGTTATACAGAGTTTCAGCATCACAAATGTAACTTCTGTTTGTCTTGCATACAAGCATGGAAGGGCAACTTTTAATTAATTACAACTTAAAATATGAAATGAAGATGAAACCCCAAAACGTTTAGTGTTAGAAAGCAAGCGAAATATTAATTCATAGTGAGGGCAGCAAAAAAAATGCCTAGCATTTTCTTGTAGGAGGTCATCATAGGACAGAGAAAGTCTGACATACAGAGTTATAGACATTTTGTACACAACTGTTCCACCTCTGCATCTTATGGAAATTTTAGGCACTGGGAATTTGGGGGTTTAAAACGAGCTGGTAGATGGTGCGTTCAGCCTTTTTCCAATATAGACCCTAAAAAACAGATTATTATTCATTATAATTGAAAAATAAACCTTAAAATAAATAAATCCTAAAGTTCAGAGCCTTCCATCAGTTCCCCCTTTAATGAGCATTTAAAATAAGATCAGCGAGTTCCTACCCTACCCCGAGACTTACCCTAGTCCCAGTGCTAGGATGTGAGAGAGCAGAAGAGAGGGAATGAACACTTTGAGGAATTCAGCAGAGAAGACTCCACCTTTCTTCATAGCACCTGTCTTTCTCATACTGAGGGAAACCGGACTGGAACGTTTTGGATGCCGAAACTGGAACTCTCTAAGCAAAAGAGATCGTTTGAAACTTATTTATTATGACTTAAAGAGAAACCGAACCAAGTGAAACAGAGGTTTGGTTACTCGTCCCTTAAATCTGGTTCACAGCGCATGAAAAGTTTCCTTTGGCATTATTTACATTTACAGCATTTGGCAGACTCCCTTATCCAGAGCGACTTACATTTCTCTCCTATTTAAGGGGGTTAAGGGCCTTGCTCAGGGGCCCACGGTGGTGGCTTTGTGGTACTGGAAATCAAACCCTGGTCTTTCTGGTAACAGTCCAACACCTTAAGCCACCACCATGAAACATGGTATTAAATTACACAGGCCTTAAACTATAAATGCTATTAGCGTGCAATAATTTGAAAATTACACTATAAATACATTAAACATTATTAATTATTAGTAAAAGTATAGATTATACATTCATTCATTCATCTTCTATAACCACTTATTCCCTAATTCGGGGTCACAGGGATCTGCTGGAGTCTATCCCAGTCGTTTCTGAAAGGGTAAAAGGCAGGACGGGGAAAAGGCCCTGGACAGGTCACCAGGGCCACACACACACTCACTCCTATGGGCAGTTTAGAATCACAAATCAATCTAACATACGTGTTTTTGGACTGTGGGAGGAAACCGGAGAACCCGGAGTAAACCCACACAAACTCCACACAGAAAAACACCTTCTTACTGTGAGGCAACAGTGCTACCCACTAAGCCACCGTGCTTATAGATTATACAGATATATAATTTAATACTCTGGTACAGTGTGTATTTTAAAAGCATGTTGTTATTAAGCATTCATTAACAATTCCTAAACAAATGGAAACTGTCCAGAATTCTACAAAGGTTTTAAGCCAGTGTGAAAAAATGCTGTAACTTACAGTCATGTCACTGACCACATGTATAACAATCCATGTACAACATACTGTAAAGATTGTTTACAGTGCTAATTGTTTACAGTGCTAATTATTTAGTGTTTACAGTGCTAATCGCTTACCATGCTAATTGTTACAGTGCTAATTGTTTACAGCGCTAATTGTTTACAGCGCTACTTTTTTTTTTTTTTTTTTTTTTTTACAGTTTTTACAGTGCTAATTGTTTATAGTGCTAATTGTTTACAGAGCTAATTTTTAACAGTGCTAATTGTTTACAGTGCTATTTTTTTTTTTTTTTTTTTTACAGTTTTTACAGAGCTAATTGTTTACAGAGCTAATTGTTTACAGCGCTAATTGTTTACAGCGCTAATTGTTTACAGCGCTACTTTTTTTTTTTTACAGTTTTTTACAGTGCTAATTGTTTATAGTGCTAATTGTTTACAGAGCTAATTGTTAACAGTGCTAATTTGTTTACAGTGCTATTTTTTTTTTTTTTTTTTTTTTTTTTTTTTTTTTACAGTTTTTACAGCGCTAATTGTTTAGAGTGCTGGTTAAAACTGTCCACTTACTTGGGAGGAATATTTTCAGGTCGACTGGACCAGTCTGCCACCCAGCTCTCCCCTTTATCCATGAGGAAGTCATCCTCTTTGTCCTTCTCCAGACTCTCATCCTCTGACTACAGAATTACAGAAGAACAAAAATGTTGGATAAAAAATCTTAAATAAAAAGTAAATAGTATACTAAAATCACCGGCAGCATGTAGGAGAGAATAACATGTAAATGTTTTACCTGACAATCTTTCTCACTTGGCATCTCAACGTCAAAAGTAATCAGGCCTTCATCCTGCTCAGGACTGTGGGGTCTTTCAGGACTATAGGGCAAAAACACCAAACACAAAGACAATACAAAGAGGGCAAGTCTGAAGAATTTTAAACCTCACAATAAAATTCATCTGCCATCTGAATCATCTGTCTCCATCTAACCCTATTCTCTACATCCTCTTCACTCACACACACTAACTTCATGTCCTCGTTTATTGCATCGCATCCATATACCTCCTCTGCCTGGTAGCTTCATTTCCAACATCCTCCTACCAATATATTTACTATCCCTCCCTCTGTACATGTCCAAAGCACCTCAATCTGTACTTCCCTGAATTTTTCCCCAAAACCTCTAACATGAGCCGTCCCGCTGATGAACTTGTTCCTAATCTTGTCCAACCCTGTCACTCCCAAAGATATAAAAAATTAAAAACTAACCAACTAAAATCAGATACGTTTAGATTAAATACTCAATATTTATTCTTATTATCATTTCCAAAGCCACTGGGAGCCCATATTATTCATATTATTCTTAATATGGAAAAGGCAGCATTATTTAGGTAAGACTTTAGCTATAGGTTTTCATATCTATGCAACAGACTTTAAATACTACCATCACTTGTTTTCTCATTAGGTCTCTTACCTATTACACAAGGACCCACTAGGGCTCGACTCATGCTGAGCATCCAGCAGTATCTTTTCCATGTCGCCATTATGGATAGAGGAGGAGGAAGGGACATGCTCAAGTCCCCCAGCCAGTCTCTCCTCTTCCTTCACAGTTTGTAGGGATTGTGGAGGCTCAGACTCAACCTGGTTCCCATTGGCCACCGAGGCAGCTTGGCTTGGTGTCAGCTGCTGTCTACCAGATGTCATGTTTCCATTTAATTCTAACTCCACCCAGGATCCTGGCAAACCAATCAGGTTATGAGAACTTTTACTGTTACACAAGTTCATTTTTATTAAAAAAAAACCTTTCACACTTTTACTTTGCTACATCTGGCGGCGTTCCTCAGTTACTGTACGATAATAAAGATAAGATGTTTTAGATGATTAGTTCATATGAATTGTTTGCAAGCAGAGGAAGACGTGTGTGTGTGTGTATCGGAGGCAGATCAGCCGTGGCCTCAGATTCAGTCTATGCTTTAACTTCAAGATGTCAAAAAGAATAGTTTTATAATGCGACTCATGCTGTGTGTAATAAACTGAACTGACATCACAGCGTACAAGAATTCCAGCTCCAACCGGAAAAAACACGTAGCGGTCATTATGACGCCTATTTGAAGTCTATTATTAATAATTTGGTATATATGGCAACGTTGACCTTATTGTAAAACCACATTTCACACACTGTCCGAATATTTTTACTCATATGTGTTCATGTGCAAGCAACGAGAAATAAGTTAATAAATCCTACGAACAAACACACATTAATTCTAACTGGCTGCACATTTTTATGTCCTATTATACAAAACTAAATCAACTGAACAGTAAAACTGGGACGTCCTGCATTTATACAACAACCAGGACACCTGACTAAAGTTTGGTTTTTTTTGACACCTGACTAAAGTTTGGTTTTTTTTTGACACCTGACTAAAGTGTAGATCATCCATACAAAATCAACACGGGTTTGTATTTTATTTTATTCCTACCTCAATGATGCATTTACATAAACATAAAATGTTAAAATAAAGTCTATTATTAAAGGAACTGCGATTAAACGGTAGGAAAAGAAAGACAGAGTTTAACTGTTAGAAAAACATCAGTGTGTGTGTGTGTGTTTGAGATGTGATGGTAAATGACAGGTTATATAATGTTAATGTCCATCACAACACTAAGATTGACTTTACTTTAAACTGTTTTATATAATCGGAACAGAGAGACTTTGGAGGAGAAGGGATGTAAAAACTTGCCAAGTAGTTCAAAATTCAGGGTTTTTGCTTCGTGGCAATCAGATTAGAAGAAACTAGTAACTAATTACTGGAGTAGTTTTTTTTAATCGGATACTTTTTAACTCTTACTCGAATAAGTATTGCCATAAATACTTGTACTTTTACTTGAGTACAGATCTTCCCATCTTTAAGTCTAAGGCGGAGCTACTAACTTATTGTGATATTATAATAGTGTATTATTATGGACAAATTATATTGTTATATCACACAAACCCAACAGGTATTATTGTTTTCTCAAAAACAAATAATGTAATAATATGACTTTCTGTTAGAGTATAAATGCACCCACTAATGAACCGACTCTTAACAGTTAAAGCTAAAAAAAATAAATACAAAAAGAAATAATTAAATAAAACGTCATTAGTGTAAATATTAACATTAAACAACCTTCACTGTTCGACGTTGGTGAAACCTAAAATATGCTCAATCCTAAAATAAGATGTGACTATAAATAACAAATGGACGCCCAGTTTGGGGCTTAAATTAATACAGTTTTTTTTATTCGGGTAATAATTTTTTTTTTCTCCCGCCTCCATTTTTCGCAGAATCCCTTGTTTTGTTTCAGCCGCTCCGCCTTTAACAACACGCTGTATATTATTCCGTTTCTGATTGGTCAATAGCATGTCAATTATCGCATGTTTATAGGTTCGCGCTTGTTTCTATTGGTTATTCTTACATGACACGATCTACTTCCTGTCTTTAACCCGCCCTGCCTGAAGAATGAGGAAATTCCAGTTTGTGTAAAACAATAGTTGTTTCATAGCCGACAACTTAAAAACAGGAGATAAAACGGGATTAAAATGTAAACGACATCGAGGTGTAATTAATAAAAACGTTTATTAATAAAAGTTTACCGTTTAGGCCTGGTTCTTCATTGTTGTTTTGCTGTACGGCGGCTGTGGCAGACATGTTGGCTCCTTCACGCTAATGGGGACGTCAACAATACAAGCGTCTTGCCTGCACTCTCGTGAACGCGCAAACGTAGCGTCCTCGCGGACCCACCCGAACTGCTACGTCATCACGGGTCGCCGCCGCACAGACGTTCAATAAAACATTTCAACGGACTGCGAAATGGACTGTCTGTCCTCTTAAAGTATAAAACAAACAAAAAAAAGTTTGTACCATAATGCTGTTCTTCAATTCTGATTATAACACCTAAACGAACACTTAAATGCCGTCCATATTGTTCAATAAAAATAAAAAATATATGCACTTACAATACCACTGTTACTGCCTAAACCTGTAAAAACCGGAAAATGTGTATAAAATGTACAATAACCTTTTATTCTCTTTTGTTTGCTATGACCTTTTTTTTTTATTAGTATCTTAATTACAATTTGTTGCAAATTCCTTGTAAGTGCAAACCTAATTGGCAATAAAAGTTCTTCCTGATTCTGATTCTTATGATATGAAGCTATATTATTGGTTTGATCTAAAGTGACTTTGATTATTGTTTGTTTATTTACGATGCCACCATTTCAGGATTTGACAGACTTCCTTATGTGTGCAATAAAATAATTATTTTTATATTTATAAGTAGGCTATTATTGTACAACAGAATGTAACACCCAACATAAGTTGTGTAACGGTTTCTTCCCTCAAGCCTGACTGAACTGAACCACACACACACACACACACACACACACTCTCTCTCTCTCTCTCTCTCTCTCTCTCTCTCTCTCTATAGGTGTAATAGTTTTTATACTGTATCTATCCCCTAACCAGAAACGTTCTGCATTTTTAATTTCTCAAAGAATCTCATGTTGTATGATTTAGAAGCTTTGTATTCATGGGGAGCTGTTGCTTATCAGGCTGAAAAAAGGGTTACAACACCATTTACAAAGAGTCACACAATTTCGGTCAGACTAATTGTGTAAATGGAGGAAATGACAGACCATGGTTAACCAACAAAGATCACTTTAAAAACAAGACATGTAATTGTCTGGAAGGTCATAAATACCAGTGTAGCATCTGGGCACCTAGGACTCTCTTTCACTGACCACTATCAAAAGAACAACGAACAACCATGGAAAAAGCCACAATTCCAGGTCCTAATCTCACAAAAGTGTTGCGGATTGACCAGAGGCAGGCAGGAAACCCAGCAACCCCCAACGTTGAAGCTGTTTTGTGCTGAAAGTGGGCAACATTTAGTGCATTTTATTTAAGCTTGTTATTCCCTGTGTACTGATTTTTAAGTCGTCTGCTGGGAAAAACTCCCTGAGAGGAAGTAGGAAGAAACCTTAAGAGGAACCAGATTCAAGAGGGGAACCCATTCTCATCTGTGTGCCACCGAATGTCTGTTACTTGTATTTTATGGTAATGGTGATCAAATGTAATAAAACTGTAGTTCTGGGTCAGTAAAGCAGAGTGAGTCCCAATCCATCCACTGAGCTACTCAAATTCGAGAAAAGGAGCAGGAAACTGGTCAATGGTACCCCAGGGGCGAGTTAACCTGCCCCTGAGAGGGAGAGGAAGAATAACATTGTAAAAAAAAAAAAACGTATATAAAATGTTGACTTCACACTAGCCTTTTCGCACCCCCTTATTATACCTTGGCCCCTGGTTTGGAAACCGCTGTAATGTAAAGACTACAATAGCACTGTTTAACCAGTGTGGCGCTATAACGACTGCAATTTAGTGCACTCATAAACTCACACAGCTGAAGAAGACACTAATGACAATATGGTGTGTAAACAAAGTTACACACTAAACATAGGCATGTTTAATTTTGTCTTTAAAAATATAATAAATAACTAATATAACAAATTGATATAAATATAATTTAGCTTTTTACATTACACGTTTTCTTTTTATAGCTGTAGGTTAGCATTATCTCAGTATTTAACCTCTAAAAACTACATTATACAGTATAATTCCACATCAAATGCTTCACACCTTAGAAAAAAATAAATTTATGGTAAAAAAAAAAAAACAATTACATTTAAATAATTTATTTTTAAACAAAATAATTGTTTTAAGCAACCTTTAATGTCTCACTGATAGAATTGTAAAAAGTCTATTTACCCCAATGAATTTTTTATGATTAGAGGCTGAATTCCTGTAAACCCAAAAGCACAGCATGTGGAAAGCAGTGTTTAAATCTCTGGTAAGCCTTTTGTCTTAAACCTAAATATCAGGGGGTTTTCTTTATATTAGACTTTTATGACAGGATATCAGTGCTCGATATTTTAAAACACTCTAAGCTTGATGTGACATCCTGGTCTCTGGGTTTAAACAGCTCTGTGCAGTTGGGTTTCCAGGCAGGAGTCAGATGATCAGAATACGTTGACGTTTGGCAGACACTCGTATCCACAGGAATAGGAAAAAATGCTTAGAGTCTCTATCAATAAATAAATCAATAGAATAGACAGAAACATCTCCTCCCTGCTCATCCTCCACATGGGTGCCCAACAGGGCTGTGATTACAGCTCTCTCCTTATACATTTATGACTGCATGCCCACACACAGATCTAAGGTCTTGAATGTAGTAGGGTTGAATGAGTTGACAGCTTAAAGTTTATTTTTTTCATAAAACTAAAAAAAAACATATAATAAATAGCATGGATTATGGGATGGTGTGGAAAACCTTAATAACTTGTACGTAATGCGCGGGGCTAGACGGGCCCACTACATACGATCACAAATATTACTCATCTTCTCACGCCTTTGCAGTGTCCGTCTGAAGTGCCTGTTTCTTTTTTCAGTGCAATTTCTCTGCACTTGTCTTGTGCTTCTTCTCCGTCTCTGTCTGACATTTGGACAATTACACACTGATGCTACACATTCACACATGGTAGTCCAAAGGGGTGTTGAAAATGTATTGTAGGGAAGTGGTGGTGCAATGTTTAAGGTGTTGGACTGATACCAGAAAGACTAGGGTTTGATTCCCAGCACCACCAAGCCATCACTGTGGGCCCTGTATCGCTCAGTTGTATAAAAGAGATAAGGGCGTCTGACCCCAGTGCCATCAACTGATTAAGCAGAAAAAATAAGACAGGGTATTTTCCCAATGTGCAGATATACAAAATACCCTGTCTGCCAGACGGCCAGCCCATCCCTGGTAATACCTATTTTAACAATAGCCACATTTACATAGACACTTTTTCTTTTAATGATCAGATTGATAAATCCGAATGCAGTGTTTACATGAACACTGAATAAAGTCATCAGGTTGATATGAACAGGGCTTTTAATCGGATTCAAGTTTACATGTCCTCTCCATCGGATTAGAAAAGGTTTCAACCATCCTTTACAATCCGAATGAAATTTTACATTTGCATTTACAGCATTTGGCAAACGCCCTTATCCAGAGCGACTTACATCATTTTAATTATACAATGGAGCAATTGGGGATTAAGGGCCTTTCTCAGGGGCCCAGCAGTGGTAATTTAGGGGTGCTGGAAATTAAACCCTGATCCTCTTTAATCATTGCACTACCACTTTAATCAGATTTGGCCAATTCATTCCGACTGACATGTTCACGAGTGTATTTTTTAATCTGATTGTTCTTATAGTTATATTATAGTCGGATTATTAGAGCCTATTTAAACGCAGTTAATGTTCAGAATGTTTTTAAACGTAGACGTGTTCTTCTCAGTGGCACCATCTGGTGGTGACTGACGGTAGCAACCTGCTCATGTCCATCTTTGTGTTGATCATCCAGCGGTAGTCCGCTGCTTTCTGTCTTTGTCCTCAAGGCAACTGCGCGGTTTGCCTCCAATGTAACACTAGCTAGGTTTAATTTCTAATCCAAGGGTGTTTTGAGCCACTTATTTACCAGACTGTTAAACGATCCGAAGAATTCAAAGATGGTGTTAGTGCACGTTGGATACCTGGTTCTACCCGTTTTCGGCTCAGTAAGAAATCGAGGTATTTATTACATCTACTTGACTTTAAGCCATTAACATTAGCTGTGTACGAAATCTTTCCAAGAAATCCACTTGCTTGCTAACACAGCTAGCCAAGACTCCTTCCTTAGATGAATCTCTACGGCGACCTTGGTTGTAAATTCCGCCCAGGGCAGTTAGCTAACAATCCCCGAATTCTTCGTGGCTCTTTTGCCCTCGTTGCTGGTTAGTAAGCAAGCAAAGCGACAAGGGAGGATTTCAAAAAAAATAATCGTTGCATGACAACTTTCTGTTTTAGGGCAAGCTAATCTGTTAGCTAAGCAGCTAAATGGTTTTTTTTTTAATTTTCAATAATTATATATATATAATATCAAATATGGTATTTGTTTATCTTTAGTGATCATATGGTGTGTTTTTTGTTTTCTTTCTTTTTCTTCTTCGTCTTCCATTTCTCTATTAACCCTGAGCATTAATACCCGTGTGCGGCTAGCTAGTTAGCCGGAAACGCGAACAGACAATGACGGTCTGAAGGATTCGATTAATGTGCGGACATTTCGTGCATTTGGGGGGACATAATTTTTGCAGACAATTTTTGTTTTTACCGCCAAAAGATTTTTAATTATAAAGCGAGCAGTTAAAAACGTTTGGTGTTTGGAAGCTTAGCCTTTAAACGAATGATTTAAAATGGCTGCTAGCTGCTAAGCTAGCGAAAAACTAGCTTAATAACTCGGTTAATAAATTACAGCAGATACTCCAAACGTTAGAAAAATTTAACTATAAACACATTATTATTATTTATTAGCTGCTGTTTATTCCTATGCTTGCATTTTAAGCGGGTCTCACAGGTTGGGACATCCGCTAATTAGCTATCTAGCTAACTATGCTTAGCTTGCTCACATCGCCCGACTGACTAGCTAGCTAGCTGAGTGAATGTAGCTAGCTGGTTAACTAAGCTAGCGCGGCACTGGATTTTTATTTATTTATTTATTTATTTTTCTCTCCATAGAGTGGCATCAACGATTTCATTATGCTTTTATTTCTGTTTCTTATTTCCTGTCTCATAGTATCGAGGCTGGCTCTACATTCTGCATTATCCGATCTTTGTCGCCCCTCCATTGTGTAGCTAATGATCATCTGCTGCTGTGTGGTGTGGCCTCTGCCTGTTCTCTGCATTTAGCTGTTTTGTGATCCCCCTTCTTCATTTCCTCTTTCCATCAGAAGACGACATTGGTATTTGAACACCCAAGAACAGAGCTTCCTTCTGTTAAAGACCAAAAAACCCCTTAAAAACCTTTAAAAAAAAGCTTAAATTTGTTTGTTGATCCGTTATACAGAAGCAGTAGAGAAGTTTGACTCGTCCTGTACATCCCTTTCAGTCTTTAATAGTCAACATGTGTAAATTCCTGTAAAGTGGAAGCATTTTGCAGTTCAAACTAAAACAACAACAACAAAAAAAAAGATTCACGTCGTTCCTACTTACAAAGGTGCATTGTACCAATCTGACGCTTTAGAAGCCCAAATTGTTCAATCTGGCTTTTATTAATGATCCTGGAGTATCTTCTATCCTGTACATTTTAGTATTTGGGCAGCACGGTGGCCTCACAGCATGAAGGTCCCTGGTTCGATTCCCAGGTCTTTCTGTGTGGAGTTTGCATGTTCTCGCTGTGCTTGCGTGGGTTTACTCCGGGTTCTCCGGTTTTCTCCAGCAGTCCAAAAACATGTATGTTAGATTGATTAGTGATTCTCAATTGCCCATAGGAGTGAGTAAGTGTGTGTCTGGCCCTGTGATGAACTGGCGACCTGTCCAGGGTGCCCCCCCCCCTGCCCTTCCCCCTTTTAGGAGCTGGAATAGACTTCAGCAGATCCCTGTGACCCCGAATTAGGGAATGAGCGGGTGTAGAAGACAAATGAATGAATAACTTTTAATATTTTTTTAATATTTAGGGGCAGTGGTGGCTCAAATGGTTAACCCTTCCTGCTCCAGGGGCGCTGTATCATAGCTGACCCTGCGCGCTAACCCCAACTTACTAAGATGGGATATGTGAAAAATACATTTCATTGGCTCTGTACATGTACCTTGCACAATGAAGTTGAATATTAATATATATTAATTAATATAATTAATATAAATATTTTTTTCATCCGTCCTGTAAAGAAGATCCCTTTGAGTTGCATTGGGTGTATAAGGGTAGGAAAAACAGTAAAATGTTCGGTGGTAATATACTCCATGAGCAGGTACAAGAACCTGTCCTTTTATACGGCTGTGAACACACAATTAAACGAATGTCTAATGAACAAGATAAAAAGAAAATAAATAACATGCGATGAGATATAATAAATGTTACACTGCACCTGTGTTAATTACCCAGACATTTTTCTTCCCCATCTGGCTTTAACACCTGCCTAAATAAGGCTGATCAATACAGACAGCGTAAACTTTATGCTAATTAGCTAATTAATAAATAATTAATCTCTGAACTAACAAACTTCAAAATGCTATCCATTTCACAGGGATGTTTGATTTCCTGCACTGCTACAAAAATCCTCTATTAGAGTGAAAATGTCTATTGTTTGGTTGTGGTTTCTCTACCTTTTGTTCTGGTAATAGACGTCAATGCATGAATCACATTATTCATTATTTATTTATTTATTTTATTTTTTTATTTAACATTGATTAGACTCCAATGTAATCTTTCTGTAGAAAAGATGTACCCTGCTGTACTGTAATGTGCTGTAGCCAACACATCTGCTCATTGGATGCTGCTTTTGTTCTGTTTAACCCTGTACAGAGCATGGTGGGCCTTGCCTTTGGTCAATGTTGTTGTTTTATTTGTTGCATGGTGTTATTATTATTATTATTATTATTATTATAATTATTATTATGACACAAATCCACCTATACTAATATTTTTCAATAAAGAATATAGTATTTTTCCTAACCTCCAGTGTGCTTCTTGCTGATTTCCATTTATTGCCCCCCCACCTCCTCCCCTCCTGCTGTGACGATAATAGATTTCTTTGCTTTCTTCATCACAAGAACTCAATAAGTTTATGTATGTGGTCATTTGTGTTGATTATTTAGGTGCTTGAAGGTGCAGTGAAAACCCGGCGGTCTTTAAGATGGAAAAATATTACCTTTTTTATTTTTTTTAAAGCTACTAAAATTATTTACTGCATTTGATGATTATTTTTGGAAATTGGAAATCCTAGAAGTTTTCGATGCAGTTATGAACATTTACACTGCACCTTTAAGTTTTTTCTGACTCAGTGATGCTGATGTCCCTCTTCTGTAGTGTGTGTGAAGGTACCCAAACATTCCATCACTGTGATTGCTTTTTCTTCCACTAACAGCTGGAGGACATTTTGTCAGTAAGGGGCGAAGGGGAAATAATTGTCACGTGTAGGAAATATTTCAATATACGAAAAACAAAACTATAATAATGTTGCCCTTTTTAATAGGTTTACATTTTATTTATTAAATTTAATTAATGCTGGAGAAAATCTTTATATTACAACCAGGCTTTTCTAATGATAAGAGAAGCAATAGCACAGTCACATGGGGTTTTCATTTTAGTGTGTAATTCTCTTTCAATATTATGTTTATAATTCCAAAAACATTTAAAATAGTCAGTCGTTTATAAGCCTAGGTTACCTGATCCAGGTATGTTCAGTGACGGCACCAAGCCGCGATAATAAGGACCTGTAAAATCCCAAAGAGGCAGTGAAAAACCAAGAGAAAGCAATTTCAATAAATAGAACACGTTAGGAAATGCAGGAAGTTCTTTCGGTTTCATAGGTCGTTTCTTAATGAACTAGAGTGATTCGGATCTTTTTATGCTGAGTTCACATTGCACAATTTTGGCCCTGATTTTCACCCGCCGACAGGTTTGGTGAGCTCGCCGACGACTGTCCGAAATCAAGGGCAAATCGCTGCTTGTTCCTGCAAGTGACAAGTAAAATATTCGGCATGCTTAATATCTGAACCTGCCGTCGATTCAAAATCCGGCAATGTGAAATGAGTTCTGACTGAAAAATGCATCAGTGATGACTTCCAACCAATGAGAGAGCGCTTCCTGCTTTCCTGAAGTGGTAGCGCAGTGGTTAAATTATTGGACTATCAACTTGAAGATTGTGGGTTCGATTCCCAGCACCACCAAGCCACCACTGCTGGGCCCCTGAGCAAGGCCCTTAATCCCCAATCGCTCAGTTGTATAACAGGGAATAATGTAAGTCACTCTGGATAAGGACGCCTGCCAAATGCTGCAAATGTAAATGTAAGATTGGGGCGGAGTTTTAGACCACATGATCGGTATCATACCTCGGGTTTCAGTCTTTTTTCTAATTCACCCTTTAACTTCAAATCAGCGTTCAGACCAAATGCATCACGCTTTATTTTAACAATATTTCCAGTTTCTGTCTTGCGTTTTTTATTTATCACGTCTTTGCATGAGTTGTTGCTGATTTTTCCCATTGTAAAGTC
Organism: Bagarius yarrelli; assembly: GCA_005784505.1. Taxonomy (NCBI): domain Eukaryota; kingdom Metazoa; phylum Chordata; class Actinopteri; order Siluriformes; family Sisoridae; genus Bagarius; species Bagarius yarrelli. The sequence goes on from VCAZ01000147.1 coordinate 698,170, forward strand.
ATGCAACGTGTAACTTCCTGCCGCCGAACGATCGTTCGTGTGAACACAACAGCAACTGAATGTCGTGCAGTGTGAAAACAACGGTAAACTGATAACTTTAATAAATCGTGCAGTGTGAACACGAATTAAGAGTTTTCGCTTTACTTTTTGAGGTTTTCATGCTTTTGTGCTGAAGTATAGATGTTTTCTTCACATGACATTCATCCTTCTTACACCTTTATGGTGGATGCCTTGAAATGTTTTACCCATATGTCTTGTCTAGATCAAGTTTATTTACATTTGTTTTAAGCTTATTCAATTAAAACTTTTAATTTTCCCACACATGCACACAAAATACGTTATAAAACATGCTCAATGTTTTTTTTTTCCCTCTGTAAAATATCTTCTTTCGAGCCTTTAAGCTGAAGCCTATAGATTCTCCAGGGTCTTTTAAAAAAGTAGGTGTGGCCAAGAAATGCCCTGTGAGAGTCTCAGCTAGCTGTTTGGAATAGCTTGCTTGCATCTCTTGTGTCAGCTGCTGAGAGGTGAGAAGTGACCGTGAGAGCCAAAATGAAACTACACACTGCTGCTGTCTACCACCGAGATGCCCTGGTAGTATTACAAGCTAGAAATCTGTCAAAACCCACTAAGACATTCTTCAACAATGCAAAGACGTTTGGGGAGTTTAGAAGAAGTCATCAAAAAAATTGTGCATTACTTTTAAAACCAACTTCTTTTTGCTCAACTTTTGTTGACGTGATGTGATATTGTTCTTGCAGGATCTCAGTTTAACAGGCATCAGCATAGCCATGCTACCTCTTGCCGGCATTTCCAAGTAGGGCCCCAGGCCCAGATCCCTGTTGACTTCCCAATGCCCCATCCAGGACAATCTCAGGCGGGCATGAACCCGCACCTTGGCCCAACGCACCAGCCAGCTGCCCCGTTGCATCCTCCTCTTGGCCACTTACCAGCACCACAGTTCCAGGACATCCAAGGCCCCCCCTTCCTACCTCAGGCTTTACACCAGCAATACCTCATTCAGCAGCAGATCCTGGAGGCACAGCACAGAAGGTTCCTTCCACAGCCCAGGTCAGATATTGACAAATCCAAACTCTGACACACAAATTTCATTTGGATGACACAAAGTACAGACAGATAGAAACCCTAAAATGACAAAAACACTTACGTCTTAATTAGCTCGTATAAACCCTAGGTTATTTTTTTAAACAGACATGCCCAAGAGAGAACAGCACATCATTCCCAGGCCATACGTGCCCCCTATGAATACACAACATCCTTACATGTTCCTCCACCTCCACCTGTGCAGCAGCCTCGCTATCTTGCTGAAGGAACAGACTGGTAAATGTTTAAAATCTGACAGTGGACTTTTATTAATTGCTTTGAGAAATACTTCAAAAACTGAGATGTTGAGTAGTGTTAATTGTGTTTTTAAATATTTAATTTGTAGAATTAAAGTACATCTCGACTAAACAGCAAACTTCTAGTATATCTATTTGGAAATATGTTACTAAGATCTTTATGGCAATGATAAATATCTGTAATCGTTTACTTGTCCTAATTTTTAGGGACTTGAGCGTGGACCCCGGTCTACCACATTCACACTACCATGTCCCTCAGCTTCCCCAGCACTATCAGCACTACCTGGCCTCTCCAAGGCTACACCACTTTCCCAGAAATGCATCCTCAGCACAAGTGGTAGGTTTTTTTTACAGGTAAAATTATACACATCAGTTTATAGATAGACCATTGAAGTTGCCTCGTAGTATACTTGAGACTTAAAGTTAGGGGTGTTTGGACACCCCTGAGGTATACCATGGAAAACGAACAATCCATCTATCCATTGTCTATATCCGATTATTCCTAATCAGGGTAGAGGAAATCGACTGGAGGTGCAGGGGTTACCCTGGACAGAAATTTTATTTATATCGTTATATTGGTTACTGGAAATTGTTTGCCATTGTTAAAGCACTTGTGACTGCAAGAATTTATGGAAATACACCTCCCTTTCAATAGATGGCAGTAGGTAGTGTCGAGTCAAAGCAGCTTAACAAAATCAAATCAAATATATAAACTCACTAAAATACCTAGTTCAGTTTAATTAATAACTGTAATTTGTAAGTCCCCGACTAAGCAAGTTAGGGGCGACAACGACAAGAAACCAAAACTGCCAAACTGCCAAATGGTTGGGAGAAAAAAAAACCTTGGCAGAAACCAGGTTCAGTTGGGGGTCAGTTCTCCTCTGACCAGACAAACCAGCAGGTTATTCTATGCTGCATTAAACTTTCCGTGGTCTGGATGGACGTCTAGAAAACAAGGTCATCACTGGGAAGCCGCACAGGGGTAGCATACCTAATTCAGTTAAATTTACATTTATGGCAACTGGCAGATGCCGTTTTCCAAACTAACGTGCATCCTTTTTGTACAGTTAAACAATTGAGGGTTAGAAAAACAAGAATCTGAGGCTGTCCAGGTTTGGTTGTAATTAAAGTTAATATAGGCTTTTGGCATCTTAAACCAATCTGCCTATTTACCTCCAACCGCTCTTATGAAGGTGGTTCTAAAACACAGGTCTGTCATTTGCTTATTATTTATTGTTTTTTGCACCAGGTGCCAAATTCGTTTCCACTAAAGTGGGCAGTTAGTGTTGCGGATGAACTTTGTGACACTGTAACTTCTGAGTTGTAAAAATGTTGTTGGCTTAATGAAGCATTTGTCTTAATCACATTTTATAATAAAAATAACCCTAATCTGGATACTATTTTTACAGGTTGTCCATGAGATCAGAAACTACCCCTATCCACAGCTGCATCTATTGACCTTGCAGGGCCTCAATCCTTCCCGCCACGCCACCGCTGTTCGGGAAAGTTATGAGGTAGTGTTCAATCCTATTTTGACCAAATTTTGAATGAATCAACTTATTTGAAAAAAAAAAAATTTAAATATTTGCAAATTAGGACACGTGGTTTAATATTTGATTTCTCTACCATCACTTGGTGAAAACAAAGTCTTACAAAAGTATGTTTTGTATGTATATTTTTATTTACAGGAACTCCTACAGCTGGAAGACAGGCTTGGGAATGTGAATCGAGGGGCTGTGCAGACCACCATTGAAAGGTTTACATTTCCTCATAAATATAAAAAGGTAAGTTTGTGAAATGTGTAGATTTACATTTTTAATAAACTAAACAAAAACAATAGTTTGGAATCTCATATTTGGTAGGTTGGGGGTGGGGTGGGGTGAGGTGGGGGGGTTTATTGTTAGTAAAGACAACAGGGTGAAAAAATGTTCTAAAACATGAGATGGACCATGGAATTCTATGAAGGACATTACCAGAAACAGGGCACGTGTTCAAAACTGACAAAAGACAAACATAATCACAATCCTCCCTGAAGCCCACCGTTACATTAGAGGGGTAGATAGGGTAATAAGATTAAAGTACTTAATCACAAAAATAAAAAAATTGATCTTCGGTCTGTGGCAGATCCTGGTATGGACTGATTTTATTCAATATTTTGCATACAATTTTTTAATAATATCCCATTATTAAGAACACCATCAAATCTAGCCACAGGGGTCACAAGCCAGTGACTTCGGCGCCAGTCCCAAGCCTGGATAAATAGAGAGGGTTGTGTCAGGAAGGGCATCCGATGTAAAACTTTGCCAAATCGAAATATTCGAACTATAAAGAACACCATTACTTCATGGTGCTTCATGTTTCATTCGGAATTGGGGATCGTAATATCAGTCTATTTTACCACAAAACCTACAGGCTAAAGGTGGACAGTTAACAGTTCCAACCCAAGAACAGAGTTTTTAAATAGCCCAGTTAAAGCCCAAAAGTGTCCAATTTGCAGTTTTTTGAAGAATTAATGTTCACATCTATGCAAAATGGACAAGTCTCAGTGTGACCTTTTGCAGAGCCTGTTATTAGAATGGTTCTAATCAAAGAATAAGTCCCCTGCATGGGCATGCAGTGTGTTAAAAACCGTAAGCGCATCCCTCTCGTATAATTTCAACTGCAAATAACCTGAAGCTTTTCCTTTGTAAAAAATGTTTCATAATTCATTATAACAAAAAAAGATGTTCTGCATAGTGCAGTTAACTTACTATCAACTCAAATATTAGAATATGCAAATCATAAAGAACACCATCACTACAGTGAAGCACATGGTGGCAGAATCATGTAAAGTTTTAGTTGGAATTGGGGATCCTAATATCAGTCTATTTAACCACAAAACCTACAGGCTAAAGGTGGACAGTTGACCTTTCAACCCAAGAACAGAGTTTTTAAACAACCCAATTAAAGCCCACAATGACGATGGGGGTGTACAAGTACAAATGTACATCATCTCGCAGTTTTGTAGCATTTTTGTATTACTAGTGTGGAATAAAATAGTCGAAACAGTGGTAAAATTGGTACTTAATGTATTAACAGTTGTTCAACAAAATTTTTACTTTTTTCTTCACATTAAATTAAAAAAAGGCTGTTATGATTTATTTTGCAGTTTGGGATCGTTTAGAATTTCTGTCTATTGTATATCAGATAGACAAGATAAAAAATAGCCTGAAGTTTATTTCTTGGCTAACAAAGGTCTATATTCAGTCCCATCCAAAGCATCTGGGTTTGAGGACAAGGGGTAAATGTGAGATGGTTACTTAGAATGTACCCAATCTATACAATGATCATATGTGATTCCTGTAGAATTCTTGTTGAACGTCTCTCCAAACAGTGACAGGTGCCCCGATAATATGTTTATATAAAGGTGTGTGTATGAACTGACACACACCTTTAGTTAAGTGTGCTGTTATTCTGACAGGAATGCATTGGATTGTCATGGTGATATTCCTATTGGTACTTTCTTATTATGTTTACATGTATATTTTTGTGTTCCTATAACAGAGAAGACCGCTGGAGCTGAAGATAGGGATGGATGAAGATGAGCTGGACACAGACGAAAAGTGTACAATTTGTCTGTCGGTTCTTGAGGATGGAGAGGATGTCAGGTAGTGTTTCAATCATTTTATTAATAATCCTTTTGATATTTTCTGTTAACACTAAGAAGTATAATTGATCATTTTTTTTACTTTTTGCCGTTAGGAGATTACCCTGCATGCACCTGTTCCATCAGGCTTGTGTTGACCAATGGCTTGCAACCAATAAGAAGTGTCCGATTTGCAGGGTGGACATTGAGACCCAGCTGACTCCAGACAGCTGATGTCTTCTGTAGTGTTTATAAAAAGGTCTGCCATTTTTTTCCTGTCCCCTTTTTTGGGTACATTGCCAAATGTCTGTCTCTCCATCACCTCTCACCTTTGACCTTGCCTTCTGAGCCAACTCGTAAAACGTGAATTCCGAATCCATGTAGGATTAAAGGTGAATTTATCAGATGAAAAGAAGATTGAGGATTTATGGAGAATTAATGTTCACATCTGTGCAAAATGGGCAAGTTTCAGTGTGACCTTCTGCAGAGCCTGTTATTAGAATGGTTCTAATCAAAGTCCCCTGCATGGACATGCAGTGTGTTAAAAACCGTAAGCGCATCTCTCTTGTATAATTTCAACTGCAAATAACCTGAAGCTTTTCCTTTGTAAAAAATGTTTCATAATGCATTATAACAAAAAAAATAATAATGACGTTACAAATTTCCAAATGTTAGTGGTAGTCAGTCATGTATTCCAGATGTTCTGCATTCTTATATAGTGCAGTTAACTAACTATCAACTCAAATATTTGAATATCAGATATTTAAACGTGTACTCTGGTGGAATAACACGTGAACGGAGATGGGCAGTTGATATGAGACGTACCGAGTCGATAGATCTGAAACAGAAGTGTGAGCGAGAGGAGAGAAAAAAAAAGAAGAAGCCAAGTAATCTACCAGTATGAAATATGAACTGTAATGATCAGAAGTAACATATACAATACTTTCTGTAACCATGGTGACAGCGAGACCAGGCTTGATTTAATCTGTGACAGTACGTACGTATTTGTGCTTGTAAAATCCTCGAAATGCATGTTCGGTGAGAAGCTGAGGCTCGTCCTCAGAAACATTATGGGAGAGATGGGCGGTTTGTGCATGACAGATACTTTACTAATTCTAAAGACACTGTGTTCTCAACATGTCACTGATGAAACCAGGAGTGAGATGTATACCTTAATGCCTGTAGGACAAGCACACATTCTAATAACAGCCTACTTCTTAGTGTTTTCATTAGCAGTGTAAGTATGTGGTATCGCTTGAAAGTACAGCATATGTAGAGTATGAAGCTAACCAAGAAAGCAGACATATTGTGCATGAAAACTGTTGCTGCCATTTCTAGGGGAGATAAACCGGGAGAAAAGCCATTGTTTTATAGATACCAAACATAACTTTTCTAATATGTATTGTGATTTCATATCTCTCTCTCTATTTTTTTTTCTCCTCCCATTTTGTTCTTCATGTTTTTTTTGTTTTTTCTTTCCCTAATATTGATTATGCCAACATCGTCGTGGGGCTGTTTTAGCTTCTCACCATTTTAAATAAGTAGCTGCAATGCTGGAATAATATTTATTGTTGTCTTAATGTAGCTAGCTGTTATTTTTGTAAATGCACTATATTATGAGGTTGCCTGATTTTCGATGTAATTGTGAATGGTTTTTTTCCCCCTCGTCCCTGCTTATGCATTTGCACTCAGTGACCTGTCTTTTCGAAACCTGTACACTGCGGTTGCTCTGGACGGTATACTCCATACCCAAAAAAAAAAAAAAAAAAAAAAAAAAGAAAGAAAGGTTTCCGTTTGGCTTAACGTTATTACCAAGCTCCACTTTTATAACTTAGAAATGATTTGAACTCTTGTTTTAAATGTATGTGACTTTGTAGCATCGTTGCATTACTGACCCTAATTTCGCAAAAAAAAAAAAAAAAATGCAACTAATACGACCTGTTAGTTTTGGTTAGTCGTTTCCAAGAGTACATTTAAAACTTTAACAGGAAGAACTGGAGAATTGTTTTGTTAGCCATCTTAAAATGGCTTCGTTATTCTTATGGTTGTCTCAGTATAAGTTAATGTTGGTAACCCTCTCCGGCTTTACTGTGCGTGTGTGTGTGTGTGTGTGTGTGTGTGTGTGTGTATGAGCAGTGTTAATATCTGTTGAGCTTCCCCTTCTGTAACTTTAATGAAACTTTTTCCATCAGAAGGTACAAAGCAGTCTTTTCTTATGTCCTGTGTGCAGCATTCAATAGTTTACACAGGATTGTGTGCAGTAAAAATGCCTTAAGTATTTAACAATCATAATTTATTACTAACATTTTAGCCACTTTGGGTGCATATTTATGTTTTAATTTTAGTTTAGTGATTCAAATATGTTGGTTTATTTATTCAAATAGGCATAACATGTATAAATACCTCATTGTGCATACTTTAATGGGAGTTGCTTTGCATGCGTTTGTTATTTAAAGGAGAAAAAGAGAAACTAAACCAGATTTTAAAAAAAACAAAACAAAAAAAAAACAACCCCTAAAGGGTCTGCTGAAACCTGTCAGTGTGTGGTGGTGGTGGTGGTGCTGTGCATTACATTGGTTACATTCCGTTAATGCGATTTCAAAGAACTCTTTTGCTGTGATCTAGTAGACAAACTGCTATAGACTGGAAATGTTTTGCATGTATCTCCGATTTTGCACTCTCGGCTTGGCTACCCTCTCACTGGTATTTAGAAAATGTGCACCATACTCTTTTTCTTTTTTCTTTTTTTTTTAATTCATTCACTTTGGTTAGTATCTAACATTTTTTTGGAAGTATTACACACAGCTTAGTGCAGCGTGAGATGTACTGTGATTAGCCACCTGTCCAAAATGCTTTATATTCGCTGGATTTCTATTGCATAGAAACCGGTCCCTTTTTTTTTTAAACCTTCTGTTTGCATTTATTCCCCTAATCTTTTTTATTATTATTATTTTTTAAAAACTTCGTAACAGGGTCTGAAGCTAAATGTCTGTCTGAAAATTGATCTATCACGAAATGTAATGTGGCCATTATTTATTCTTATAAGATTTTAGATGAAGGAATGAACAAAACTGCAAATGACAAAAAAATCCCTTGGATAAATTATATTTAGCTCTCAGCTAGACGAGGCACTGATTTTTTTATTTTTTATTTTTTTTATTTTTACGATGCCCTTTTCGACAACACGGCGTGGGAGTTTGGCAGAAACCCACCGTGAAATATTCTCCTTTAATTTGACACATGGGACGTTCCTATTTATTTGCAAACACCTGATATGATTAAGAAATCATATGTTAATGGAGTTTTTCTCTCACCAGCGTTTTCTTATTCATGCTTCATTATATTAGAAGATTTTCGACATACAGCAATAGTATTATGTTTTGCAAACAGAATGAATAGTAGATCCTAAAGCACAAGCTCTATAATGCATGTCTTTCTCAGGTTTTAATGTACGTATGAGAATGGATAGATATGTTCAAATATTTTACCATAAATCTTTCTGATGTTTTTTCCTGCTGCTGATGTTTAAAAATATCGAATAACCTGCCAGTGAAAGGGAAGTGGCTATCTTTGTATAAGACACTGCTGTTGCTGTTACTGCGCAATGTTTTCTGACATTAATATTTTATAGTCAAGTAGAAAAAAAAAACCATATTGACAATATTTAAGCAATAGCTTGATGATCATCATGTACGATAACTAGATTAAGTGTATATTGCGTAAAACAAAAAAAAAAAAAAAAAAGAAAAACTTAGATTCACTTTTGGTGGATTTTGTACTGTATTTATTACTAATGATGCAAAAAGTTGCATAGCTTAACCCAAACTGTTCTTTCTTTTTTAATTTCTTGTCTTGTATATGACATTTTTGTATGTGTTTTTCAAATAAAAGTTTAAAAATGCCTTAGGATGTTTTTATTTTTTCTTAAATGTGTCATCCATTCGATGAACTATTGGCTGAGATGTCTGTTTAGAATTAAAAAGGAAAGTAAAAAAAAAAAGTTCATAAAAATGTCAATATCTCGGGAACAAAACTCTTTCGATTTTTCCATCTGCTCTTTTCTTATCCATCCATTTTCCACAAACAAAGATTGTGGTCACCCAGTTGGCAGTGTTTGTAATCTCTATACACTCCAGGTACCAGCCTGGTGCTCGGCCGGTGTTGTCATGCTCCACTTTTACTCTTAAAAGATCACCCAAATCCAATGTCTCCAATAGAAAGCGGTCAGTACAACCCCTTTCAAACAGATTCCTGAACCTCTGCTTCAGTGGACGCTTTCCGGAGTCTCCGTTGACACCATAGATGGTAATGAAGACATTGGCATCAGTTCCAGCTCCTTTAACATCACCCGTGATGACAATAATCTCATATTTGATGGGAACCAAGCTGCGCACTTTGCTGGCGAAACTCTCGACGCACTTGGTGCACTCAAATGTCACAAACTCGCCTTTTTTTGTAGTGAGAAGGATCCGGGCATCACAATGGAAAAAGAACCTGAAGAAGTGTGAGGAATCATCACAAAATACAATAAGCATAATAATATTTCTGTACCATTAATAAAAATAATAATAAATAAATGACTGTTTTTATATAAAGTTAGCTCACTTGTTCCCGAGCTCTTCTTCTGTCACTACCACCTCTTCAACATGCCAGTAAGACTCATTCTTTACTTTTTTATCTTTTGTTATATGGCCCAAAGAGATGCTGACAATATCTCCCAGAACTTTGGAGGAAAACTCAAAGGAGTCGGTTGCACCCCTAAATGATCAGGGATAAAAGTGTCTTATTTATAAGCTAAATTATTAAGCAAAAAAAAACTGAATTTAAAAAAAAAAGAGTTAAAACAGATAATGTGTGAGTTCATTGAAAATGTTAGTACATTTACAGCCACCCTTATTCAGAGTAACCTACATTCATATGATTTATACAACTGAGCAATTAGGGGTTAAGGGCCTTGATTGGGGGCCCAGCGGTGGTGGCGCTGGGAATCAAGCCCACAATCTTTGGGTTGGTAGTCCAACACCTTAACTATGAGCCACCACTTCCCCCAGTAACTACAGCTAAACCTTAATTAATGCATGTAATATTTTATCTGGGAAGTGGTAGTGCAGTGGTTAGGGTGGGAAGTGGTGGCTCATGGTTAAGGTGTTGGACTATCAACCTGAAGATTGTGGATTCGATTCCCAGCTTCACCAAGCCACCATTGCTGGGCCCCTGAGCAAGGCCCTTAACCCTTTAATTGTTCAGTTGTATAAATGTAAGTCACTCTGGATAACAAACGTCTACCAAATGCTGGAAATGTTAAGGTGTTGGAAGATTGTGGGTTTGAATCCCAGCAACACCAAGCTACCACTGTTGGGTAGGCCGAGACCTCCAAATTGCTTAGTTGTATAAATGAACTAAAATGTCAGTTGCTCTGAATAAGAGTGTCCACCAAATGGTGTAGATGTATTTGATTTATAGTTTTTTTTTCCGTAACACCTCTTTGACACATGGAACTAAAGATATGATTTGTAAACTAAGTTTGAATGACCAAATCAACTTTAAAAACTAATAAATTGGATGATATGAACAGTCGAAATTCATACCACACAAATCTTTTTTTCTTCGACGAATTCTCCAACATAAACTCTTTAGAACGTGCTCTTTTCCCTTCAAGCACTATACACACATTTTCCTTTGTCCCTGCACCTTCATAGTTGGAGGTAGTAATTTCAATAATATATTCTGGAATGTAAAAAAAATATTTTTTTAGTGTGGGTTTAGATTTTTTGTTAATTACAATGGCAGGAACCGCACGCATACATACATAATCACATCTATATAAAAATATAAGTGACTTAAATGAAATTGGGTCATACTGGTCTTGTCACTAAGGTCCAGAATAGCATTGTTGGCACAGGCCAGTTCCTGAATAATCTGGCCATCATCTTCACTTTTGGCCAGCCAACGGTCACAAGGGAATCGAAAGGTTTGGCTCATGAACTCATCTTTTACATCAATGTTTTCTAAATGCCAACCAGGTGCAAGACCTTAGGGCAAAAATAACAATAAGCCAGATTATTAGCTTCATATTAATGTTACTGGAGTATAAATACATGTTTTTTTTTCTCTGCACCTTTATTGTCATGCCATACTCTGACTTTGCAAAGCTCTCCAAGGCTGAGGATGTCTGAGAAGCAAAACACATCCACCTGATTGCGCTCAAATTTGTTCCTGTTGCTGCTTTCTTTCAGTGTCAAAGTTCCCGTGTCCCCATTTTCCCCAAACAGGATCAGGAACACGTTAGCATCTGTGCCTGCACCTAGAAAACACGTGTTATCATTAATTCATCAAAATGTTTAAAGGTTATCATTCAAAATGATCTTATTATTATGACTTGATTATTAATTTTTATTGTTATTATTATTACATCATACATCATAAACAGAAGAAATCATGTATGCTCCTATTGTGTAATGTTATTGATAACCTTAAAGAGAAGTGTAACAAGTATTTAAAATGCCACTATATCCATAGTAAGAAAATAATTGGAAAAAAAAATTGTTAAATTTATGCAATAATGCAAAAACACGTGTATGCGACCTACCAGCAATGTCACTGGTTTTAACCTGAATAGCATAGGTGGTTTTCTCCACCATTTCTTCATCATCTACCACTGCAGCGAGCTCACAGACCTTTGTCTTCTTTGACCCTTTTGTTTTGGATAGCCAGTCCTCATAGGTGAAAACCGACACTTCCTCAGTGATTGGGTTTCGCATGATAATCTAGGTCATGTAACATGACAAGAAGACAATGACAACAATGCAACATAAAACCCCAAACACTGTTTATCATCTGCTATCTCCAACTCGATTACCGTATCCAGCAGGTGTCTCATTGTACTGTCAAACAATAAAAACACAACTCGCTGCTGCGTAATTGTAACCAGTAACAGCAATAAAGACTCACTCAACTCCTTAAATGACAGCGTGATGTTTTAAACTGACCTTGTCAAGGAACCAATCAGGCCGGCATCCGGTTCCATCGATGCGAACTCTCAACTTTTTAAGTGGAGCAATATCATCTATCTCCAAGTTAAAAGTGTCCGCCTGATCTCTTTCAAACCTGGCAGTGGATTGTTAGCTTAAGGGTGAGTTAATTTTAACCAAATGACGGCTCAAAAAATAAATATCCTTCACCTGTCCTCATTCTTTTGTAACAGGATTTCCTCCGAGCTCCCATTCGCTCCGAATGCAGTTATAAATATGTTGGTGTCTGTTCCTGCATACTGGGTGTCTCCGGTAACAACTGTTATCTCATAAACTACCTGAATAAATGACATAAAGACAAGACAGTGGTGAGACCAGCTATGATGTATGGTTTAGAGACAGTGGTGAGACCAGCTATGATGTATGGGTTAGAGACAGTGGTGAGACCAGCTATGATGTATGGTTTAGAGACAGTGGTGAGACCAGCTATGATGTATGGTTTAGAGACAGTGGTGAGACCAGCTATGATGTATGGGTTAGAGACAGTGGTGAGACCAGCTATGATGTATGGGTTAGAGACAGTGGTGAGACCAGCTATGATGTATGGGTTTAGAGACAGTGGCGCTGAGGAAGAGACAGAGCTGGAAGTAGCAGAGCTGAAGATGTTGAGGTTTATATATATATAAAATGTGTCTCATTAAAAATACCTTTCAGCGAATCACCACAGATTTGACTGCATCATAGTACATTAGTGATTATTTTATAAAACAATAAGTAGGTAACACAATAATGTACGTCATTTATATATTAAAAGAAACCATAATGACAATAAATAACCTTTTGAGTTATATTAATAGTGATGGCATCAAGTACATTGAACACTCTGGATGTTAGTCCGTCTCCTCTATCCTTGGCAAGCCAGCAGTTACACTGAAATATATACTTGATGCCTTTGGTAGGCACTGCCACAGCCAGTTCCTCCACCAGCCAGCAGCTTTCAGGAGTAGCACCATTATGACCTAACTGCAGAAAGGAAATAAAACATGATGGAGTAAGAGTACATTTTGCAACACATCATCTGACTAAAGATATTTTTACTGTAAAAAAATGATTGTGTTTAATATATTAATGTATTAGTTATGTATATGTATATGTATTGTATAAGTCTTGCCTCAACTGTTTTAATTTCTCCCACATCCAGTCCATAACATTCAAAACTTTCCATAGATTCGGCAGCAAAGCATTTTTTTCCTTCTGTAAGATCGAGCCAGAGTCTATCTGTTTCAAGATCGTTTGCACCCATGATGATCACAAAGACTCGACTGGTTGTACTAGCATCTTGATCCGATCCCGTCGATACCGTGAAGTGATATGGGATCACTGTGGTTTGGAAAAATAGATAATTATGCAGTTGCCAGTAAGACGCCTTTTATACAATAATACATTACAATCTTAATACAGGAATTTAATGTCGATATAATATTGATAAATATTTTTTTGTGTTTTAAAGCTATATAAAAATCAAACCCTACCAGCATTTTCCTCAACGGCTGCTGATTTTTTCTTTTTTTTTTTCTTGTTCATGTTGCTGTCTAGACTCGGCTTAGAATTCTGGGAATTTCTTTCACCCTCATACCCCTGGGAGAACGACAGTTATTTCAAGTAGGTTATTCAGTATGGTTTTAATGCTTAAAAACTGCAAACTAGTCCTACAGAGAGACAATATTAAAACTTTCTTACTTTGATATAAAATGTTCTCTCAATTCGTTTATCTTCTTTCTTTTTTGAGAGCCACCTTTCACATAGGAATATGAAGATTTCCTCTGTGTCTATATCCACAATTTCCACCTGCTCTAGGAACCAGTCTGCTCCCATCATTGAATTGTCATGGTGTATTTTGATCTTAAATACTTGCCCGAGGTCCACAGCTTCGATTGAGAATTTATCAACCTAGAAAGAACAAGCAGTAAAAACTGATTTGTAAAAGTTTAATACTCTTATAGTGTTAATTTATGATATATACATCCATGCATTGTGTCTTCTTAGTTTTTTTTAATTTAAACTTGAGAAATAAAATTAAAAAATATATATTATTATCTAAAAGACATACTGCCCCTCTTTTAAATTTATTTTTGTTGGTCTCTGATTTGCTGAGCTTGCGTTCTCCTGTGTCTCCAAGTTCTCCATAGATGGTCAGGAACATATTGGCATCACTACCTGCTCCATACATATCACCTGTTTTTATAGACACTTCATATGTGTGAGCTGAAGGATATGAGAAAAAAAACAAGAAAAATGCATTTAGAAAAAAATTATCTTCTGACTTCTGATTTCATTATCACCGCTGGATCCATGAGAACGGCTCTTAACCCCCGATTGCTCAGTTGTAAGTTATAAACCCCCTAATTCAAAAATCTTACCTTGTCAACCCTAACCCTTGTTCAACTTTAGACCAATATCAAACCTTTCCTTTATCCTAAAATTTTACAAAAGTTGTGGACCAGCAGTTACACTTAGGCCTACTTAGAAACAACATTTTCGAAATGTATTAGTCAGGATTTAGGCCTCAGAGACAGATCTGATTAAAATAGTAAATGACCTGTTATTGGTCTCTGATTAGGACTGTGTTTTCTTGCTAGTGTTGCTTTATCTAAGTGCAGCTTCTGACACCAATATTTTCCTTGCTAGAACAGAAATAGCACTCCCTAAGGTAAAGTTTGGTGTTCCACAAGGATCTGTCTTAGGCCCTCTGCTTTTTTCTTTATATATTATACCTTTGGGTAAAATAATACGTAAACATGGTATTACCTTTCATTGCTATGCTGATGATACACACCTGAGATTAACTCAGCAATGTTGAGGTGTGTGTGTAAAGGATATAAGACAATGGAAAATTTCCTTCTACTTGATTTTGATAGGACATTTTCAGATTACATAGCATCTTTAGATGGTCTTGGTGTTTAATTCAAGGCTGAAAACACACTTATTTATCCATCACAAATAAAAATAAATTGAATTAAATTAAATGTAAATGTGTTACCACTGCTGGGCCCCTGAGCAAGGCCCTTTACCTCAATTGTTCAGTTGTATATAATGAAATGAATGGAAAACGCTCTGGGTGTCTACTTAATGCTGTAAATGTAATGTACATGTAAATTACAAACAGTCTGTAGCTATCTGACCTATCACACCTATATGTGCATAATAAAGCTAGTCTGTCTCGCTAAACAAATAACAAATAAAAAATCTCCTGTCCTCTGAAAAAGGCATTTAACTGAATATCATTTGGATCTTTAATATGGCTGCTTGATGTCAGATGAATAGGCCTGGTGCACATTTAGCACTGCAGTTTATCCCAAACTTGTTGTTGAGCTCAAAGCTTTGTGCAGGTCATTCATACAAACATAACATTTAACATTTAGTTTGTTAGAAATAAGTGCTCAATGAGCATCATACTTTCCAATGCATCTTCCACTTCAGTTTCAGTGCATTTCAGAGTCCCATCTCTCAGAAGCCTTTCTATGATGATGTCTGAGGGTACCAGCTCTCTCACTGTTTCTCCATCATCTTCAGACTTTGCCAGCCATCTCTCACATGGAAAGATGGTAGTCTCAGATCCCTGAAAAAAAAATATAAGCGATAAACTGCAACTATTTTTAAAAAACATAACTGCTCAGACAAAGTTATAATCGAATACCTTTCCTTTCCTTAAAAGCCTTCTAATCTCCACTCGGTCAAGATGCCACCCAGGGTTTATGCCTCTGTTGTCATGTCCGATGCGAATCTTCTCAATGATGTCACCTACATCTTCCAGCTACAAATCAACAAACTATAACTATATCAAGTACACTAAAGCTTAAATATTTGAATAAACCAGCTAACATTTTGTATTCCATGTTTTTTATTTGGCAATATTATTATAATTATTATGTTGTGTCTACCTCCACAATGAACATGTCCTCTGCTCCCCTCTCAAAGTACATGTGCCTTTCTCTCTTATTCACACAGAGATACTTTTGGTGAGTGCAGACACCATTTTCACCATAAAGAACAATAAAAACATCTGCATCTGTTCCTGCTCCAAAAATATCACTGGTGAAGGTTTTAATCTCATAGGGCACAACTGCAGATAGAACAGACAAGAATAGAACAATTTTTGCCTAAATATTGTAATCCAGACGTTATTAAAATCACTCGTACAATGTTATGAATCTTTATTAATAAACTGTGATTTGGCATTAAGTTGTGCTTACATGGAGTATACACCTCAGTCTGCAGTTCAGCTGGGTACAAATCTCTTGCTAATGCCCCATCATCTTCTCCCTTATCCAGCCAGCGTCCACATGGGAAACAGAGTTTAAGACCCTGAGAAGGTGCATTAATGTCCAACCAATCCAAAAACCAACCTGAACCCCCTGAATAAGAGGCAATAAAATGTGTTACCATCATGTTCACTAATGTGTCACCACCTCTGAAAGTTTAACAATCCATAACTCCCCAGAATTAGAATTATGTTGAACTGAAATGCTTAACGAAGATCGTTCAGATCTTAAGGATCATTAGGAGCAACCCCATGCGTAAATAGCAGATAGTGACAGCTAGTTTGTGCTTACAGATCTCAGGCTTTGGTCAGGCATCACTGTAGCATTAGCATTTATTTAAAATTTACTTTTAACAGAATTTTGTGTTTTGCCTTCTGCCTGACTGCCTTGCTCGTTGTTAGCTTCATAAACTAGTCTATGTTTTACGTTGCATGATAGCCCGAAATGAGGCTACCAGGCAGAAGACAAAGAGAGAAGACTAAAGAGGAGGTATATGGATGCAATAAACGAGGACATGAAGTTAGTGGGTGTGAGTGAAGAGGATGTAGAGAATAGGGTTAGGTGGAGACAAATGATTCGCTGTGGCGAGCCCTAAAAGGGAACAACCGAAAGGAGAAGAAAAGGAAATAGTGAAGTACTGATACCAGAAAAAAAAGGATTTGTACTTCCGAGACTTACAAAAGAACACACATAAATAATGGCACTATAAAATGTCAAATCATGGACATTCATTCATTTATTCATTCATTTTCTATACCCGCTTATTCCCTAATTTGGGGTCACAGGGATCTGCAGGAGTCTATCCCAGCTGTCTCTGTAAGAGCGAACGGCAATCCTGGACATTTTTTGGGTTATGTAGATATCTTGTCAGGACGGCATTTTAAAGTCCCAAAAAAGGACCTGGAAAAGAAAGGACGTATGTTCACCCTAGTAAAAAAACTTACCTGCATTGTCATGTCCAATTCGGATCCTTTTAAGGTCCCCAAGATTAACGGCTTCCACAGTAAACTCATCAATGTATCCTTGCTCAAATTTATTCTTGTGAGTTTTGCTGGCCTTCAGGTTAATCATTCCTGTAGAATTAATTAAGAATTAATGAAAGAATAGTAAGAGCAGATGATGTAAGCGCCCCCCCTCCCAAAAAAAAGGTAGTGATCATTTAAACAAATGAAAAATGTGTTTAGCTTTATTTAGTTTGTTACGCTGTTTAACCTGTGTCATCATACTCTCCGTAGAGAACTGCAAAAACATTGGCATCTGTTCCAGCATATTTCTTGTCTCCCGTCTTAATCCTCAGTGTGTATGTTGTCGACATGGCTGAAAAAAAGTGAGCATTTCAGTGCACAGTTAAACACAACATGCCTGTAGGTGAAAAAAAAAGAGTATAATATTTGATAAAATAGTCAGACATGATCGTGCAAACAGTTGTGAATTATTTCTTCACCTTTCTGCTCCAGCCCTAAGGTGGCTCCTGACTCTTCCTCATCCTCATTCTTCTTCATGAAAGCCTCATCCACAGGCACCAGCTCTCTGACAATTTGACCATCATCCTCATCAACAGCCAACCAGCGATTACAAGGGAAGTAGTACCTGCATTAGCATCTAGTGAACAACTTTACACTGAAATGTATAAAAGTTTATCATTTTCATGAGGGCCACTAGATATGTGTGTGTGGTTTCTATCTATCTATCTATCTATCTATCTATCTATCTATCTATCTATCTATCTATCTATCTATCTATCTATCTATCTATCTATCTATCTATCTATCTATCTATCTATCTGTCTGTCTGTCTGTCTGTCTGTCTGTCTGTTCTGTTCTATCTATCTATCTATCTATCTATCTATCTATCTATCTATCTATCTATCTATCTATCTGTCTGTCTGTCTGTCTATTCATCCATCAATCAATCTCAACTGGCCCATGTGTTTGAAATTTGTTCGTGGGAACACTCACGTGGTGTCATCTTTCGTATCTATAATCTCAACTCGGTCCAGATACCAGGCTGAGTTGGCATAGCTGTTGTCATGATGGATTCTTAGCTTCTTTAAAGGCCCCAGTTCAACTGCTTTTATCGTAAACACATCTTCCTGAAACACACACAGAAGCAGCTGACTTATCCTAACCCAGGAGCTTCACCTAGGAGCTACTCTAGACCAGCACATATGGGATAATGGATACCTGCTCACCTGACCACGCTCGAATTTGTTAAGGTTGTTCGATTTTTTCAGTGGACGTTCTCCAGTATCACCGTTCTCACCATAAATATTGATATAAATGTTGGCATCGGTTCCTGCACCCCAAATATTCCCAGTAAAGACACTCACTTCATATTTATTGTCTATGCAAGAATATGAGAAACACAAAAAAAAATATCTGATTTACATAATAGTATAATAAATGAATAAATGAATAAAAAAAAGATGTTAATTATAATGATGATATTAGTTTTTGATACACTTCTATACCTTCTAGCTCGTCATTATCCTCAGGTAGCAGCTCGACTATTAATTCCCCATCCTCTTCATCCTCAGCCAGCCAACGATTACAAGGAAACATTAATGTTTTCACTACTTCTTGCATCACTTCCTCATCGTCCTCATCATCGTCTTCCTCCTTCTTTTTCTTCTTTTTGTTTTTTTTCTTGTCTTCTTTCTTCTCTTTTTTTATAAGGGCCATGACCAGGTATTTCAATTCCACTTTTTCCAAGTACCACCCAGAGCCAAATCCTGATCCATCATGACCAATGCGTATTTTAAAGATATCTCCAACACCCTTAGCTTCAATCTGTTCCGGAAAAAAATATTAAAGTGCGTTATTGAATGTATAAAAATTTTATTTCTTTTTTTTTCTATTTTTTCTATTTTTTTTCTTTATAGTATAGAAAGAAAATATTTTTTTAATTAGAATGTAGAGATGGTTGCTATTAATAACCAGCTGTTTCTAATGTATCTTAGAACAGTTATCCACTGTAACAATTATCACAATTTTATTAATACTTTTAGAAAATAAAGCAGAAATACTTTCAGGATTTAATAATAATAATTATAATAATTTAATTTTATTCTTGATTTTCTACATTGTAAATAAAAGCTTGATAAACTACAAAGTATTTTCTAGTAGAATACTAAATTATTAATAATTATTAAACGTACAATACCAATTATCACTTCAGTAATAATGTACTAATTTTTAATACAGTATATAATCTTTTAATCTTTCTATAATACAATTTGGTTTAACTGGATGTTAAGAAGATCATTTCCATTTTAAGTAATTTATATAAACCTTTTTAAACAAAGTCCGAGGCTGAAGTTGTGTAAAATATTTCATGTTGAATTATACAAAAAGTACAAAGTTTAATAAATTAATAAAGTTTTAAAAATGATGATAATAATAAATGTTGGCCGTAACCTTAAATATATCAGTGGCTCCTCTTTCGAAGTTGTTTGACCTGCTTTTCAAAGTGATAAGTTCTGTTTTTCCTTCCTCTCCATATATTTGAATGAAAACATTGGCATTGGTTCCTCCAGCCCAAATATCACCTGTTACCACAGTAACCTCATAGTTTATTACTGTGTGAAAAAAGAGAGATGAACTAAAATTCTAAGACAGAATTTTAGAGTATTGTAATTAACAAACCCATTTATAAAATCATTTTGAATGCGTCACACATCACACAGTGTAGAATTATTACATTTTTCAATTTCAAGTATTTCACTTGGGTAAAGCTCCACTTCAGTTTTACCATCAGCCTCATCTTCAGAGAGCCACCGATGACTGGGAAACATGTAGTGTTTTCCTTGATTGGGTACCTTAATCTGTACACTGTCCAAAAACCAGCCTGCCCTCATGCCTTCATTGGTGTGGCCAATCAGAAGACGGTTAATCTGGATTTCGTTCGGAAACATCATTTAAGAATTTAGTAGGTAATTCTTATTAAAAAAAAAAAAAACAGAATCTAAAGTTACAGCATTGAGCAATACGAACCTGTCCAATGTCATAAGTCTCAATGGTGAAGATATCAACTCGGCCTGTTTCAAAGTAGTTTCGCAGGTTGTTCGTCGAAACAACCAGCATCATTTTACTAGTGTCACCTTTCTCACCATAAAGCTTTACAAAGACTTTGGAATCTGAGCTGGCACCATTAATGTCACCCGTCTTTACTTCAATATGAAAGCTGGTGTCTAAAATCAAACATTTGCCAAATTGATGAGTTGATAATAATTTTTTTGCACTGAAAAGACTTACATTTACAGGATGTTGGCAGACCCCCTTATCCAGAGCGACTTACATTTATCTATTTATCTATATTATTTATTTATGCATTTATCTATTTATTTATCTCTCTTATACAACTAAGCAAATAGGGGTTAAGGGCCTTGCCCGAAGACCCAGCAGTGGTGGCCTGGTGGAGCTGGGAATCGAACCCACAATCTTAAGGTTGGTAGTCTAACACCTTAACAGTGATTCTTAACCATGATCCACCACTTAAAAATGGATATTTGAAAATAACAATGATCAATAATATCAAAGAAGGTACAAACTTTTTTTACACTTTTTAATAACTTCATAACGTTAATGTTATTAAATATTTTGGTAAGACACAAATATTCAAACTCTGTTGTTCTACTGTAGGTGTGAAAGTTACCAAAAAAAACTTACTAAAAAGTTTTTGTCCATCAGCAGATGGAACTAACTCCCGCACAATTTGGCCATCATCCTCATTCTGGTCAAGCCATCTAAAAGAAAAAAAATACTATAAACTAATCTATAAACCAGCAGTCCCCAACCTTCTTTGCACCAGGGACCAGTTTCATGCATGAAAATGTTTTCACGGACCCGGGTAAAGGTGCAAGGGTTCCGATAACAAAAACCTTTCTTAGGTCATAGTATGTAATGTGAATGCAACACTTTAGATTAGGCAATTACAATAACTAGTAGGAATCTCAATATTTTCTTTTAAATGTAGCTTTGATTTTGCTGGCAGTCTGTGTTCCTTCTGCTGTTCCATTGTCCCTTCCAGAAAAAGCTCTCAAAAAAGAATTTTGTTTTTGGCCTTAATTTTTTTTTTCAAGGGTCATCCTGTGTCGCTGATGTGTGAAATGTCGTGCCAGATTCAAGTGTGGTAGTGAGGTGAGGGTGGAAATAGTCGTTTTTTAACATAAGACACAAAAAACTAATAAATGAAAAATAATAATTATTTTTTTTTCCTAGCGGCCTGGTACCAAATGATCCATGGGCCGGTACCGGTCCGCGGACTGGAGATTGGGGACCCCAACAAAACATTATAATTTTAAATAATATAAAAGGTATTAAAACATCACTAACCTATTACAGGGAAACGCAACAGCTTCAGACTCAGCCTGTCCTTCTTCTTTGACCACCACTTTGTCTAGGAACCAGCCACACCCTCCCCCGCTCCCGTCGTGACCGATCCGAACCCTGCGTACACGCCCTATGGACACAGCCTCAACAATGAACTCATCACCCTGTAAATAAACAAATTTAACAGTGTAAGTGCATGAAGGAAAAAAAACAGGACGAAAGGTATATTGCAGTATGTCTGGAGTTCTGGATTAACCATTCTACTTACATTGCCCTTCTCAAACTTGTTGACATTATTCTTGCAGTTTACTAACACGCGGTCACCTGTATCTCCTAAATCTCCTATTAGGCATAGGAAGACTGTGGCATCTGTCCCACTTCCACTGACAGTTCCAGTGTAGACGGTGACTCTGTATTTTATAACTGCACATGAAATTGAGAGCTTTATTGTATGACAGACTATAGTAATGTTAAATAATACACTAAAGTATTTCTAACATTCACACTAAAGCTCAGTAAAAGGTTTGCTCTGGGGAGAAGAGGAATCAAGGTCAGTTGTAGCAAGACAGAGGGAAGTGGGATTACAGGGTGAAGAGGTACAGAAGGTACAGGAGTTCTTGCGGTCGACAGTCCAGAGCAATGGAAAATGTGTAAAAGAGGTAACAAAGCGAGTACAGGCAGGTTGGAATGGGTGTAGGAAGTGTCAGGAGTGATGTGTGACAGGAGAATATCAGTTAGAATTAAGGGTAAAGTGTACAAAACAGTGGTGAGACCAGCTATGATGTTTGGTTTAGAGACAGTGGTGAGAAGAGCTATGATGTATGGGTTAGAGACAGTGGTGAGACCAGCTATGATGTATGGTTTAGAGACAGTGGTGAGACCAGCTATGATGTATGGTTTAGAGACAGTGGTGAGACCAGCTATGATGTATGGTTTAAAGACAGTGGCACTGAGTAAAAGACAGGTGGCAGAGCTGGAAGTAGCAGAGCTGAAGATGTTGAGGTTTTCTTTGGGAGCGACGAGGTTGGACAGGATTAGGAACGAGTTCATTAGGGGGACGTCTTATTTAAGATGTTTGGGGAGAAAGTCAGGGAAGCCAGATTGAGGTGATTTGGACATGTACAGAGGAGGGATAGTGAATATATTGGTAGGAGGATGTTAGAAATGAAGCTACCAGGCAGAAGGCAAAGAGGAAGACCAAAGAGGATGTATATGGATGCGATAAACGAGGACATGAAGAGGATCTAGAGAATAGAGTTAGGTGGAGACAGATGATTCACTGTGGCGACCTCTAAAAGATAACAGTTGAAAGGAGAAGAAGAAGAAGAAGACACTAAAGCTCAGTAAAAGCACTCTTGAACATGACTTGGCGTCTTGCCTGCTAGTGGCTCCGGGACAAAGTCTCCAGTTGCAGGGAGCTCCCTAACCACTTCATTGTCATCTTCACTTGTATCCAACCAGCGATTACATGGGAATTTGTATTTTTCTTTTGTTAAAGTTTTCATAAGAGTCACCTTTTAAAGCCATAAATAAATAATTAAACACAGAACAAATTTCCAACAAATTATTTCAGATATTGCATTTGGGGTTTTTTTTACCTGGTTTAAATGCCATCCTGCAAATTGATTTCTCTTCTCATGAAATATTCTTAATTTTTTCAACTTTCCAAGATCGGGTAGTTCAATCTAAAAGTACAAATTAAAATATAACCCATCACTTATGGATTTCTGGTTTTAAGGAATAAAACAGACATAAGGAGTATTTTAGCTTCAAAAACACTCATTACCATAAATTTATCAAGCTGACCCTGCTCAAAATTGTCTGTCTTGTTGTCCAGCTTTATTTCATCAGACTTGCCCAGTTCTCCATAGATCTGTAGTATAATAGAAGCATCTGTGCCTGCCCCAGAAAGATCAGACGTCCAAATCCACAAAGACCATGGATACTCTAATGAATTGAACAATAATGACTCATTAAAAATGTCAGCCACAGCTTTTATTCATATTATGACTGAAGTCTAGGTTAGAGCTGTAAGATTTCTTACTCTTTTGTCTTTTCTTTCGAAGTGACACCATTTCATAAATCTCTCTCTCAATCAGGCCATCCTTTTCATCCTCATCCAACCACTTAGAACATGGGAATGTTTGCTCAAGGCCAGTAAAAGGGCAGTAGATGACAACCTGAAAGAATAGTGTTGGGCATGTTTTAAGCAGTTACTGATGCGGTGAAATCTTAAAACTGCATTAAAATCCAAAAGAAGTATGAAGAAAAAAACACTAAAAAGCAGTAAATATATAAATAATTTCTTGTTTTATTAGAGTATTTGGCAGACACTCCTATTCAAAGTGATTTACATTTATCTCTTTTACACAACTAAGCAATTGAGGGTTAAGGGCCTCAGCAGTGGCAACTTGGTGGTGCTGGAAATCAAACCCAAAATCTTCCGATTTGCTGTCCAACACCTTAACCACTAAGCTGTCACTTCCCCAGAGCCCGATGCAAAATGATTTCAGTAACTAATTGTTATATGATATTAGTCTGTTACCTTATCGCAGTACCAGCCTGCACTGACACCATCATTATCATGGCCAATAGTTATGCGACCAATAGGGCTTAGCAAAGCTGCAATTTCGACGTTAAAGCTGTCAATGAGTCCACGTTCAAATTTGCCTCCTTCCAGAAAGATCTTTCCACTGTTCTTTGTGCCTTTGGAGCCATGCATGACTATGTGGATTTTGGAGTTTGTACCTGCTCCCCTGATGTTTCCTGTAACCACCTGTACGTTGTAAACAATGCCTGCAAGATAGAGTTACATGTGATGGAGTTAGATTCTCTTGAGGATGCTCTTACTCTCCAAAAAAATTACCCACAGAAAACAATGACTGATTGAATAGCTGCTGATTGGACAGACAACAAAATGCTAAATAAATAGTCCAAACCTTGTTTATAAAAATACATATTGTTGAGGTTGTTAATAAAATAATCCTCAAATATTTTCTTGGATAAAGAAATTAAATCTTTTAGCACATTCAGTGTTTACAGAAAAGGTTATCGTAATATGGTTGAATATGTTTATTTTCTTTGTTGGTTAATCGTAATAAAAAAATCTAAATGTTCTACCTGTTGGCTGATTTCCTCCCACCAAAATATCCCTTTGAATCTTCCCATCATCCTCATCTATGGCGAACCAGCGGCCGACAGGAAACTCATACACCGCCTTGTTTCCCAGGTCATCCACTACTACCTAAGCACAGACTTTAAATTCATATGAAGTAAAATTGTGCAAATATGTTTTATACATAATGTGTGCCAGAATTTTTAATGTTGGGAACAAATAGATGTGCAAATCTTTGTGCTAAGCTATGTGCTCACTAGTGCACCTTTTCAATAGGAAAAACAATCCGTTAAGTAGAGTGGTGTTTCCTTTCAACACAGATAAGGTGACTATAGTCCAGGAGAATGACCTCATCACAAAGTGTGTAAGTGACACAAATGCAGAAGAAGGTACACATCTTCAAGGTCTGAATTAATGAATGCTCATCCTATAGCTATAGGTACAATTTTGTTTGTGCACATTTCTTTGAATCTACACACATTCTATAAGAATTATTAGTTACTATTTAGTCCTAGAAATGTAAAAAATCTAAAATGTAAATGTCTTTATCTTGTCACATATACTTTACAGAACACCACAGGGTCAGCTATGATACAGCACCCCTGGAGCAGGAGAGGTTAAGGGACTTGTTCAAAGACCCAACAGTGGCTGACCGGCGGTTGTGGGGCTAAACCCAGATCTTCCTGGTTTTAAATCAACAACTTAGCACCTTAACCATTTGAGCCACCACTGCCCACAAAAAAAAAAATCAGGGGAGAGCCCGAACACAGTTCCACACTACAATCGGCACGCAACTAAGTAGTACTGATACTCTACACCACGGTAGATAACACAAAGTCATTAAAAACCCCTCCCACCCGAGTCACAAATTGTTCAACCACCTTGCATCCAGGAGGAGATACAGGACCATCCGCACCAGAACCAGCAGGTTCAGGGCCAGTTTTTTTCCCATATTATGGTACAAAAGTACACCTTTGCACACTTTTGTACAATGCATTACTACACTTTATTTGCTGTAAATACTTGCACATATTCCTGTTTGCACATACTGACGTAAGCCTTATTCATTAATTTACATACTTACATATTTATCTGCATTTGCACCGTACTACTGTTTGCACCTCAGATGCTAACAGCATCAACAATTGCTGTACAAGCAATGACAAAAAACAATTATCTATCTATCTATCTATCTATCTATCTATCTATCTATCTATCTATCTATCTATCTATCTATCTATCTATTCATCCATCCATCCATCCATCCATCCATCCATCCATCCACTAGCTATCTATGCAGTTAAAGCCACATTTGTCAGGGTAAGCAAACCAAGTGCAGGTTGGCCACCCTGGGTAAGCACTTCTGATCATGGTAACCGTCGCAAAGCAAAGTAGAATCAATGAAGAGAACATTTGTTAAAAGAAATAAGGCTTATTACTGGTTATAACAACCTAGAAAACTGACCAACACCTTGTCTACAAACCCCAGCAAGGAATTTGTTGTTGTGCCCAATAAGTTTTTTCAACGCAAAGGTTTGCGCATCATATAAACTTGTCCTACCTGCAAAGTTCAGTCACAATCACAGTGAAGGAACAGCAACAACAACACCCCACAGTAACTACAAATAAGAGTTCTAAAAGGATATCTTAAAGAACATTATATTACCAAAATCACCATTTTCTCCAAAAAGTTAAGGAATAACAGCTGCAACTGTTCGCTACACATCTGCATGAAGACAACTCCACACAATTATATCCAAAAAGAAAAGAATATGTCACAAAAAAAATGAAAATAAAAAAGTCTCTGTTGTTTACTATAGTATGAGCAGAAGGCAAAGGCATCATGCAGAAAATCATCATAGAAGGCAGTAAAATGCTCCATTCAAAAAAACCATAGTTTTTAATAGAGATCAGTTAAAAATACATGCATAAAAAATTACCAAAGGCATGCCGACATATACCAATAATAAATAAGGATATCTGGGTGTAAATAATAATAATAATGTTAATAATAATACGAATTTGGACAAACAAATGATTTAGGTATAAGACCTATATAATTATTTAAACCCATAATAATAAAAATATACAACATTTTTCAAAACACCTAAAAGATATTATGATAATTAATTCCCAATTAAAATAAGACATATCCAAATTATACAAAAAATTAAAAATAGACTTATAATCATACTCATGGGCATATTAAAAAAGATCTATAAATTACAAATTTACAAACTCAAAATTTATTAATTATAAGACGTAGTATATCAAACACATTTAACCATGATGTCAGATAACTAACAAAGAATATTTTGTTACAAAAACAACTAAAAGTAATGATATATTTATTTAACTATATAACCATTTGCATAACAAATATACAATATATTCTAACTAATTGTCGAAAGTTTACAATTCAATAACAACAATGAAAAATTAATAACAACACATCACACAACCATTTTTCAATCTATATATAAAACACAAAAATAATTATCAACACAGCATACAAAAAATAGCTCATTGTCTAAAATATTTTTCCCTAAAATAGAAGTAAAGTTTTTTCCAAAGGAATTCAAAATATCCAAATTCTTATATACCAGTCTAGGGCCAGTTTTTTTCCCATATTATGTACAAAATGTACACCTTTGCACACTTTTGTACAATGCATTACTACACTTTATTTGCTGTAAATACTTGCACATATTCCTGTTTGCACATACTGACGTAAGCCTTATTCATTAATTTACATACTTACATATTTATCTGCATTTGCACCGTACTACTGTTTGCACCTCTGGTAGATGCTAAACAGCATTTCATTGCTTTGTACATGTACCTTGCAATGACAATAAAGTTTTATCTATCTATCTATCTATCTATCTATCTATCTATCTATCTATCTATCTATCTATCTATCTATCTATCTATCTATCTATCTATCTATCTATCTATCTATCTATCTATTTATCTATCCATCCATCCATCCATCCATCCATCCATCCAGCTATCTATCTATGGCAGTTAAGATTTCCACATTTGTCAGGGTTAAGCACAACCAGAGTGC
Source organism: Bagarius yarrelli (assembly GCA_005784505.1). Taxonomy (NCBI): domain Eukaryota; kingdom Metazoa; phylum Chordata; class Actinopteri; order Siluriformes; family Sisoridae; genus Bagarius; species Bagarius yarrelli. The sequence goes on from VCAZ01000147.1 coordinate 725,961, forward strand.
AGTGGTTGAGCCTCACCCTGGGTGAAGCACCTTCTTGATCATGGTATCTCGCCTGCCAGGTAAGTATCAAGTAATGAATATGTTATATTATTTGACATCATTTATTCATTATATTTTTAGTATTTTTAAAGAAAATAGTTTTATTGCTTATTACATGGTTATAAACTAACCTAGAATTAAACTGACACTTTACCTTGTCTACAAACCAGCCAGCAGAGGAACCTTTGTTGTTGTGGCCAATAGTAAGTTTTCTTAGTTTACCAAGGTTTGGCGCATCAATAGTAAACTTGTCTTCTGCTCCTCTCTCAAAGTTGTTTTTATCACTGTCGAGTCTTCTTTCCCCTTCACAAAACACAATGTGATATAACAGCCCAAAAATAAAATGACTGTAATGCCACTTATTTTATAACTACAAATAATAGTTCTAATTCTGTGATACTTTTAGGATAGATCTTAAAGAACATGATAGTTACCAGTATCACCATTTTCTCCAAAAATATTAAGGAATACATCTGCATCTGTTCCGCTACCTTTGACATCTGCAGTGAAGACACTCACCACATACTTATTATCTACAAAACAAAAGAAATATGATCACAAAACAAATGCAATTAAAATAAAAAAACATTTCAAATTAAAAAAATGTCTCTGTTGGTTCATCTATATTATGAAAGAATGACCCACATTTTGGCATGTCAGAAGGATCTATAGATCCCAAGAGATCTCGTGTAATGAGTCCATCACCCTCCTTCCTGCTGAGCCAGTTGTTGCAGGCAAAGTAATACCGTTGATGGGGTCTGTTCATGTCGGTAACCATCACACGGTCTAAGAACCAGCTAGCGCTTAGGCCTGTGTTATCATGCTCAATTCTTTAAAAAATGAAAAAAAAAACTTTCTGTTAAATTAATATGCTCTCATAAATAATTCATATGGAGATTTTTATAGAATTATTTGTTTTCTAAAAATACCTTATCTTTTTTAAGTGGCCAACGTTGTGAGTTTTTATACGGAAAACATCTGTTTTGCCTTTCTCAAAGGCATTCCGATTTCTGTATAAAAGTGAATAAATATAGAGAAAACAAATAAGAACATGGGATAAGCTGGGTGTAAATAATAATAATAATGTTAATAATAAGAACAAATTTTGGACAAACAAAATTATTTAGGTATAAGACCTTAGTGATAATTAATTATTTACCCATATTAATAATAATAATAATAACAACAACAAATTTTGGACAAAAACAACCTAAGTGTAAGATATTAGTGATAATTAATTATTTAACCATAATTAATAATAATAATATTAATAACAAAATTATAGACAAACAAAATTGTCTAAGTATAAGACCTTAGTAATAATGAATTATTCAAGCATATTAATAATAATAATAATAATAATAATAAAAAAAAAATTTTGGACAAACAAAATTATCTAAGTATAAGACCTCAATGATAATTAATTATTTAACCATAATACGAATAATAATAACAATAATAATATTATGATTATCTAACAAACTTATCTAAGTATAAGACTTTGGTGATAATTAATTATTTAACTATATTACCCAAGTTGCACTAAACAAATATACAATTATAGTTCTTAATATAGCTTTGTCTTGTAAATTATTACTAATTGTGTAGCACAATGTGCAAAGAAATGTAATTTAGTTACAACACATCATTACATTTCGTTAAGTATCTTTTACACTAATAAAAACAGTCAAAATAAATGGTATCTTAAAAATTGGTTGGCTCATTGTGCTAAATCATTTTTCCTTTAAAATAGGGTTCAAAGTTAAAGTTTTTCACTAAATGAATTCCAAAATATCCATAATTTTCTACCTTGTTCGAATCAGGCATGTTAATATAAATATAACAATATAAAATATTTCTAACTCTCGACTCGATTAAATTTTTTTTTTTTTAAATATTGTTCATTCAGAATATTTTCCAACGTACCAAACCATCCATTCAAGCAGATATTTCTTAATTTACAGCACATGGATATTCTATCCTTTAGCAAAAGAACCAAGTTCATTTGCCTCTAACATTTACCCCCCCAAAAAATTTGAATATATAAATTACGCTTTAACCCGTCTATTTTGTCTACATTCCATGTCATGATACTCTTAGAAAATTTACAATCCTAACAGGATTTTTAGGATTGTATCTCCTGGGCAACCACTAAAGGTTCTATGTTGGACAACAATGTGTTTTCTGATCAGAGAGGCTTTTAGCAGAACCTCCTAAGAAACTAAAGAACCCTCAATGATCCAACAAAACCCTTAGGGAGCTCTTTTTCTAAGAGCATACATAAGAGGAATAATTACATGGATAGAACTTTGGTCTTTATAGAATACCATGTGTGTAAAAACACCCCAACACTTTTTCAGCAGTGTTTAACTGGCTTTTCTTTAATAATTATCAGTGAGAAAATGCCAGTCAGATACCTCTTTTCAGTGCTGTGGATTTGGGGAAAAAAAATAAAAAGCACAAATTTCTGTCAATATAAATAATATAATTACACGTAGATTTTATACAAATCAGTTACATTGACTGAAATTACCGGAGAGTTTAAACAATCAGAACTGAGTCTGAGTTTTCCAATGATACACACATAAATACATACAGTACATACACACATACATACAAACATACAGTACATACTTATATATACACACACACTCACATACATACAGTAAATACTCACATACAGTTAGTACATACACACACACACACACACACACACACACACATACACACACACACACTCAGATACATACACATACATACACATACATACATACATACATACTTACATACATACACACACACACACATACATACATACACACACATACATGCATACATACACACATACACACATACTCACATACATACACACATACATACACACATACATACACACATGCATACATACATACACACACATACATGCACACATATATACCTACATACTTACATACATACATACACACACACACACACACACACACACACATACATACATACACATACATACTTGCTGGCCAGATGCACTTTTGGAGTTATGCCATATTCACCAAAAAGTGTGATAAATATATTGGCGTCCGTCCCTGCCCCAGCTACTTCCCCAGTTACAGTGACCACCTCATAAACTGCAGGGGTAGATAATAAAAAGAAAGCAGATCATTCATAAAGATATTCTAGTATAAATACTAAAGCAAAGACTAAGAATGATTCTGCCAAGCCTTATCATCTTGATAAAAACTACAAAAAATAATAATATTACAATGGAACAAAAAACAAATCAGTTAAAATAACAACTGAATACATACCTTTCTTTTTATAGTATTCGTCCTCATAGTTTTCCACTTTTTCTGGATCGAAATTTCTTAACTCATTCTCATAGATCTCAACATAGTCAACAGTTTTTTTCTTTTTTTTGCCTTTGCCTTTTTTGCCCTCATCATCACTGTCTGTTGAACCTTTCTTGGCCTTCTTTTTCTTTTTCTTTTTTTGAGATTCATCATCTTCTTCTTCGCCATCTTCTTCTTCCTGCTCTTCCTTCTGGGCTTTCTTCTTTTTTTTACCTTCCTCTTTGGACTTCTTATCTTTTGACCCCATTATACCCCTAACAGACTACTTATGTTGGCTTTGCTGCTCTTTAGCGTCTCATCTTCTGCTGCATCTTCTAGATAGATTTCCTTAACTTACTTCTTGTTTTCCAGCCAATTTCACCGCTTTCCTTGCTCCTCCTAACATTAATGGCACTAACTATTCAGTGTGTCTTCGGTTCTTATGCTTCATCCCACATTTATTGGAATCCTATTCTACTGCGCTTTCATTTCCTTCTTAACTTTGACTGTTGCCTCTCGTCTTTGGTTTCTTCCTCCTACCGCGTTCCACCCCCTTCGAGGGCATCTTTAATTTATTTACTGCCTTGTAACTTTAACTGTCGTCTTTGCGTTCACGTAAAGGACACCCCAGCTGACCTGTGATGCTAGGGAGACCTGCCAACAGGATGGGTCATGAGGACAGTGGGAACAAGTAAGCTGTCACATTACAGCCTTCCTCATCACAAACAACAACAGTTACTGTCCTCATTAAAATTTACCATGTCTTACTCATGTGGACACTCACTACACAGGACTAATGTCAAAGGGCATGTTCCTTGTCAAACAGTTTGGCAGTGTTTTAACATTAAGAGGAACAACTATAGAACATCAGTACATAAGTACTACTAATAAGTAATATTGTTTTTATTTTTAATTTAAAATTAAATGTTATGGAGTTATTAATTATTAAAGGATCCAACTTAAATTTGAGGCTCTAGTTACCTTTTACTCTTCTGCAGATCATACAATCCAGCTCTGGTAATCTCTCATCATCATGTCCTCCATCTCTCATACTCCATCCCCCAGATTCTGCACCAATAAACATAACCTGCTGGGTCTAAAAGTAAATTCATATTAATGATATTTTTCATTACAAACACAATAACATATATATATATATATATATATATATATATATATATATATATATATATATATATATATATATTAATATTATATATTATAAACTCAGGAAATAAAATTTATCTACCTTGTTTTATTTATGAGAATTCTATATGTCCATTTCCATATACATTCATGGTTTTAAAGCTGATTTGTGCATTTAAGTGTTACTGTCAAACAAAAAACATATAACCACCAATTCCCAGTTGGTGGAGACATTTACTCAAAAGTTTTTCAAGCACTATTAAAAAGCTTACTCATTTACAAAATTCTTATCTTGCCATATAGAATGAACACTCATTCATTTATTCATTGATTCATCTTCTATATTCACTTATTTCCGAATTCAGGGTCACGGTCTGAGAAGGGGCAAGAGGGATACACCCTGGACAGGTCTCCAGTCCATCAAAGGGCCACCCGCACACACACACACACACTCAACCTCACTCCTATGGACAATTTAGAATCACCGATCAACCTAACATACATGTATCTGGAGTGGGAGGAACCCGGAGAACCCAGAGTAAACTCACACAAGCACAGGGAAGAACATGCAAACTCGAACCGAGGACCTTCTTAATGTGAGGCTATTTAATTTAATTAAATGTTAATGTCTTGTACGTATTATAGCCGAATCCCTGGACATGCCTATGTTGATCACATTTGGAAAAAAAACATTTTTAGGAAACAAATTTAATTCAAACATGAAAACATAACATTAACGTTTATAATATTTTAGATATATCATACATGAACTAATTATAGTGTTATGGTTCACTCATCAAAATAAAAATCCATTATCTCAAAATATTAAAATATTTTGAAAGATAAAATTGAATGATTTATTATATAGAAAAGTCAAACTTCTAAGTAAAGTATGTTTATTTATGAATATTTGATTGGGGTCAAGGCACAAATGTCTGTGTCAATGTGGCATAGAATAGAGTCGATTGGCCTGCGGTACTGCTGAGGTGTTGGTTATGGCGGTCTTCAGCTAATCTGTATTGTGGGGTGTCTTTCATATCCTCTTGACAATGGATCCATACAATAGAACTCCATAGATTCTCGCTAAGGTTCAGGTCAGATGAGCTGGCCGGCCAGTTAAGCACAGTAATATCACGATCAGTAAACCAGTTCTAAGTAGTTTTGATAGCTTAAAATGCTCTAAAATCTGTATGGAGACGGTTGCTTTGACTTTGAAATGAATAAAAAACAGGACCAACACCAGCAGTGACTCTCCTCTTTTTCTCCAGACTCTGGGACCTCGATTTCTAAATAAAATGCAAAATGTACTTTCATCTGAAAAGAGGACTTTGGACCACTAATTTTGTATTCCAGTTTTTTTTAATTTCTTCATAGCCAAGGTAAGACACTTCTAGCATTGTCTCTGGTCTAGGAGTGGTTTGACACTGGAAATATAGTCCATTTCCTGGACATGTCTGTGTGTAGTTGCTCTCGATGCCCTGACTCCAGCCTCAGCCCACTCCTTGTGAAGGATGCATTCCCACCTCAGAATTGAACACCTGTGACCTACTGTACACCTCACCTCTGTCATGCTCCTCTTATACATGTCCTGCACCACTCTGACATACTTCTCTGCTACTCCTGACTTCTTCATACAATATCACAGCTCTTTTCTTGGCACTCTGTCATATGTTTCCTCCATGTCTACAAAGACACATTGCAGCTCCCTCTAACCATCTCTGTAATTCTCCACATTACACATTCTTAGATCAAAAAATGCATCTCTAGTGCCCTATTTTGGGCATGAAGCCATACTGCTGCTCAAAATAAACACTTCCTTATTTAAACTAGATTCGAATATTTTTCCCATACTTTTATTTTTATGACTTAATATCTTCATTCCTCTGTAGCTGTTGCAACTCCGCACATCACCCTTGTGATTAAAAATCAGCACCCAATCAGTACACTTCTCCATTTATCAGGCAACTTCCACTGCTGTCTCTCCTAGACACTTCCATACCTCCATCCTTAGATTAAACTGTCTTTCCACCTTCCATGCTCTTGCCTTCCTGATTCCATCCTTACTAATCTTTTATACTTTCTGCTTCACACTGTTCACCTTTTCTATCCGTTTACTCCATCTATCTGGTTGCTTCCTCGTAAAACACGGCAAGTGGCACTGGCTTAATGAGGGTCAGAAATGTGTAAAGGGAGTTAGACATTAAATAGTGGATGTTTATTAACTTGGTCTATCTCCTTCCGACAAGACAGGAGTGCGGCTATAAGTAAGCTTTCTGTTTAAATACTAACTCTGAATGACCTTTCTGTTACATCATGGGCAGCAGTAAAAAATCTTGTATTATTTACTCCTTTTTTTTACTAGAATTGCCTGCTTTCATATCAGAAATATTGCTTCATTTCTCTCTTATAAAACAACTGTTATAAAATAATGTTAGATTAATGTAAATTATGTATTAAAGTAAATAAGCATACTTTATTTAAATCAATTGTAAAGTACTATTGCTGACCTATAAAACACTAAATAACAATAAAATAAATAAAATAAAGAGGTCTGGTTCCTCTGTTTTTTTTTCTAAAGTACATACGCATACTTCATTTATATCAATTGTAATGTACTATTGCTGATGTATAAGACACTAAATAAAATAAAATAAAGAAGTCTGGTTCCTCTGGTTTCTTCCTTATTTTGTCTCAGGCAGTTTTGTTGCCTCAGTCTTGTTCACTGGGTAATAAGGTTAGGTTCCTGTTTAAATCTGATTACTCTTAGGGTGTTTTCCTTTGAATCATTTCAGTGATTTTCTATTTGTCAATTCCACCATTGCCTTGCTTTTAGGTAAAAAAATATTAAATTGATTTTAGTTTAAATACGTTTTTCCGGTAAAAACAGGCATCCACAATAATCAGAGTTTGAAAGCTGAAGTGGATTTATTTTATAGCTGGAATTTTTTTTTAAATAGGAGGGTTTTACACTGTAGTTGGGCTGGAGATCGCCAATCCAATCTGGCAACCCTGACTCCATTGCTAAGAAGTTACTCCTGAAAATTATTCATTAACAAAGTTTCACGATGAAGCATCCTGTGTCTCACTCGATAGCTAGTCAGACAGGCGTGTTAGCAGGTGGAGTTGTCTGATCTACATTATATTTAACAAAACCAGTTTATTGCAGTTGATTTTATTGTATTGTTTTTCTTTACAATATTTGTTATTAATAAGTTTATTTATTTCAATTGAAAACATGTAACAAAAAAAATGCGGGGACCTGGAACGAATTAATGGCATTTCAATTCATTTCAATAGGGAAAATTGATTAACCATACAAGTAATTTTAATTAATTAAACCCATAAACCAAGGCACTAACTGTATTACCAACTGTGCTGGAGGTCACACACCATAATTTGCAATTCAAATCATTAAACAATTATAAGGTTAAATGGTTAAGGCACTGAGTTGTTGATCTGAAGACCAGAAAGACCTTAAGCCCCACCACCACCAGCCAGCCACTGTTGGGTCCTTGAGCAACACCCTTAACCCTTCCTGCTCCAGGGGGGCTGTATCATAGCTGACCCTGTGTTCTGACTCCAACTTACTAAGATGGGATGTACGAAGAAAGAATTTCACTGGGCTGTAAAAAAGTATATGTGACAAAATAAAGGCATTTACATTTTAGTGTAGCACAATTTTCTACAAATATATGGTTTATATTTAAAACTTGAAACATGAAGTAGTAATTTAGAATGTACAATTTTATGCACACAACTCTTTGCATGTATGTGTAATCTGATTGCAAATAATAATGAAATAAAAACAGATAAGCGCAGGTTCTGTTGACTTTATATATAACTGAATATGTTTATGAGGATGTTCTGACAGTTTTGTATATATTTATTACCTGTTCAAGCATAAAACATAAAAATCTGATTATTTCAGAATTTGCCCACTATGAGAGGTAGTTCATAGCTCTGCACAGAAAACATGCCATGAGTCCTAAATTGAGATCACTTTCACATCTTTTTTGCACCTGAATGCACCTTTAAAAAACACATTTTACACACTTTGTAACGCAATAACTTGAGAAGTTTTTTTCAAATACTTATTTTCTCTTACTTAAGTCATATTTTTTTTCAGTACTTCTATTTTTCAGTACTTTACATTTGTCTCTTCACCTCTGTCCAAAAGTTTTTTAAAATACCACTGACATATTTAAGTTTAATAATTTCCCCAAGATGGGCGGTGAATGTGTCCTTATAAAACTTGTGATTACAGTCTCCAGTACTACGTTGATGTTTAAATTGACTATAGAAACTTGAACATTTAACACTTAACTATATTTTATAACTGTTTACTGGGACAAAAAAAACCTGGACAGCTAAATAACTATACATTTTAATTTACTTCCTTCTTCGAGTTATTTGAAGCAGAAGTCATGAGTCTGAGACTTTGATTTAGCAAACTCAGCAGTCGTACACACTGCACAGGAACTAAAAACTGTTTAACTTCCTTATGCATGCTCTGTGGCTAGTCTATACAGTACAAAGACTGCAAGGCAACTTAATCTTGCAGAAATAGTGCATATTAGCATAAGGAAGATCAGTATGACCTACTGAGGGGTAAATTGAAGCAGGATTATGGGTTAGAGCAGAGGGTGGGCAATCTCGGTCCTGGGGAGCGGTGTTCTGCAAGGCAACAGCAAATCTACCTGTAAGTTTTAAGTCTACCTAGCAAGATCTTGATTAGTTGGTTCAGGTGTGTTTGATTAGGGTTGGAGCTAAACTCTGCAGGACACCCCGACCCTCCAGAAGCGAGATTGCCCACTGCTGAGTTAGAGTATTAAAATAGTTGATCGATACTGTTTGCTTCTTTTGGTAAAATATTCATAAAAATTAGAACCGTACAAATAAATCACAAAAAATTTATTTTTTCTATTTTTATTATAAAGAATGTACAATACATAGTATGATTAGAATAAATGAACACAATCATAAAGTTTATTCACACATATTCTAGTAATAATGAGCCTCCCGTTCACATGACATACACATTCTTTTGCAGAAAATTTTTTATGTGCATCAACCCGCTTAATGAGGCTTAAATTTGAGGCACATTGCAGCTCACATTTATTTATGCAAGAAAATAGCATTTCTTTGGTATAAGGTAAAGGATTGGTTGGCAGAGTATTTTTCTGATCAGGCATGTAACCAGTTTAGACCCGACTAAAAAACAAGGGTATCAATATTGTATGTAGTGTATCAATATGTGATAAGTTTATATGCTCTTTATATGCAGTATAAAAAGCATATAAACATTTTAAACATTTTACTTATGGATGCAAATCGGTTTACAAAATGTCATTGAATTAACGAATTAAATACTTTTTTTCCCAGGAAAATTACGATGTTAATTTCATTTTAGGATCTGATTCTTTCGGGCTTGATGGATGACTTGTGTGGGTAACAGTGCATGTTTCTGCCTCACTCTCTGAACTGCTCCTGTTGCCGAGGTGTTTGGAGGAATATGAAGAGGATCCAATGCGACCTGAGTTGCAGGTGTCTTTCAAGGGCTCAGTTATTACAGAGAGATAAAATAATGTCTGTGAGGGGCTTCTCACCTCCCTCATATTCCGGGACACAAGTGATAGCGAGTCTTTGCAGATAATAGATGTCACTCGTTGTTGTCCAATTTCCAGCCAGTGAAAACTGGCCTGTTTTTGCTGCCCACGTGTAATAAACTTGCAAAACAGATAATTAATGTTTTTAGTGAGTTTGATGAGGACGGCTTTCCGGAGTAATATGTAGATCCAAGGATCTAGAATGGGGTTAATTGAAGCAAAACGTATAGCCAAAAGATCTGGGTTTTTGTCCAAACGTTTCTCCACTGGGATCTTATATATTTGGTTAATGAACACCTGCACCTATAGAAAAAATGGTGAAGAATTACATGGGTTTATCATGAAAGCAAGCAAGAACATAAAAAACCAGAAAAACATAGATTGCATCATCATTTGATCTACATATGAACATTTTGGCCACTACTCATTAAAAAAACATTATTTAAAACCCAAAAGATTTAGGTTTTAGACTGAAGCTTTACCTTCAGTCCTGGAATTTGTCTGGTCAGCAGTTTGACACACCCCGATCCGAGTATTAGGCCATGAATTAAATCATGTAGATGCAGTAGGGGGCAACTGCACACGGGGTGGGAAATCCAATCGAACCCACTTGTTTCGAGTATAAATTTTTTTTTCTACTACAAACTAAATTATTTTAGGTAGTACTATAAGGAACGTTCCAGATCTACAGCATACACATCCATACATAGCTTTCTGTTTGCGTTATGCGTTTTCTTTAACACTGTCATGTTTGTCATGTTTCTTCAATCACAACTGGTCAATTTCAGAGGCTTATGCATTTAAAACACAACCTTCAAATATCCTGTTTTGTTCTTTGTGTTTTATTGCCAAAATGATTTGGGTTATTTACTTTCAAAGCACAGAAAATACTATAAATATGGATTATAGATTCTTTGGAAGTGATAATAGAGCTGGCAAATGACCCAGATGTGCTTAATCAATGACACACAAACATGTGAAATGCTTTACATTTGATTTGTAAACAGAATATCAGCTTTGGCACTGAAAATGCTGAGTTGTATTGAGCATGTTACCGAACCGACACCCCGACTGAACCTGGTTTCTGCCAATGTTTTTACCTTCATTCTATCCCCGATGGAGTTTTAGTTTCCTGCCGTTGTCGCCTTTGACTTGCTTAGTTGGGGACTTTTAATTTACAGATATTAATAAAACTGAACTCAGTAAATAGTTCACTCTATTGTCTTTTTTGATGTGATTCTGTAAAGTTGTTTTGAGACACTCTTAAAGTGCTATATAAATAAAGGGGACTTGACTTGACTTGACAACATGTTACAAATGAAAGAAGATCATTAACAGGTGTTTTGTGTGATCTGTAAGTTTTTATGCTTTTTATTATTATTTCATTAAAGTATTATTGTTTTTTTAAATCTAGAACCTTTAAGGCAACTAACAAAGTCAGAAAATACTTGAAATTGTTACTCTTTGGTCGGACATTGGTTCAGGAACTTATAATAAACTTCTATCTTGCTGTTTATTAATAGGGTTTATTAATAGATAATACATTTAGGGATAAGCTAAGGATTATAGGAACTAAGATATCACCATAAGATGCAAGATATTAATATGTTCTTTACAAATATCAATAAACCACCAATATGATAGTAATATGCTAAGTGTTTGTGTTATGTCTTAAATCCACTTTCCTCTTGGCTGAAAAAAACGGACGTTACCTACAGCACATTGCTATTATAAACACATACTGTAATCTATAATATTGTCTCTAGACCAGTTAGTGATTATTTCTCCCCAGGACCTTTTGCCAATTTGATATTAATTAACTACATCTTAACTATTATTTTGTGCAATTTGTATAATTGAAAACTCCAACTGTAACTTGTGAGATGGAAATAATATATCAATGTTAGATCCTCAGTTAATTTGGGTGTTTTCAGAAAGAAAATGTCAGCTAAACCCAAGACCTAAAAGAAAGTGATTATTTATAATGGATGAACTCTAAAAATCTTCATTATTGTCATCGATAATTTATTTTACTTAATAAACATCTAAATATTAATGCTAGCTAATATCATTTAAAGTAATTTTTAATTAAAAGACATTTGTCCTTATTTTGTTTTGGCTATGATTTTGTTAACTTTTTTTTATTTTAAAATATTTTACTTGTTTATATTACAGGTCATATGAGATCAGACAACATGGAAATGTAAGTATTGCCTTTTAAACGCTGAGAAAAAAAGAAAGAAAATTCCTAAATACATTATTTGACCATCTTTGGTCACTGCTGATGTAGAAACAGTAGTGTTGTTTTTTCTCTTTCATATCAACACAAAAAAAAAGCTTTCGTGTTCTGAGATTGACTATAAGGAAACCTAAAAGTACTACGCTCCGGAATATTCTGGAAATCTAATCAAATAAATTTATGTTGATTTATTTGTTTTTAATTTCGTAAAAAGACTCTTGAGAAACAACATAAATGTTTTATACTGAGATTTACCTTCATGTGGTGTTTAGTTACCAATAAATCAGAAAATTATATGGAGCTATAATTTGTTTTTTGTGGCACATTTATGGCTGTGGAAAAAAGTTTACTTTACTACAAATGGTTCAATAAACACTAAAATCATTGACAAGGTTGATGTTTTGTGTGTTTAGGTAAAAAGATATATTGGTCTACACTTATTAAAACCCTAAATCGGAAAGTCCCCAAAACAGATATAATAGTATAATTCAGATGTTGTTGGGTTTATACATTCGGTAAGAGTTATAAATGTTCAATAAGGTTCTCTTTTCCCAATGTAACCACTTCAGCAAACAAAAATTTCTCCAAAGATCCTGTTTCACGGTGTACTATTAAGTTGTGCTTCATGGATGAAATACTGATGGATAAAATACTCACAACAAGAGGGATGGAGCAGACGAGCACCACGGCAGATGTGGCGATGAGCAGCACGACCATGTGGATCTCAGCTCCTGCCAAGCGCCTACAGCTGCGCTTTCTGCCAACCTCCGTGCCTCTTCCCTGATCGCTGCCCAGCGACATCCTTCGCACAAACCTGCGGTGCATCCGCATCAGTGCGCAACACACTGCCACATTGCAGATAACTGTAGCCAGAATAAGGACAAAACTCACACCGGCGTACATATACGAAAAGGCGGCATGTATATTCTCTGTGGTTCTCCAATCTAGGAAGCACCATGTCTCCGGATACTGTTTAATGACCCGACCGAAACCCAAACTCGGTAGAGCGCAGAAAACACCGTTGGAGACGTAGATGGCGACCAGCGTGGCGCCTGCCAGTTTCTGGTTAACGTAGTCGTTGTAAAAGTATGCGTGGTTTATGGCCACATATCTCTCCACCGACATGGCACAGATGATGCTCAGGCCAGCCAAAGAAAAAAAGAGCAGGACAAATCCGAAATACTGACACAGAGGCTCTCCGGCCGGCCAAGAACCTTTTACATACGTGACAATAGTGACAGGACTCGCAAGAACCGTGCCCAAAAGATCCGTGACCGCGAGGCCGCACACCAGCGTGTAAAAGATTGTCCCCTTCTGCTCTTTCCTGGATTTACACAGCACGACGATGGCGATTAAGTTGCTGACCACACCAAAGATAAACATGACCACTGGAACGGTTGGTTCTATCTTTAATTGTGAAATCGTGCCGTTGTACATTCTGGAGGCTCCTGTTCTGGTTTACGAAACTCCGCCGGTGAGCTCGGGCATGTTTTTCTTCCGAAAGTACCCAGATTTTACGCACAACAAAAGTAGTCTTTGCGAAGCTGGACTAGTAAATTAATCAATTGCGTGGTAAACCCCCCCCCAAAAAACCCCCAAAAAACAGAAAACTCACCAAAAAACACCGTATAACATTTCTTCCATTCTTTTATTTAGACGCACGAGAGTTAGTTAGGCGCAGGCGCGATGGAGGAGTGTATAGAAGTCTTTGGTTGTTTTAGGTTTGCCCCGCCTCTGTTTTTCTGTCTCTACATCTATACAAACCCATATTAATAATGATAGGCTATAAATAGTCTAATTATCAAGGCAGTTATACAAACTATATAACTTAAAAAGAATTGTTTAAGTTACATACTAATAGATTAGATTGTAACCTTGGATTGAATTAAAGATGGAGGGATTAATGGTAACTCTGGTCAGGTATGATTATACAGTGGATTCTGTTGCAAACAGGTGTATTTTCGATGGTGGCTTAGGGGTTAACACTGTTGACTCACAGCAAGAAGATCCCGGGTTTCGATTCCCTGCAGGGGTCTTTCTTTGTGGAGTTTGCATGTTCTTGTCGTGCTTGTGTGAGTTTATTCTGGGTTCTCCGGTTTCCTCCCACAAAGCAAAAACATGTATGTTAGATTGATTGGTGATTCTAAACTGCCCATAGGAGTGAGTGTGAGTGTGTGTTTTCCTGTGATAGACTGGCGACATTAACTGTATTATATAAAAAATACATATATATATAATGAAACAACAAAACAAAATACAGGACAGAAATTACATATTTTCTATAATGAGAATTTATGCAATGAATAATTGTGACACCAGAATGACTATCATTAAGTTTTTTTGAATAAACTTCATTAGATCCACATGTGCATACATTTCAAATAAGCAAGAATAAGTTGCTTGAAAAGCCTTGTAGCAATGCATGTGCAAGCTCTGAATTGGAGTTGTTCAGGCTTGTTGTCTTTGCTTACCCTGGAACAGGCATGATAAAGAGGTTCCTGAAAAAAAACCCTATGCAGTCATTTAAAAGGGGTGTTAAGAAGAAGTCCAAGATAAACACAGTGCTGTAGAAATAGACAGACAAACCGTGAAATGAGTGCCATTGACACAATTAGCTGCCAAATACAAAATGATCTCATGCCCAAAATAAAAACCCTGAAAAACTCATGTTGACATGAAATTGAGGGAAAGTTCTGCAGTGTTGTGACATGGTACGGCATGCTGTATGCACTCCCAGTAAAGTGTTCAATTACTGAGGTATGCTAGACAAACTGAATGCTGAGTTTTTGGCTTCACAAATTATTGTTCTGTCAACCGTCAATTATATAAGAAAGTGAACAAGCGAATAAATCCTCAATAAACCAGCCTAAACAGAATATTCATGCATGAGAAACCTTTCACCTTTAACTCTTGTCAGATTGAAATGTACTAATCATTGGTTTCATAGCATGTGACAGTGTTAGGCATAAGTGTCAGAAAATATATGGGAAAATTACAGAAAAAAAAAAAAAGAACATCTTAAAACCACAGTTATGCAGCGTTTTAAACGTTTATTGTTATGGATGTTATCACCTTAACAGTGAGCCAAGCTTAATTTTGAAAGGTAAGAGCTTTCAGTTTATCATTGCATTTTGCCATAGGCTATTCTATTTATAAGCTTAACAGCTACCAAGAACAGGGAACAATCATTCCTTTGTCGTAGTCTACATGTGAGGACACATTTGTTGGCTGGTTGGTAAAGTGTATAATAATAGTTCCCATTCCTGTTTTTAACCTGTGGTTGTTGGTCTTTGAAATGATCATCTATTTCTTTGCTTTTATGCATTATAATGTTTGCATGGTGCACTTCAAAGAGTTCAATGCGAAATAACCAAAATGTTATTTAAAAATAACACAAATGTGTGTGTTTAAAACTTATAAAGCTAATTTTCCAAGTCAGTAAAAAAGAAATTTGAGTGAAATGTTTTAAAATACTTAATACTTGGGGGAAAGTGGTAGCACAATGGTTAAAATGTTGTACTGCTAATTGGAAGATCGGGGTTTGATTCCCAGCACCACCAAGTACAACCAAGTTGCTACCACATTCCCTTAACTCCCAATTGCTTAGTTGTATAAAAGAGATGAATGTAAAACGCTCTGAATAAGGACGTCTGCCAAATGCGGTAAATGTAAAAAATGTAAATATAAGACAAGGTGATCTTGAGCTTTATTATCAGCAAAGATGGAGGTACGGATGGAGATAAAAAACAGCACAATTTATTATCATACATGTGTAATATTTTCTGTTCTCAATGGGCCACATTACCAAGTACTGTAAATGCATAGAAACTTTAAACAAATCATTTAAAATTTATTCTAGTTTATTGCAAACAGAATAAGAGAATACAGAGCGTAAATAATATTATATGATGATTAAATAATTATTTTGTCATTCCAACAACCCATTTTAAATAGTTGTCTGGGAATATTTACCAAAACAAGCTTTATCCTGCAAATAAAAAATGTAAGCAATATAGAATATAAACTCAAGCACTTTAATAGTTGGTGAGTGGTTTTTGTGTGCGTGTGTGTGTGTGGGGGGGCAGTTGCATAGTGGTGAAATTGCAGTCGTCTTTGCTAGGTTCAATTTTTTATTCTACAGTTTACAAATCCAGTAAACCAGCAATTAATTCAATTAGTTTCTTTCAGGGAAACGGGTTTTATTTATTGCCATAAAAAAAGATTAAATGTAAGATTTAAAATATTCCACAAAGAATTGTTTACAATTTAATAAGAAAGAACGACAATCTATTTTAAAGAACGACGATTTAATCCTGAAGGACAATGTACTATTTCCAATGACAGCAAATGATGTCGCTGTTTTATAACTTAGTGGTTTGTGTGATTTCTCGATGACACGACCCATAATATCTCACAGTTAATTCATTTAGAATCTGTCGGATAGGAAAGGGATTTATTTAAAACTACTTCCTGCAGCATATGTAAGACGTCACTTTTAATAGACCATCAATCCTATTTTGTGAAAGTGATTCTAAATATTCCCTAATTAATATTAATGTTTATTCCTCACATTATTCCTAAAACAGCCATTTTGTTACTAAACTGTAAGGCTCCAAACGGGAAACCTGGGATAAATTTACACTGAGCAGAAAAGAGGTGTTATGCTTTGCAATCAAATCCCCATTCAATAAGTTACTTAGAGTTTCAAACTTCAAGATGCGAAGTTTTATAAAAGGTTCGAAAAAAAGATGGTCTTCTCTTCCTTAAAAAAAATCAGCATCTCAACTATAACAAACATTATTGGTACTACAACTAAAATCATCTGTTGTGGTTAAATGAGACCAAAACACTAACCATATAAAGACAAGAAGCATTTTTGGTGGTTAAAATGTGACTAAATACATGGAAATGCCCACGTACACAAAGTAAAATATGTGAGGCCAATGTGTGATGCTTTAGGACTGTTTGTTAGGAATATTTCAGACTTTCTCCATTTTTTTTTAGTAGTCTCAAAAACACTCTTGGGTCAGTGCTGAAATGGTTCCAGAAACACAAGAGCAACAGCTATTTTATTCTCGGGGGGTGAACAGTATATGGAATTTGTATTGAAATGTTCTGCATACAGGGGTGAATCTTGGACTGCCCCAATATGCCTCTACAAATTTCTCAAACGTCAAATGTCTACTGTAAAAATGAATGTGTTGTAAAAAATTAAAGGTGACAACAAAATAGAGCAAACTTTATAAAGAACAAACCCGTAGTGTGGATCATCTGATAACCAGATATACATTATAATTAGATTAGATTAGATTGGATCAGACCACTTTATTGTCATTCGGCAAGGTACATGTACAGAGCAAATGAAATGCAGTCAGTATATATATATAGTATGATACAGTATACAGTAGTACATATATATGGTATCTATAAGGGTAAATATAGTATGATATAGTATACAGTAAAATGTATATATGGTATCTATAAGGGTATATATATATATAGTATGATACAGTATACAGTAGTATGTATATATGGTATCTATAAGGGTAAATATAGTATGATACAGTTATTGCTGTGCAAAGAATGGCGTAATGGATATATGCATAAGTGTTCGTATGATACATAATAAACAAATGATCATAAACACATTATAAGCTCAGCTGTGGTGCAGCCATGTTGTGATTGATCTACTTCTGACTTTTTTAATTAGAACGTGAAATCAAATATTTTAGATCAGGTGCCCATTTTTTTTGGATCTTAATGAAAAGTCTATAATAAACTTTAATTAAAAATTTCCAGTGGTGGTGTAAAAACACTCCTTTTTCCTTGTTAAAGTCAGTTCTGTTCAGTGACCCGTTTCAGTTCCTGTTTCTTTAAATGGTATAGAGTTGTTCACTCCATCCATCTGTTCTGTGGGGTGTTTCCACGAAAACCATTAAAAATAATTTATTAAATGACTCATTAATCATTAACACACACCTTATAACTCATCTACCTCTAAGATAAGATAAATGTAGTGTTATGTTTTATTTCCTGACAACAAACACAGTTTATAATAAAACAGTCATCTTAATTTATAGTTTATTAAGGATGGGTTCCCTTTTGGGTCTAGTTCCTCTCAAGGTTTCTTCCTATTTCATCTCAGGGATTTTTTTCCTTGCTACAGTCACCACCGGCTTGCTCATTTTTGAAAATGCATGTGGTGCAAGAAAACAGTGCAAATAACAATATAAACATTACTCCAGACAGTCGGCTTTGCGGATGCAGCGTTTGGTGTAAATGTCTGTGATAGAGAGTAAAGAGATTCTAATGATTTTTTTTTAGCTGTTCTCACTATCCTCCGAAACAGTGTAGTTTTCAAACCAGGCAGTGATGCTCTGTAGAACATGGTCAGGATGGGGGGTGTGAAAGATGGGCTTTCCTTAGGGCTACACAGGAAGTAGAGGCACTGCGGGGCTTTTTTGCTAATGGAGCTGGTGTTGAGTGACCAGGTAGGGTTCTCCTCCAGGTGGACATCAAGAAATTTGGTGCTCTTGACGATCTCTATAGAGGATCTGACGATGTTCAGCAAAAAATGGTAACTCTTTGCTCTTCTGAAGTCACCAACTAACTTCTTAGTTTTGTTGATGTTTAGAGACAGGTTGTTAGCTGTTGCACCTCCTCTCTATGCTGACTCGTCATTTCTTCTGGTAAGAACTTAATGTGGTTTAAGCTGTGCATTAAAACACAGTCATGATTCAGCAGAGTGAACAGCAGTGGGCTGAGCGCACATCCTTGTGGGACCCCAGTGCTCAGTGTGGTGGTGCTGGAGATACTGCTTTTAATTCAGACTGACTGAAGTCTTCCAGTCAGAAAGTCCAGGATCCAGTTTCAGAAGGTGGTGTTCAGGCCCTCAAGCTTAGCTTCTTTATCACGTGATTGTGCTGAATATTTGAACTGAAGTCTATGAACAGCATTCGTACATAAATGTTTGGGGACGGCCCACATAAAGAGTGATGATCAGACATACTTCTGACCATATCAGGTACATACATATATTGCAAATTTTAGGTATCTACAAAAGTACAGGCAAATTGTTTAATAATCTTGAGTTTAGAGGGGCTTCAACTTGAAACCTCATGCCCCAAGATTCAATTTATGCAATTTTATTTGTTCAGCGCTTTGACAATGGACATCAAAACAGCTTTACACAGAATGCAGTAAAAGTTAAAAATGTGCAAGCTGGTGGTAAGGTGGTGGGATGTTTAAAACCTTGATGCTTTTCCATCTATCATTCTGGTAGTTCGGTTGTTCCTTTTCTAGCCATAAATGTGGTCTTTACTGTATATGTGTTGAAAGCATTTAAACCAAACCAAAACCTATTTCTCTATTCAATCTGGTGGTAAAGTCTTGATTGTTGACACATATGCCTTCTTTTTTTATTGTAAAACAGTTTGTTCTGATTTACGAGTTTTTTTGCTATCCAAATCTAGAATAGCAGGTTTATGGCAGGTCCTAAACACTGTTCCAGTGATGATGCCAAACTTTACAGTCAATGTGGAATTACAATGTATTTAACTTGAGCACATAAAACAAAAAATAAAACATTTAAAGGGGCTGAAATAAGAAATTAAATATTACTCGGCTACCAATAATCTGGAGAAATAAGTGCACAGACCCCCAAATTGAATTTTAGTTGAAGTTTAGTTCTAAACTTTCTAATTCTATTCCTCATTTTGGGTTGGAGTCTATCAGCTTGGCTCATACTTACCTGGTAACATTTTCCCCAAACGTTCTTTTAATTAAAGTTAAATATTTGATTCTTTTCTAAATAAATAAACTCAACAAAAATTGACATCCCAGTATTTGAGTTTTTATTTATACATTAACAATTTCAAAACAGGAAATTCGCAATCTGTCTTCCTTTCTTCAACTTTCCCCAAACTGAGTGTCACTGAACCGCCTGGGCCGATTTTATGCTCATGCGCTCCTGCTTGACTTTTTGCTTCATCATTTCCTCTCGTTGGACGAGTTGTAAGCGCTCCGTTTCCCAGGCTTGCACTTTCTTTTCATACTGGGACAAATCTTGCTCCTCACAGGTCCTCAGTTTGTCTTCAGCCAGGACGGACACAAGCGTATCCAGACTGCGGGTCTCAACTTTTCCCTGTGTTTGTAGCTGCTCATTTAACTCCTGCACAGCGAGCCAGCAAAGATTCGGTCAAATACTCCAGACAAAAATGGCTTATTTTAGTTTTTTAAAATTAGATAATAAACATGACATACATTTTCAGCCCTTTTTTACATTAAGGAGTCCATAATATGGCCTTTGAGCTGAACGCAACAATAAAATAAGGAAACGTAGTATATTGCACAATATTGTATAAACTGACATTGCGATATTTAGTTTTTCTGCAATATATACTGCAATAGAAAAACATTCTTAAATCACTCTATTTGTTAAGAATTCATTATTTTCTAATTATTGTGGTGATTTTAAAAAAGTAGTGAATCTGTGTAAAATGTAACACAAATTTTAATCATAGATAAATACGATAGAACAAACATGTAAATGAAATAAACAGTGTTTTATGTTTTTACCTGCATAAATTAAATGAATTTATTTTCTTTAAGCTTGAACGCTTCTTTAGGTTCGGGTTTTGTTCATCAACTAGATGATTTAGATCAAAAGAAACAAACAATAAAATTCCGACTAACCTTAAATCTAGCCATGTACTGTGGCAGTTTGGCTCTTTCAAGTTCATCATCATCATCTACAGTAACAGTCTGGATTTCTGCATTTTCCTCTTCTGCTTTTTCAGAAGCAGGTGTCATCATCAGATCCTGGAGTATCATCTGAACGCTGTCGAGCTGAAAAATACAAACAAATTAATTGTCGTTATTGTATATACTTACATATTTGACTGGTATTTTCTGTAACTGCTGATCTCCTGGGATTTTTATACATAATAAATGTCTAGTTTACAGAGGAAAAAAAACAGATTTTGCATGTGTTGAAAACACTCTGATGTAAAAATAAATGAGAAGAAAGGCCAGAATTCTGTCAGTAAACAAGATCCTGAGGCCTAGACGGGGCACCAACTGACAAATTGAACTGCTGAAGAAAGAAAAATAACCAGGTAATTTAAAAAAAAAAAAAAAAAATCCCAGGTTGGGTTATTGTGTGTGCATCACCATTTTATAATCTCGTTATGTAGCCAACGGAAATTAACTCTTAACATGGTGGTCTTCTGTTTTAACTGATTTTAACAACCTTTGCCATGATCAATGTCAGACATCTCACTTGGATATAAAGGTGTTCCTACTGCGGGGAAGTGGTAGCAGTGGTTAAGGTGTTGCTTTTCTAATTGGAAGATCAGGATTCGATTCCCAGCACCACCAAGTTGGGCCCCTGAGCAAGGCCCTTAACCCCTCTTGCTCAGTTGTATAAAAGAGATAAATGTAAGTCGCTCTGGATAAGGACGTCTGCCAGAAGCTGTAAATGTACTGGAAGTAAACATTGTTTGTATAAACAAATACAGTACACGCACATTCAAAAAAATATGCTTTGTCCAACAGATGTCAGCAATTGTACTACATACTTACAGATTCCTTGCATAGTTTCAAATGTCCGGCATCATTACACACTCGCTCCATAACCGCCAGGCCTCTTTTGAGATAACCTGGAGTCCACATCAAGGGCATGTTGTGAAACACGGCATGAATTCCTCTGGTTATCTCTACTTTACCTGATGAAAGGAGGATAATGATACTATTTACTCGAATACCTAAAAATCCAACATATAAACCCAACCACATGCCATTTTTACAGCACATTTATAAATGTATGAATAAAGTGTTAACAAATCTTATCGATATCTTTAACCCCTTGTAATTCCCCATCTAACCCTAATGTAAACATTTGGATGTACAACAAACAGTTCTTAAACTTGTATATCCTGCCAGCTTGCATTATCTATTAAAAGCTTTGGACCATTTGCAAGTTTTTCTTAAAGAAAGATAATCATCATATCAAACAGATACACACCGATGAGCGCATGACCGAGTAACTGAGCACTGAGGCCGACAGAATTTTCCTGCTTCAGTCCAGCCAGCAGAAGAGCTGCTCCCATATGTCTCTCCATCTGCCACTGCAAAAAAAATTTACAATGGTTACAAAAAAAAAATTATTATCCCAAAATAGGTGAAAATAGTTAAACTTCCAATATAAAAATAAATGTATGTACATTTATTCCAGATGATCCCTCAAAACTACATTTTGTTAGCAAGAAAACATTTTTCAACATGGATAATAATATACAGTATATATAAATAATTATAGTAGTCTGGCTAATCCAGTCATACTAAACTGCTAATACTAATACTACTACTGCTGCTGGTAGTACCAACAGTAGCTGCGTTTACATGAATTCTAAATGATCGGATTTGTAAAAAAAAAAAACTCAATCAGATTAAAAAAAGTGACATGTAAACATGGCAGTCAGAATGAATTGGCCAATTCTGATTACAATTTAATGGGATTAAATAAGTAAACATTTCTCATTTGATTAAGTGGACATTTAAACATTTAATCAAATCAAAAAATGAAAGTAGAAAGTTATGCGCATGCACAATGACGTACAAATTGTCTAATGACCTATAACACACAGCTGTTTAAAAGATCAGATCGCATTGTGAGCCCGGCACAACCCGATTGATTAAAAGAAAAGGAAAAACAGTCACATGAACAGATGTTCTAACAACCAAAGGAATAAGATGAAGTTCTCTCATCAGTCTATGAGCCGAAGTTAGAATGTAAACTAGTCCAAACATGCTTGACTTATAAAGGAAGCGAAAAATCCAAGCAAATATTTTCTTTCAGCAGCGCATTTACAATATTGCGAATGTGAATGTACGTTTTACTGACAAACAGTAACTTTAAAGATTTATGCTTAAACGTTTTTTTTGTTTTTTTTTAAATCATTGTGTTTAAGGCATAATAGTGTTGCTGTTGAATTTAAATACTAAAAACGGTTGCATTATAATTCATTTTTTTCTCAACTCAAATGTTAGGATTTTCGAAGCATTCACAAACAAAAAAAAAAACCTAATCTGGATGGACGTTGGTACCAGAAGGGTTAAGTTTAAGGATTTACGAAACTGCTGATGACCTGGGATTTTACCATGAATTACTTCAAGTTTACACAGAAATGTTTTTTAAAAAAAGAAAACATTGAGGAAGTGACACGTCTGTGGGTGGAAACATGTCGAGTTGAAAAACAAATCTATGAACAGTAAAAAAGAAAAAAAACACTATGTTGCTAGGACAATTTACTTTTAGTCTTTAGCTCTGTGTTGTTCTGTTGAGAGGCTCTTAGTTGTTATTGTTTTGTGCAATTCTGTGTTTCTGTGTAGCACCATGGAGACCTGGAGAAACGTTCTTTTCACTTTGTACAGCGACTGTTATATATGGTTGAAATGACAATAAAGCTTCTCGAACTTGAAAATCTGCACAGACTTACCCAAAGTGGACAGATTTCAGAGACCTTACATTTCAGTTTTGACTCTGAAAAATTGGACCTGTATCTGATGTTTATTTTGTGCATTGTGCTGCTGTCACATAAACGCCTGACGAGACAATAATAATAATAATATTCGATTCAATTCATTGTGCAAGGTACGTGCAGTACAGAGATAAAAACAAATAAGGCTTGGACTATTAGAGCTGAGCTAAAAAAAAAAAAAAAAAAACTGTAACTAAAATGTAACCTGTTATTGGAAATGACAAATCATCAACTTTTAACGAGAAAAATCTTTAAACCCTTTGTATGGCAGGATGCAGGCATTTTAACATGAGCTTTGGAAATTGAAGCACAATACCATGTGGGTGTTGCTAAAGCTGGTGATGAGGGACGGGTCAATGCAAACCAAATCCTCTTAATCAGTCTTTCATTTCAGTCCTTTAATTATTAATAGAAATATTTTATAACAATTAAACCAACTAGCACTAGAAACTTTTGCTTGGTTGCGGAAACAGTCTCTTAAAATAGCCCAGATTACCAAAGAAATTTCAGCTAAAGTGTATTGGGATGACAAAACTTTTTGGTAAATACATACGCTACATTCCGGTTTGGTTGCCAAATACTTGCTCAGGGCAAACAGTGATAATATCTGTGTCGTAGAAGAATCAAAAGCTTCCTGAAACATCACCTCCTCAACAACTGAGCAGGCTCCTGTGTCGAGAAATATAACAAACAGATTCAACGTATATTATAGAGATAGAGAAGTATAACAAATAAATTCTTCAATGTTTTAATTATGACTTATACCTTTGTAGTCTTCATCTTTTAGGTAAGAGTCAATCAGGATATTAAATGTGAACTCATCTGGAAACATTCCAAATTGTACCTAGCCATAGAAAAGTCAAATATTTGCCATGTGAACCCGTAAATGTCTTTACATATTAAACTCTTAACACTGAATTGGGAAAAATATCAATTTACATAAACTTAATTAAGCGGAAAAACTTCTAGCTTATATAAGCACGACAGCCTTAAGGGTAGCACATGGATAAATATAAAGCTTTTGTAAATATGGACTTTACCAGATCCAAAGTTCTCCTTTTACTTTACCGGTTCTATCTTCTTATTAAAGAAAAAAATATCCCCCATCTCCTTTTAATAATATATATACTTTTTTTTTTTAAGAACCTTATTCTTGAGTGTGTACAGGGCTCTGTCTCTGGCTCCACCCCCATTTGAGACCTGGTTCCCTAATATTTTTTTGGGCCGGCTGTGAATGGTCCATCCGAAGATACCAGCAGTTTGGACTGTGTCGAAACCTAACAACACAGAATAGGGGGAAAAAAAGTGGGGCTTGATCCTTACTTATCTAAATAATAAATTAACATGATTTAATCAGTTGTTTAAAATATGACTCAAATTAAAATAAGATTTGTACTTACTTATACAGGTAATATTCTGCTTGATCAACTTCTTCTCTGGAAGATATATTGTCTACAAACTGAAAAATAAATCGGAGGTCAGTTGATTTGGACAGATATTCAAATGTTTATTGTTCTAAAATGGAAAAGAAAAGCAAATAATTTTAGCAATATTTCCATACAAGTTGACTTTTCTTGTTGAAGCATTTAACGCATGAACGGAATGTCTGCTTATGGTCGGTTGGCTGAAATGAAGATGAGCATAGGTATTTTTACTTGTTAAAGAGATTATCTGCATTGGCTCCCAGTGAGACACCGCATCGATTTTAAAATACTACTTTTAACTTATTAAGCTCTAAATGGTCTCACACCGCAGTACTTAAGCGAACTTCTAGTGTCTTACGCTCCGTCACCCCATTTCGATCAAAGGATGTGTTTGGCTGCCTGCAGGGAGACCCTTCATGCTAGTGTTTCCCTCTCTTTGGGTTTCCTTGTTAGTTATGCTGATCTAGTTAGTCTTGCCAGAGTCCATGCTTTACTCTACATTATTCATTTAATCACTCCAAACCGTATGACTACATTGTCACTTAACTGTTTTCCTTCTTTTTGCCTCTCCCTCTCTGCCTCTGCCTCCCTCTCTGCTTCCCTCTCCTCTCTCTCTCTCTTCCCACTCTCTCTGCACTCTCTCTCTCTCTGCTCTACTATCTCTCTCTGCCACTCTCTCTCTCTTTGCACTCTCTCTCTCTTGCCACTCTCTCTTCTTTGCCACTCTCTCTCTCTCACTGTTGAGTTACATACGCCACAACGGAGCTGCCGGTGATCCAGACCCCACCTCCAACCCGGTCCTGTTGGACCCTTCGCTGTGACCTGCCCCAGCGGATGATACATCACCAGGGTGACCCACTTCACCATAAAGACGTTCCAGCTGCTCTTTAAGGACTAATGATTTAAGTTGTTCACACACACACACAATGTAACCACATAATCCCTGCTACCTGTTTTTCACCCAAATGAGGATGGGTTCTCTGTTGAGTCTGGTTCCTCTCAAGGTTTCTTCCTATCTCATCTCAGGGAGTTTTCCTTGCCACCGTCGCCCCCGGCTTGCTCATCAGGGACAAACTGATTTCTGTTTCATTCTGTCTCATAATTTCTTCAATTGTGTAAAGCTGCTTTGTGACAATCACCATTGTAAAAAGCGCCATACAAATAAATCTAAATTGAACTGAATTGAATTGAATTATCTGTTGGGCAATCTTTACAAAAGAAACACTGTCTGTTTGCCCTAAAAATGTTTATAGTCTACTACAGATATGTTTTTTATTTTCTTTTTCTGCTTTCTTCCGTCCATGTCCACATATCCATCTAGTTATATAAATTCCAGTGCGATGTGTCAACCTGTTTGTTCTGGGTTTTAATATGGAAACACTGCGCATATGACCAAAAACCTCTTTGTAGAAAATCCAGGCAAACCCTACTGTTCTCTTACCCGGGATATTGTCAGTGAGCTAACAGGAAACTTTTTCTCATAGGTTTTGTCCATAAGAGAGGCCAGTTTAGCTAAGAAGAGAGAAAAACAAAACACTGATGAAAAACACAACACAAAACGGACATACATGCAAGTCATCTGCATTTTCTATTTCTACAAATAACTTTGAAATGTTTAAACTTTATCGGTTTCAATCTCTAAAGTATAAAAGCTTTGGGTTTATGATGCACTTTGTTTACTTCAAATGGGATTTGCCAAATGCTGTGATTAAAAAAAAATGTATAACTGTTACAGACAATATTAAAATATAATATTAGTTATACAATTTTTATACTAAAACTACTACATTTATGTATATTTCGCCACGTTACATATGGCAAAAACTCCCAACATTCAGTGCCTCCAAAGCCTTAACAAACAGGCAGACATTCTAAACATCTTTAGACATTTCCTTTTTCTTTTTTATTGTGAGTTGAGATAAATAGGATATAATACATATAATCTTTACATTACTAAGCAAAACAAAATAAAGAAAATGTTGCTAATTAATAATAACAAATTAAACATAAAAAAAAAAAAAAAAAAGATATATATTCAATATATATATATAATATAAAAGAATTTTGGAAAAGATGAATCCCTTGGAATTTAAAGGGAAATTCCTGACCTCATGCCAAGTAAGCAAACATGCTTTCAGACCGAGTTGTAATGAAACAACTGAAGTTCCTTTCCCAGGCAGAACTGTTGGAAGGTTAAGAGAGCATCCCACATACAGTTTTCCAATTAGCTACCAGAATTTCCTCCCCAAGGTCCCTTTCCTAGAACTCTCTGGTTTTATCGGAGTTATCTGTATGTGTATGTCTCAATAGAGAGATTAGATGCTGACTCCAGTGCTCTTCCACTCGGGTGCAGCTTAAGATTTTTAGTTACAGAGTGACTATTTCTGATAGTATGTAACGAAATGGTTTTTTTACTGAGGTTGTTTTTTTTTTTACAACAATTTGCTAAAAAAAGGTTGTTAGTTTGTTTATTTCCCACTACATCTCCTTTGACACTAATTCCCTTTTTCTTCTAATATTCATCCCTGGAGGAAAATCTTTAGACATTTCTGATTTAATAAACTGTCTAGCAAAGGTTCTAAATGGACATTTACAAACACCTTTTTTTATTCCCTTAAAACCAAATTTAGCGTATGATTGCAAAGGAAACACATTTACAAACGTATTTTATGGGCTTCAACGAAAAACAAGACACCCGACACACTACATAATATGCAAAACATTTACAGCATTTGGCAGACGTCCGTATCCAGAGCAACTTACATTATTTTTATACAAACTAAGCAATTGGGAGTCAAGGGACCCTTGATCAGGGGCCCAGCAGGTGGTAACTGGGAATCAAGTCCAACATCTTAACTATTGCACTACCACTTTGTGCATATGTGCAGGCTGCAGAATGTTTAATTAAAAAAAGGTAAATGTCGTCTAACTGTATTTCAGTGATGTATCAGTGAGCGGCCTACCGTTCTAGCAAACGGCCTACCGTTCTAGCAAACGGCCCTACCGTTCTAGCAAACGGGCCTCCTACCGTTCTAGCAACGGTTCCCTACCGTTCTAGCAAACGGTTGACTGTACGAGTGAGTTCATGCTTTGGTGTTCTTTAATAGAGACTCGACTAACCCTGTGCTGTATTAAACAGGATTTGGCATTGAAAAAAAAGTCTCACCAAGGTTTTTGGGGGTCGTGTTCTCTTGCTCCCAAACTCTGGGTGTCTGTGTAAGCAGCTGAAAGCAAATATCTTCTGGCTGTAACACACACACACACACCACACACACACACACACACACACACACACACAAAGACTCAATCCCAAATAGATCAACAAACACTATAATTAAACATTGGACATTAAGGCATTAGCCATAAGGACATAGAGACTTAGCCATGAGGACATTAGACATGAAGATTAGATGAAGAGCATTGAGACATTAGACATGAAGAGATGAAGGCATTAGACATGAAGGCATAAAGGCATTAGACATGAAGGCATAAAGGCATAAAGGCATAGACTGAAGGCATAAAGGCATTAGACATGAAGGCATAAAGGCATTAGACATGAAGGCATAAAGGCATTAGACATGAAGGCATAAAAGGGCATTTAGACTGAAGGCATACAGGCAAGCATTAGACATGAAGCATGAAGGCATTAGACATTAGGGCATGAAAGGCATGAAGGATTAGGACATGAAGGCATGAAGGCATGAAGGCATAGACATGAAGCATGATGCAGGCATGAAGGCATTAGACATGAAGAGATGAGGCATTAGAATGAAGAGATGAAGACATTAGACATGAAGAGATGAAGACATTAGACATGAAGGCATTCATTAAAGGCATTTAGACATGAAGGCATAAAGGCATTGACATGAAGGCATAAAGGCATTAGACATGAAGGCATAAAGGCATTAGACATGAGGCATAAAGGCATAGAGGCATGACCATGGACATTAGGACATGACAGACATTAGACATGAAGGCATTAGACATGCTGAAGGCATTGACATTGAGGCATCGCCACTGTGACTTTATAGCAGAAGATGAACTACATTTCCGGTCATTGATCGAAAAGTTTGATTGATTTGCGCTTTGTGTGTGTTTTATAGAATAGAATCAGATGTTTGTGCTTCACTGCAGGTGTTTTAAACTAAAAATCCTTCATTTAAAGAGCAGACGGTAGTATTGTAGTATTGTATATTGGTAGTATTGGTAGTATTGTAGTATCTGGTAGGTGTATTGTAGTATAACGTTATTGCTAGGTGACGTTAGCAACCTTGACAGCCGAAATCGTTTTTCCAGGAATAAAATCAAATAAACACTTACAGATATAGAAATAAATAAATAAATAGTAAATAAGGGAAAGTAAAAGCTAAAAATAAACTTACCAATTAAGCAGGGACTCATAATTACATTCGACGTTGTCCTGGCAGACAGGAGGAGGAAAGCGTTGCAGGATGGAGGCAGCCATATTTGGATTGTACCATTTCAACAGTAATGTGTAGGGGGAGGTATGCTGTTATATATTATATTTTACAAGCTTTTGTTGTGTGTACAATTTATTTTGTTATCGTTTAGCATTTCAATGGAATAGTCAGAAAACGTATTTCTTTAAATATGTGGAGAATTACGAATACTTTTATTTTTTTATAATTCAAAAGTTAAATATATTACATTTGGTCAGCAGAGGGCGCAGTTAGCTCGCAACTGTGACCAGTGGCATCAAAAAAATTTTTTATTATGGTGTCACCAACACGACTAATATTAAAGCTTTTTATAGTTTTTACAATTTATAAATTTTTTAAAAGATAATTATTAATTAAAACTGAATTATTTTATATTAATATAATACACAAGACGCGCAAGCTAGCAATTTAACATCGTTGATATTGAGTTAAATAAATCTCAATAATAATTCACGCAAAGACACAATTTATTATGACATTCCAAACTGGTGTTTATTATTAAACCTTAATTTCCGTTCTAATAAAATCAGACTGTGCCAAAGGTGTGCAAAGCTGAGCTACTTGTCATGCGCTTCCGCCAGTTTGTGATTGGATTGGTTGAATGTTGATCTCACATCTGATTGGCAGAGAAGGATCGTAGTGTTAGGAGAGTTTATACATATATATAGTTCTGAGTTCCATTCCCCTGCAGGGCTCTTTCTTTGTGGAGTTTGCATGTTCTCCCTGTGCTTGTGTGTGGTTTACTCGGGTTCTCCAGTTTTCCTCCCACAGTCCAAAAAACATGTATGTTAGATTGATTGGTGATTCTAAATTGCCCCATAGGAGTGAGTGTGTGCGTGGCCCTGTGATGGACTGGTGACCTGTCCAGGGTGTCCCCCTCCTGCCTTTCTAACCTTTAGAGACAGCTGGGAACACTTGTAACTTTGGTGGTGCTTCCCTAGTAAAACAGTTAAACAGTTAAACAGTTGTTACAACTACTACAACTTCTGCTGCTACATATGCCACTCTTGAGCTGTCAGTGATCCAGACCCCCTCTCCACTATGGACCTGTCTGACTCTTTCTGGTGGTGACCCTTTCTTCGGTTGATGATATTTCACATTGTCATGGTGACTAAGGACACTTCCAGCTGTTTCTCTATTTCACGCTAGCTGTTTATCACCAAAATGAGGAAGGGTTCTCTGTTAAGTCTGGTTTCTCTCAAGGTTTCTACCTATTACCATTTCAGGGAGTTTTTTCTTTTTCTGTTTCATTCACATTTTATAATGATTTTTGATTGTATAAAGCCGATTCGAGACCATTTTAATAAATAAAATTGAATTAAAATGAGTGAAATGTGCACATAAAAACAGTCCAAATGTATTTTAGTGATGTATTAGTAAAAGGTTTACTGTAATACGTTTAAACTGTGGTTACAGGTCTGCTTCTTATCTGTGTTTGTGAAGCCTCTCATGTATCTTCCCACTCATGTAGCAGAAGTGGAACTAGTAGAAGGGGGGAAAAAAAACAACGGTGGTTTTATTTTCCACTCTGTAACACCTTTCTGATAATGAAGACAGTTACAGATTCTCTTTTGTCCTGACTCATCCAGAGGTTTCACTTCAGCAGACCCGAGTCGCAGTACCTGATTCTGCGGTGCTGCCTGCTTCCCGTAGGTCTTGGGACTGAAACATTGAGGTGGATGGAAGGGACGATGAGGATATGAGTACTTCCTTTCAGGTTTACAGTTTCACAAAGAAACACCAACCGATAGGAGTGTGAGTGAAGGGCCTGAAAAATACATACAAAAAGGATAGAGTGTTTAAAAAAAAACTGGCATGAGACGAGATCTGTATAACGATACATAAAAAAATAACATAAAATATTTTGAACTCAGTTGCACCTCTATAAGAACCCCAATCTTACTGAAAATACTTTTTATCAGCTTCTGGAGGATGACTGTGGTAAATTGCTTGTTGAACCACAATAATATTAGTAAGTTTACATGCTGCTGTTGGCTAAGCAGATGTGGGGTGCAGTCAATGTTCCAGTACCATCCCAGAGGTGCTCATAAGATAAAAGCTCTGTGTGAAACATTCAAGTTCATCTATTTTTTCATCCAGCTATAGGAAGCGCTGTGCACAGAGGCATTGTTATGCTAGAACAGTGTTTGTGTCTGTTGGTATATGAAGCAAAATGTTATACTAGAGCATGTTAAAAAAATCCCCAGACAACAATGTGATTGTATGTTTATGATAACAGTTTGGGGTTTTCACACTTATAGATGTGCTGGTAAGGTTTCCACGATTTTTTGCCTATAGTGTAGTGTAAATGTTAGGACGGATTTAAGTTTAGATTAGATTAAATTAGATTCTACTTTATTGTCATTGTGCAAGGTACATGTACAGAGTCAATGAAATGCAGTTTAAGCTTAAACTGTAGGGGTGGAAGGGGATTCTTGTGTTTTGGTTACAGCAAATGATGTCGTCTTCATGATAACTTTCTTTTGCCCAAAGTGTTTATTCGGGCTTTGCTAAATTTTTTATACTGTGTTGCGAAAGAGAAAAACACAAAAAAAAGTTGGATTTTTGAAATGGCTTCTTAGTAATTAACAATATTTGCAACAAATTTCTTCCTTTCTAATGTTTCCGTGATACTGCAAAACTTGTTTTGGGTGGTAGATGCAATCATGCTCTGGCCCACCACTTCCTCTTTTCCTTGCTGGTTCAATAGAAATGTATCTGCATGTTGAGGTATAGTCTTAGTCTACCTACATGCCTTCAAGCGTCACTATGCATATTTACATTTCTGGCATTCGGCACACACTCTTATCCTGGGCAACGTACATATTTAACTTATTTATAAAACAGAACAAATGGGGCTCAGGGGGCCCAGCAGTGCTAACTTGGTGTTGCTCTTTTGTTTAGCAGTCTATTACCTTAACCACTGTGCTCTCTGTTATCTGTGGTCGATGTAGCTACATGTACAAATCACTAAATGTATAAATAGATAAAGAGAAAATGCATTTGACAAATAATTCGATTCAAAGTCAACAGAAATCCATGCAGTCTTTTGGACCATTCATTTATTCATCTTCTATACCCGCTTATTCCCTAATTCGGGGTCACAGGGATCTGCTGGAGTCTATCCCAGCCGTCTCTGAAAGGCGAAAGGCAGGAGGGGGACACCCAGGACAGGTCGCCAGTCCATCACAGGGCCACACACACACTTACACTCACTCCTATGGGCAGTTCAAATTAGAATCACCAATCAATCTAACATACAATGTTTTTGGGCTGTGGAAGGAAACCGGAGAAGCCGGAGTAAACACACATGCAAACTCCACACAGAAAGACCCCTGCCCAGGAATTGAATCACTAAGCCACCAGGCTGTCCATTCTGTTGGACCAACGATGGACGAATGATGATGATCTTGCAAAAGCAAGTGTTACAATTATCTTTAAAAAAAAAAAAACCCATAAGTTAAGATTATTATAAACAAAGGCAGATACATATTACAGAAATGTGATCTAAACCTCCCACAGAGTTCAGACTATAGGCGTGTTTGATCAGCTGACATGAT
This sequence comes from Bagarius yarrelli, assembly GCA_005784505.1. Taxonomy (NCBI): domain Eukaryota; kingdom Metazoa; phylum Chordata; class Actinopteri; order Siluriformes; family Sisoridae; genus Bagarius; species Bagarius yarrelli. Next base: position 759,301 of record VCAZ01000147.1, read on the forward strand.
GCATTCTAACATGTTTCTTGGAACTATTGTTATTTTTATAATATCAAAAATTAAAAAAACTTTGTTGTTTTGTTCTTTGTATGATTTACATGAGAAATTAAGCAGTTATCATCGTTATTACAACTAAATTACACAATTTATGTCTTTTTGTTTTATACTGAAGTGCAGTGAGGAGGTAGGATAAGTGTATAAAAATGATAGCATAGCTGCACAGGTTTTAAAAAAAATGATTTATTAGTTATAAATACAAATTAAAGTTGTTTTTTTAACTTGAGGTAAAGTTCTCACCTCACAACAAAAACACAATCCAATCACAAGATCTTATTTTCAGAATTATTTACATGTTTAAAAATTTATTAAATGTAAAATTAATTTATCAATAATTTGTGAAATCACATTTATTATAAAAGTTAAATCTTTTTCTTGCAACATATACACCAGGTTAAAGCATGCAGACTGTTAATGATTATCTATTAAGAAACATTTAAGGAACATTTTATTAATTACATTAAATAATATGCTGTTTTTATTATTAAATGAATTCCTGCTACAATACTACTGGACAATATTACTAATTCACAGATTTATTTCATTTTCTTTACTTTCCCAAGAAACATTTTTAAAAGATTTTGTAAAAGATTTTATTCACAGCTTAATTTTCTATTCCGGGATGTTTGGCTGCAGTAGAGCTCCCCATCCGAGACTGAGCCTTGCTGACTGTCGTGTATGCATTGGAGCTTCTCTTTTCTCAAGTTGAAGTGCTTTTCACTCTTCCTCTCCTCTTCTTCATGGCTCATCCCATCCTCTTCTCCTTCTTCCTCTTCATAATCTGCCTGTTTGGCTCCTCCCAGTCCTGTCTGGTAACGATCGGGGCTGTACTGGCTCATCCTGTACAGGCTGTCCTCATCTTCCTCACGACTCTCACCATCTGACTGAGAAAGACGGAATTTGAAATGGTTCTTCTGGGAGAGATCAAAAGGCTTGTCCTGACTGAAGCGAGACAGGAGACGAAGTGGGCTGGAAAGACATAAACTTCCTCTGCGTCTAAATACTTCAAAGAAAAGACAATATTGGATGCATTGTTAATAATATTTTGAATTTTGCAATTAAAATATAGGTTTAATATGACCCAAAGTATGAGTGGCAGGATTCTCTACCTCGGACATCTAGTCCTCTGTCCATGATGCCATGTTTGACCTTCATGTGGCGAGTCAGGTTCCCTTTAAGCGTGAACTTGCTCGGACAGTACAGACATTTAAAAGGCTTGCTGTCTGAGTGCAAGTGCATGTGGCCCATTAAATTATGCATTCTGTTGAACTCCTTCCCGCAGAGCTGAAAAAAAAGAATATAAACATTCAGACTGTAGATAAATTACATTTTATAGAAACAATAGAAACGACTCTGTTATTCGTTCATTATAAATTTGAAAGTAGGGAAAGTGTAGGGGTTAAGGTGTAGTGGTTAGCCTGATACTAAAAAGACCGGGGTTTGATTCCCAGCAAAACAAGCCACCACTGCTGGGCCCCTGAGCAAAGCCCTCAGCCCCAATTGCTCAGTTGCATGAAAAAAAAGATCAAATGTTAGTCCCTTTGGATAAGGGCGTCTGCCAAATGCTGTAAATAAAAATTTACAAGACCACCCAAAAAATCTAGCTGCTATTTTCTCAATTTAGGTTACAAAGTAGAATTTGAGAAAACATTGCAGTAAATTCAGCTGTTATTATACACGCATAGAGATGAGAGTAATCATGAATGAGTGAACAGTGCAGAAAGAGGAAGAGGCCAGAAAAGAGGGCCAAAAGCCTACTAGGAAGGGCACTCCTGTGCTGTCCTTCCTCTACATTATTTTTTTCATTAGGGTGGGCCTTTCCTTCAGGAGGAGAGAGGGACTGTAAACTGTCCAAAAGGACCGTGAGAAAACAGGAAGTGCTCCCAAGCACAAGAGAAAGCGAGTTGAAATCTATTTGCAGAACCTTTTCTCGAGGGACAAGCGCACTATTGTTACAGAGGCAGTTTGTGAGAAGATATCCTTCCTATGGACAAGGAGACATAAGGTTGCCAAAAAAACGAAGATATCTGGTCATCGCCTCAAGCCTTCCATCTCAGCCTAATGTCACAGGCATTTCAAAACAGCAATGACCCCCAAAAGTGCCTGTTCAAAGAATGGCAAGAATTTTATATTCTGCACATGTCCATTTGCTTGCATCTTATTAAAAATGACAGGTAACAATTGAAGGTAGAGATTTACCCAAATTAAAATGTATTCAGTTTTAGTCACTTTAGAAAGTGGTGGCTTAGTGGTTAGAATTTTAGACTGAAACCAGAAAGGCTGGGCTTCGATTCCCAGCACCACCAAGCCACCACTGTGGGCCACTGAGCCCTTAACCCATAATTGCTTAGTTGTATAAAGAGATAAGTGAGGAAGTCACTCTGGATAATGATGTCTGCCAAATGACGTAAATGTAATTATTGGTGAGATACAGCCTCATCCTAAAAGTAGAAATTTTGCCCGACCTCGACTAATTTTTTAAATTTCCGTTCAGGTTTGCATTAAAAAACCACACTTTAAGTTTGATTATGTTAGCGTAATGGAAGTCATGCTGCCACTCACCTTGCATTTGTAAGGCTTGATGTCTGAATGGACAATCATGTGAGCCTTGAGTGTCTGCTTCTGGACAAAGCTCTTGTAACATAGGTGGCACTGGTAGGCTCGAATGTTGGTGTGGATCAAAATGTGGCGTTTCATGTTAGCCAAAAGGGTGAACTCACGGCCACAGATTCGGCACTTATGCTCCTTTACTCCCTGAAAAACATTAAGGTTACCTTAGAAAAAGAGAGACAGGATATTTTGAAGGCCCTAATTGGTCAAGCTTCTAAGACGTTATAATAAATGTCATTAATATCTGAATTCAATAATAGTAATATACAACTTTTCAATATATATGTCCAAAAATATTTACCTTGTGGGTCAGGGTGTGCTGCTTGAGGTGGTGAGACTGCACAAATTCCATACCACACTCACTACAGATGAACGGTCGTATGTCCTTGTGCTTCATTGCATGGTTTTGCAGCTGACTTGGGTACTGAAATCTCTTTCCACACTCGCTGCAGTTGTACTGCGCTGGTCCACGGTGGACTGTCAGATGCCGTTTTAGCTGTGCAAGTGTTGGAAAGTCGAGGCCACATTCCACACACACATTTTCTTGACCCCTCTCATGCTTAAGCTCATGGGCCTTAAGCTCACTGGGGTAGGCAAAGCCTCGAGCACACACACTGCAACTGTATGGCTTAATGTCACTATGTTGCATCATGTGTCTCTTCAGGTGACTCGTTTGTGTGAATGCCTTGTGGCACACCTGGCACTTATGAGGACGGGCACCTTGGTGGGTAAGCATGTGTGTGTGCAGGTGGCTCAGTTGCTTGAAAAGCTTTCCACAAAGTCCACATCCATGTGGTTTGATTCCACTGTGGCCCAGGATGTGGGTGACAAGGTTGTATTTAGAAGTGTAGGACTTCTCACACATGCGGCACTTCCAGCGCTTCTGGTCACCTCCTACGTCCACATAGTAGCTGTCGTCTATGTGGATGTTGAGGCCAAGCTTCTCAGCACTGCTCAGCCTAGCTCTGGAGTTGTCTGTGCTTCTTCTGTAGTATCTTGGCACCTCACGTTGGTAATAGGAATTAGGAGGATGGTGCATGACTGGGCCTGGCATCAGGAATGGGAAAGGGACTAAGCCTGGACGGAGAGAGGGGAAGTATGTAGTTGGAGGGTGCAGTAGAAGAGGTGATGAAGGCCATATTGGCGTGGGTTTTACTGTTTCTTGTTTGACCTGTACTGTGTTGCATCTACCCACAGCTCCATGAAACTGAAGCTTGTTAAGGTCAATCATCCCTGGGAAAAAATTTGTTTCAGTAGGTACAGGTGGAGCAATAGGATAGGGAAGATAGGTAAGGTCAACTGTTCTAATAAGGGAATCATTTGCCCTTTTTGGCTCGTAATCATTGGGGTCCATATTGAAAGGGTTAAGTAGCTGGTCTGCTAATAAAAGAACCTCAAAGGTAGAAAGATGCCGTGGCTATGGGTCTCAGTTTAGATCCAGTTGGATTCTTTATTTTACAATAGCTAATGGATTTGTCCATCACGTGCCTGGAAAGACGAACAACAAAAATCATTCCTGCAATTGTAAATTTATTGATGTTGGCATGGAGATCAGATTCACTGTAAAAGATATTGACATGCGACAGAATATAATGAGAATGATGTAATATTCCTCACCAGTATTCAAGCAGGAAGTGTACACAGATTATTATATTATATATATATTTTTTTTGTCATATTTTCACAGTTTACTTTGGCACAGCAAACCTTTTTTTAGGTGAAATCTCAATACACTGATACACTGCGTCTCTTCAACAGGCTGTAAAAAAAAGCCTTTGGCTAACATTGATAAATAGAGGGAACGTGAAAAGGGAAGATTTACTATAAGAGAGAAAAAACGGAACTACAACAGTTCTTCTTCACGTTGGTATTTTGGGTTTCTGCCACTGTCATAACTCTAAACATAAATTCCCAACAATAATATATATAACCAATTGTACAATGAATTCAGATTTAAAAATGTCCCTATTTAACAAGACTAATCTAAAGAAAACCTTATACACGTTTCTCAATAGGTGTCGATGTCAACATGTATTGTTTAAAGTTATGTTTAGTATTTATTAAATCTGGACAGGGTTTAATAAATCTGACCTAAAGAAATAACATTTAATAAGATTGTCTGAAACACATACATATACATACACTGCATAGTCACACAATATAAGCAACAACTCACAACTCCTAAACCCACATAAACACCTGTAAAATCTAAATGGACTCACTTCAGATGACCGTAAGGGCTGTAAGCTGACAGTCCCTGGTGGGTTCAGGTAATAAAATCAAGCTCCTCCTCGCTTAGTGCCCCTTGATTAAATACTACCTTCGCTTCTGCCTGTGTGTGAGTGTATCGGTGCTTACCTGTCGCCTGCGCCGTGATCTGGACAATGAGCCTCTAACATAGCAGACAGCATTTGAAGTGACTTAAGAAAGAGAACAGGAACAATCACTTTGTTCCCATTTTTCAGATGAGTACCTTCGGAGAGAAGGAAGGAAGGGAGGGGAGAGGAAGTCAACAAGCCTGTGCCTTCCTGTTGAAAAATAAGGAAACATAAGATAGACATCTTTATTCCTCTTCAAACTTTTACACTTGTGCAACTCAGAAACTACCGAATGTGCTGTTTATTTACAGACGCATAGATTTCGAGCTGCTCGTCATAAGAATGTTGTACACACTTTAAACAAACTTTAAATACAGCAAGCAATGTCCTCCGAGTGCAGAGGGGATCACTATTCTGTCACATGTCTGCTTTAATTGGAATGAAGGACATAACAGGGTTTCAGAATTAAAGCTGAACTTGGTACACGGTTATCACAATACAATATTATGTTCAATACCGTCTCTCCTTCTAAGCGTGTTTAATTCTGTGCTCGACAATTTTTTTACAGCATAGTTAACATCTACAGATCTAAATGTTATGCTTTTGTTTTGTTTTTACCAAAAATCTGTATTCCTGCTAAAATAAAGTCAATTTTTTTAAAGAAAGTATTACATGGGGTTTAGGAGTGTCTAACTTATGGCCAGGTTTTCATTTAACCTTTGAACTGCAGATAAGCTTTAAGTTAATTTTGCCTATTTTTAATCAATTTGTACCTGTAAATAATTGCATGCATGTAAAAAAAAAGATGTGTGTGTACAGTAGCAGCTGGTGCTAAAAAATTTTAGGGGGCACAATATCAAGGACGGTAAACAGCCGATAATCATAATTACTGCTAGCTAAAATATTGAAAATGTTGATGTTAAAGATTAAAGATTAATGTACTATAAATCAGTAAATTTCGATATGGGTTTATGATCAGTAATTATATAATTATCGAAATGATTTATTCATTAATTTAGACTGGATTCTAAAATAAAGGCTGTAATACTAATGTACTCCACTAAAGGGAACCAGAAGAAAAACCAAAAAAAGCACCAGCTAAGTGATTGATGAGGCCAAAAATATAAAAACGATATTGATTGAAATTAAGAGGGTTTTGGGTGCAAAGTGGAGTTTCCTAAAGTCATTGTAAAACAAACCGATCCCAAATTATAACTAAAAGCTATTAAATGCGAATAACTCCAGGCAGGGCAGCACTGTTGCAAGATCACATTATTTGTCATTGTTGGTCCAACAGAAGGGGCATTCTGGGGCTTAGTGGTTAGCACTGTTGCCTCACAGCAAGAAGGTCCCGGGGCCTTTCTGCATGAGCTTGTTCTCTCCATGCTCGTGTGGAATTACTCAGGGTACTCCGGTTTACTGCTACAATCCAAAAACATGTATGTTAGGCTGCTTGATAGTTCTAAATGGGGAAGTGGTGGCTTAGTGGTTAAGGTGTTGGACTGCTACCAGAAAGACCAGGGATCGATTCCCAGCTTCAGAAAGACCGGGGTTTAATTCCCAGCACCAAAGACCCCCTGTTGTTGGACCCCTGGGCAAAGCCCTTTATCCCCCAATTGCTCAGCTGTATAAAAAGAGATAAATGTAAGTTGTTCTAAATAAGGCCGTCTGCCAAAATGTTTAAATTGCACATAGGAGTGAGTGTGTGTGGCCCTGTGATGGACTGGTGACCTGTCTCTCCTGCCTTTTGCCCTTTTAAAGATGGCTGGAATAGACTACAGCAGATCCCTGGTGATCCAGAGTTAGGGAATAATAGAAGATGAATGAATAAATAATTTCAGGCACTAAGCGTTAAAAAACTTTTGATTGGTAATTATGAAGGTCACTGTCATTTATCCTGAAATTAAAGGACAAATCTGACTTGATAAGTTAATTATCACAGCCTAATCATGGCCTTTCAGTTTATTAGCACACCCACAATACACCTCCATTTTTCCATTTTCTTCAGTTAAAAAAGATAATTGAGGAAATTAAATGGTAGATGGAATATCTTAAATTTTTTTGATTATCCTCATCAGGCGATAACTTTAATTACAGCTGTTAAACTGATAGCATGACCAAGCGTCTATAATTTAGCATAATAGTGTGTGTGTGTGTGTGTGTGTGTGTGTGTGTGATGTAAATGCGTGTAAATGTCATACACTTAGTGTCTCCTGCATAAACATTTGTATAGCAAATATATAGCAAAATGTTTTTCATTATATTATTAAACATAATATGCAGATGTGATTAACAGCTTTTACCTAATTACTTTTTTTTTTTGTTTTGTTATTTAGCTGCCTTTTTTTTAACTTGGCATGACATAATTAGCAGACAATATATGTTATCATGTTACACAAATTAAGAGTAAGTCTGTTTTCATCTGATGAAGTCTTCCTTTCTCATTCCTCTCTGATGGGAAGTGTATGATCATGCACATTAGACATTAGTGTGTGGTGACCCTCTGCTTGACATTATGCCACATCAATGCTCTTAATCATTTTCTGAATTAATGTATTAACTGCTGTGATAATGCTTAAATTATTATGTGCTAATAATGTAGAGGTGCTCATGTGGCACTTGTGTTACTCATCAGGTGACTATAAAAGGCTTTTCTTTGTCTCAGATCTCCAATATCTCCTCGGTTCTATTCCTCAACTTTCAGCATCAGAGGCTCATCAAGCAGTGAGTACATATTTGATGGCTGATGTTCCACTTGTGATGTGATGTAAGTTTGATGTAGTTTATATGTCTCTATTTTTTTATTTTATTTCTGCAGTTATGCCTGGGACTGCACTGTACGTGTCTTTGCTGTGCCTTCTTTCCATCTGCTCGGCCTGCTACATATCTAACTGCCCAATTGGTGGCAAAAGATCCCTGATAGATGAACCCATCCATAAGGTATGTGTCTCTAACATGTTATTAAAATAACCATAAAGACAAAAAATGGTTTTAATAACGATGAATTTCCAAAAATGAATTTACAAATCTAAGATTTGTGGTAGGTTAGGTAACTCTTGATGTCCCTCTTAATGATATAATATTTTCTTCTTATTGTTTCGTAGTGCATGGCCTGTGGCCCCAGGGACCGGGGCCGCTGCTTTGGTCCCAGTATTTGCTGTGCACCAGGTTCGGGCTGCTCTATGGGTTCTCCTGAATCACTGAGCTGCATGGAGGAGAACTACGTTTCCACTCCATGTGAGAATGGAGGAAAAGCATGTGGATCTGAGGGGGGGCGCTGTGCTGCTGCGGGGGTTTGCTGTAACTCAGGTAAATAAATAAATCCTGTATATATCTCACTGGTGGACATGATTATTAACATCCCTTGTTAATTCTGGATCGACATTTTAATGAACCAATTATAACCATCTGATGCCATCAGTATGTGTCGATTAAGCCTGCCTCAATCTATTTTTATCTTTCCCTCTTTGTGAATTAAAATGTAATATTATAAATGTATTTATTAAACAAAAAAACTAAATACTTAAATGACATCTGTAATACATTACATGCTGAACAATTACATACAACATGTGTGTGCAGTTTAGTTAATGTGTGAACATTTCCCTTACCTGAAGCACCAAAAATAGATGTTGCTCTATTGCGGTTCTACAGGTTCACCATTTCAGAACGTTTTTCATTCAATTGTTCATTAGCAATTGTTTATGATTCACTGTCTAAATTTATTAATAATTATGTTGATCATTATTATAATCAATACAGTCTAAATTCACTTTAATTCACAGTTTAAGTCTAATTGTGATTTAATGTTAATCCAGGAATCGTCAGTATCAGTAAATTGTTCCAGAAAATCCATTTTTCAAGATTTATTCAGTTTATTCCAAAGGGAAAGATTCAAAAATAGATTGAGGCGGGTTTGTTCTTCCAGGAACACAACCTACTTGGCAACCATGTCCACCATTTATCACTGTTTTTTTTTAACACCTACTATTAAATTATAAAAGCATCTCACTTTGTAGCAAAAAAATTTTTTTCAGACCTGTTTAGACAAGATTAAAACAAAATAGGCTTAATATTAGAGGCAAAAAAATATTTTAAAAATGCTATAAAAATATCAGGTTGCAGTGATCTTAACACTTCTCATGTGACCTTATCGGAAGCCGACACAATTCTCAGATCAGTGTGGATTTTGGTGTTGAACTACGTTTAATAGAGATAAGATTAACTTTACAGCTCCTCATAAAGCATGTGGTTTGGTTTGCATCATCAAATCATTGTGTAATGCTTGATTAAATCCCCATACTTAAAAAAATGTCGCCCTGTCTCAATAAAACTCGCTGCGTTAAGATCTCCAATTTCTCCATTCATGAGACACGTGAGCTCTGATTGCTTATTACTTTGACTCAAAACACATCGGCTTTTTCTGAATTAACGGCATGCTGCATGTACTTTTTAACAGAGGGCTGCAGCGTTGATCCGTCTTGTCTGACCGATGATGAAGCTGGAGAACCAGAGAGCAGTGAAGGACCTACTGGAGATCTACTCATGAAGCTGCTACATTTGACCAGGCAGCATTTGACCAACAGAATTCACCAATGAGCCTCTGTAAAACCATCCCAGTTTTTCTTTTCTGTTCCTAAAGCGCCTGTTCTTACATCCTAAAACGCACTCCTATTTAAAATGGTTTCGTGTTAATTATGGTCTCTTTTACCAATCAATATGTAGTGGCTATGATGGTTATTTACTGTTAATATGCTGATAATAAATGTAGAGAAATATGTTGTGTCGTTTGTAACTGAGTTTTTAACAGATTAAATCATTTTGATTTAATGACTGATGAAATCAAGTATGTTGTAAAAGTAAAAAAATCTATAGAGAAAGACAAATCTTTCTTGTGTTATCTTTTTAACACTGTGTTATCTGGGTTAATGACTTGAGGTCCGGCAGTCCACTTTTAAATGTTCAATAAATTAATTATATACATGACAATTTGCTTTATGCTTATACTGTACATACTGTATTAGGTGCATTTTATGTACACCTCGTATGTACAACTATTACTATTACGTTGAAATTGATTTGTTTACGACTTCTGCAACTCCTTGCTGATAAAGCAAAGTAATGAAGAACTGATAACAACTGAGAAAGGAGACACTTCACGTTTAAAGTCCACGAGTGTAGCTGATGAAAGATTACAGAGTTCCAACCCACCAACTTGTAACTACAGGCTAACCACTATGATACACGCTAATTCAAAGGAATAAACAATAAACTGGGGTTAAACTACTTTGTATGCAGCTGAGAAAGCCTTAAAAATATATAATATAAATATATAATATATAAATATATATATAAAGAGTAAGAAAATTATTAAAATTACTTTGTGTGTTATTACTGTAGTTCTTTTTTAAATAAATATACACATGCAAGATTTATTGTACGAAATATTTAAAATAGTTTCTAGAGCTTTTCTGAAGGGGTAGAACAGATATGAGATCTGGGGTCAGTGAGTGCAGAAAAAGGGCATAACCTAGTTTTTCCTTAGTAATGGATTACGATATATAATTTAAAACTTCATAAATTTTTTGCTGTTAAAATTATGTAGACATTCGTTGGCTGAGTATGATAAAAAAAGTTAAACAGAAATATGCGTATTTATTAAATAAAAAGATCAGCAATAAATCATCAGGCAATCTCGCGTCATGGCCCAATATGCTGGGCCAAAGGTCACCATGGAATCGATGGAAGTCATTGGCCAATCTGACCAGAGAGCGACGTTTACTGTGTAAAAACACTCCAGTAGGAGTGTGTGATGATCAGCATATAGAATCTCCGCCCCTTTTAGTTAATCATTACAGCATCTTCAAATAAAAACTATAACAAATCTAAGAAGTTGGAATTTCTCCTGACTTGTTCTGTCACGATGTCCTTCTCTGGAAAATATCAGCTGGAAAGCCAGGAAGGCTTTGTACCTTTCATGAAGGCTATTGGTATGTGTGCTGAGACAATTATTTTACGACTTTTTAATTGATTTATGTTGCGGATCCTCTTAAAGAGCCGTCTGTCATATTGGAATACTTGTTTATTAGTTTAGACTGTAAAATAGACTGAATAATTTCATGCATTTTTTTTTCTAGGTCTTGCTGATGACCTCATTGAGAAAGGCAAAGACATCAAGAGTGTCTCAGAAATTGAACAGGATGGAGACAGTTTCAAAGTAAAAGTAACTACAGGGAACAAAGTTATGATTAACTCATTTGTCATAGGACAAGAAAGTGAAGTGGAGACGCTGACCGGAGAAAAAATCAAGGCAAGAATTTTTGTTAATCATATTTTTGTAGCTTTGTGTCTCTGTGTATGTCTTCCATGCTTTTTGCTTTATACCAGATTTGTCAGTATTTTGGTCATTAAAACATTTGTTCATACGCTTATTAATTTTCCACAGCTCTACATAATGAGCTTATTAAATATAGCTTAGTGTTAAATAGTTCTAAAAACCTCTTGTCATTTTCCAGACCACTGTAACGAGAGACGGCAACAAGCTGAAGACAAATATGAAGGGTATTGAATCAGTCACCGAGCTTGTGGACGCCAACACAATTGTGCATGTAAGTACAGCTTGGAGATCTCACCTCTTTTGATACTGAAAAACTAATTTTATGTTGAAATTTAGCATTTTAAGATTTAACAGATCCATTTTTTTGTTCGCTATTTACATTTCTTTGGTTCACTTTTTATAAACCAACCAAGTCTTACCAAAATGTGTTGCTCTTTTTTTTCAGACCATGACTCTGGGCAACATTGTCTTTAAAAGAACCAGCAAACGTGTGTCATAATAAACACTGTTTACTCCTGGATAAACAAGAGTCAATTTGTCGTAATTTTCTGTCATTTATACTCATGTTGTGTGGGTAAATTAACCACTAAAAAGTTCAACTGAAAGCAATACATTAAATGTGGCTTTGGGTTTTTAGAAAAACAACACAATTTAAGCAACAAGTGATGACTCTTTATTTACAAAATACACAATACATAATGTGTAGGATATTAAATTACAAAGAAATACATGACCTGGGAAATACAACCTAAAACTACGTCATTATATTATCTATTAATTTGTTTTAAAACACGGCTTAAACAAGCCCTCGGTACTGCTGATAACTGGGATCTTAAGTCATAGTAATTTATACTGAGTCAATGGTAGGGATGGTGAAGTGTGAGCGGTTACTTCTTGCGGAAAAGACTCTTGATGCTCTCCTGAACTGGTTCTGCCATCATCTGCATGGGCTGGTTTTTAAGTGCTGCCTCACGCATGGTGTGGTAGATGTACTCATTCTGTTTAAACATGCGCAGCTCCATCTCCGTTTGTGTGCGCATAGCCTTTAAAGAGAAAAAAAACTATGTCAGCTGCACCGGACAGATCAGAAAGACAAAGAGGGTGTGTTAAATTAAACATTTATCTAATGTTAGTTAAGCAGTTGTTAGATTACTTTGTTATTGAATCCAGAGGTACGGTTAAAATGTCAATCCTTTATTTGAACTGTTTTGTATTAATTTTTTTCTGATTGGTCTGTCTGAGAAATTGGATTATTTTAATAGACGAGCATTTCCTCTAGGATTAAAAGAAAAATGTATGGTTTCCTTTTTAAATAAATAAATATATTTATACTTATTTCTTTTTTGTAATCTATCTAAAGATGCTGCAGTTTAAAATAACACTGTTAAAACATAAAATCTCATTACATTACAAAACAATTCGCATCTAATGTAAAGCTAACATAAGAATGACTAATGGCAAAAATACTTAAATACATTTAAATTCTAGATTCTTTTACAGATTTTTGGTAAATTATTCCAAATTTATTCCGACATCTATTTATAATCAACAATTTTTGGAGTACAGATATCGATATCATAACAAGAAGAAACAATTACCTCCAAGTCTTTAGTAATTGGATGTATGGCTCCATGAGTGACCATGAGAATAGCATACGCCTTACAGATCATGCCATGTGCCGTTTCTATTTCCCCGGCCTGCCAGTGCGTCACTCCTGCTCTCATTGTAGCCATGCCTAGCTGAGCATTGTTAGGATGGTATAGTTTCCTATTTTTACACAAAAGTTTAAGAATATTACTCCACATACACTATTACTGTTTCTCATAGACTCTCAAAGGGACTTACATGTATCCGTCCACCATTTTGCGTGCATACTGAGCTGCCTCCTCGAAGAACTGCAAATAGGAAAGGACCTCACTAAGTGTACTCCAGATCCTTAGCTGGTAGATGTGGGTATCAGAAAGGACATTTTTCTGCTTTTCCACACACTCTCGACAGATCTTTACCACCTGAGACCAGAAGAACAGCACAGCTAAAGCATCTTCAAAAAATGACCAGCTTTTTTGATGGCTAGTTCTGTATACAATAGAAAAGTTTATATTGTTATGGTCGTTAACCAAATAGTATATTTAATATCATTTAAATTTAATTACATACGTTTTCTCTTGGCAACTTGTATTGTGTTTGCTAATTTGTTAAGGCAAAGTCTACTCATGTAGTTAATTTTAGATTATATTTCATTAAGGGGTTAAGAACATATTAAACAATCATTTTGTGCTATAGAATAATATCTAACATACCTCATTATAGTTTGCCTCTATACGGGCTTTTTCCATCTTCTGCAGCATTTCCCAACTATATTCTGTTATTTCCTTTACCTTCTCTTCTGGTACCTTGAAGGATGGGATTGACACACACAAATACTTAAATTTGCCCCAATAAAAGGAAAAGAAAACTTTTTGTTGTTGTTGTTGTTGTTGTCTTTGTAGTGAAAGTTCATCATGATGCATACAAATTTAGGATTTGTCCCAACAATATGATTTATGTCTCTTATATGTTATTCAAAGGCAATAACTTACTTTTACTCACAAAATCTTTATAATATATTGTACAGAAATTCTTCTGAACTTTAAAGATGTCTACACTTTTCTGTCTTTGAGCCTATTTGTGTTTACATTTATTTTATTTCAATGATATAATGATATAATGATATGATGGTGACCACAGAATATTTAAAATGGCTCACAAATACAAGCATGATTTGTTGTAAAAATGCAGTCTTTACCACAATGCTTGTACTTGTCCAGCATGACAAAGATAGACTAGTTTAAAGTAGCACAAATAAGCCTGGACATCTGGCCTGTAGGTCTAAAGATGTCTACTGATAGTAGGGCTATTTTCTACTCTCTTACACTTTATCAGTCAAATAAGTCAATAGGTCGTATCCCCTGCAGAGGTGTTTCTGTGTGGAGTTTACATGTTCTGCCTGTGTTTGTGTGGGTTTACTCTGGGTACTCCGGGTTTCCTCCAACAGTTCAAAAACATGTATGTTAGGTTGACTGGTGTTTCTAAATTGCCCATAGGAGTGTGTGTGTGTGTGGTTGTTTGTCTGTATGTGGTCCTCTGATGGACTGGTAATCTGTCCAGGGTGACCCCTACCTTTTACCCAATAACAGCTGTGATAGACATCAGCAGATCCCCATGACCCTGATTAAGAATAAACGAGTATAGAAAATGGATGGATGGATGGATGGATAAATAGGTTGGATGGATGGATGGATGGATGGATGGATGGATGGATGAATAGAGAGGGTGTATGTATGGGTGTATGTATGTATGTATGTATGTATGGATGGATGGATGGATGGATGGATGGATGGATGGATGGACGGATGGAGAGGTGGGTGGGTTTGGTGGTTGGTTGTATGTATGGGTGTATGTATGGATGGATGGATGGATGGATGGATGGGTGGGTGGATGGATGGATGGATAGATGGACAATTTGACTGACCCTTTATAAAATAACTCAAATGTCTGTAGAGTTAAGCTTAGTGTGCTGTAGCCTACCATAGCGCTTATTACAAGTAAAATAATCGTAAATCTAATAAATAACAAACCAATCAAATCAATCTTTAGATCATTTTAGAGAGAAACAAATCTTCATAAATTGCAAAAGATATTACCTTAACGTCATCCACTACTGCACCGGCCATCTTTAAGTCATCTTTAGTTTTGTTAGTGCAGTGATCACAGGTGCAGTCAAAGAAGTACTGCTGCTTTAGCAAGCGTTTGCGGTCCTCAGACAGATTTAGATAGTCCACATATGCCACGGTCAATTCCTCCCCGGCAGTGATCTTACCCAGGGCACGCAGTTCAATTCTAGAATAAGAAATAGTTCTGGTAAGATCTAAAAGCCTTTTCTTTGGAATTTCACCCCATATTTCAAAGGATCTCAAACGTCTTGCAGCCAGAGATCCCATTAACTATAAAACCTGCTCCACTTTTGCCCTCGGTACAGATTTTTTTTTTTTTGTATAATACAGCTGTTTAAATGTTAGGGTGATTGTTAATAATTATTTAGTATTTATTTAAGCCATTAATGAAAACATTTTATATGTTTTTGATCTTTAAGCTTAAGAATGTCCACACAAACATACTTTAATAAACTAATAATACACCAGGAAATCTTCTTTAATTACTTTTCTGTTTGAATTTTATAATTGTAACAAAATGTCAGACCCCCTGGCTCTCCTTCTCGGACTCCAGACGTCTGTGGCCACATGCAGTAGGTCATACAGTAAAGACAAAATCTCAAACATCAGAAATATAACTTCTGAATGTCTGTAAATTTTGTACGTTAATCATATACAATGTGTGACATTGATATGAAAGTAGGTGTAAGACGATTTTAGCATAAGAATTTAGCTACGATGAGAAGCAGTGATAGAACATATAGTAATGCAGAAAGAAAAATTACACTGAAAATTGCAAAAGAATTAAGACAAGAAACATAGCTAAGTGAGGGTTAACAGCATGATTGAAACAAATGATGGAAAAAACAGACCAACCACCCAACAGCATTGGCTATCTTGGTTTTAAAAAACATTTTAAGCTTTGTAAGTTTAAATTAATCTAACATATCTTATTTAGTGTTGGTTTTAAAAGACGGTATAATTATTATAGCTATTAAAAAAAAATCGCTAATCCTGATGGAGGTTTTTTCGCGCGTCGATGCTGCTGGTTATTTGAAGACAGCTGCATTTGGGTAGCTGATCATTAAATAGCGTAATTAAGGACGTGATAGTAAACAGAAGATAACAAGATACAAATAGGCTGACGAATTGTGGCCAAGTAAACCCACCTCTTTTGAGTATGAAACATAGTATTGACGGTAGAGTGACTGAAAGACAAAGTAAGAAAAGCAATTTGCAAAACCCAGCTAATGCGGAATACCTAATCTGAAGACCCTTAACCATTCAGGAAATGAACTAAACTTGAGCTCAACCAAACTGCAATGAAAAAAATGTTATTCAAATGAATGAGCAGTGAAAATATACATGTAGTTTTTGTAATGATTGTATTTTTAAAATAGTATAAGGGAAATCTGATCTCTTGTATGTCGGTGGGCTGTACTGTACAGTTCATGATTAAGCTACAACATCATTTTTCTAATGACTGTAGAATTGTTTCAGTCTTTCCTTCTCTTCTTTACTCTTTCACTTCACTTTCTTGCTTCCTTTTGTCATTCATTGGCTCATCCATTATCCATTGACTTGTATGTAGTGTATTTAGACTTAACACAACTACCTACTGATAGCTACACAATTTTTGGAATCCTAAGCACTTATTACACTTACTTGCCATTGTTAAGAATGACTGTGCAGTTTGGCCAGCAGTCATGATTGACCAGACAGAGGTTGGGAAAGATACCAACCCCCACCGCCTGCAGACCCTTTTGATCACTCATCATGAAGCCATTGCAATTGATCTGGTGTAAAACAGGTTAAGTTGTGGAGAGACAGTCAGTTAGGATGTAGGAATAAACATTGCAATTGAAAAGGAACTTCACACATTCTTCCATACCAATCCAAAGATGTGTGAGATGCTGTCAACGTTATGTTGCTTGTTCGTTCTGGGCCAGTAATCTAAAAAGTTATGAATGTCTACTTTAAGCTCCTTTAGGTCCATCTCAGGAATGTCTGAGATGTGATCTTCCAGATCATCCAGTGTAGTTAGCTGAAGGTCCGAAATCACACCTCCATCTTTATCAAGACGCCACATGATACGGGCAGCAAGACTAGCCAAAAAACAGCAGATTAGATATTGACATGTAAACCCTGTGTATGTAAATTAGTAATAAAGTTTATTCTCTCACTAAATAGCAATTAAGTAATACAGGGATATATAGTTTTCTACCCCATTCTTCAATTCCCCAGACTCTCACCGGATGTTTTCATTCGGCGCTTTGCCATAACTCTTAATGGCAGCACACTCCTGTTTGTGTTCTTCCCAGGCTGCACGCTGACATGTGCGATCGCAGTATTGTGCAAACCGACACTGGCCACAACGCTGCAGTTTCTGCTGCCGACGGAAACAGCCATGACACACGTGAGCTGCATAACTGAAGACCAAAATAGACACAGACGAGCATAATTAATGCACAGAGATATAAAATAATAAGACTTTAATTTTATTTGTTTTAAAAAATGATTTTAAAAACTTGTAATATGCACCATTACAAGTCTGTACTAATTTATACATTTACAAATAAGTCCTTAATAAGCATGTTAATTGTGGTAATAACAAACAGATCAGGGAATTAATGAAATCATTTATTAGTGAGAATGTCAACAATGATCAACTTTTTTACTACAAAAACTAATTATTCATACAGCTTCAATATTTTATTATGGTCTATCTGACACAAACTGGCTGAAATGCAGAAATATAGGATGTGAGTCCATCACCTGACCATGTGACCACAACTTCATTCAAACATGGAGGCAAATTATCTGTAAGCGTCACTCTGGAAGCACTATCAACTCCAATAAAATGTTCTCATTTGTTCCACTGGTGTATAAATTTACATCTTTACGTAATTTGCCAGACATTCTTATCAAGAGTGGTTTACATTTATCTCTTTGAAACAGCTAAGCAATTGGGGGTTAAGGGCCTTGCCCAGGGTTGTGGTGCCGGCAATCGAACCTCAATTTGCACCTTAACACCTTAACCACTGAGCTACCACTTCCCCCAGTAAATTAAGTTTATTTTGACTTCTTGCCATAGAAGTGCTGGGTTTGGAAACAAAATTCCACAAACACAGATTTGCACAGTGTGGTTGTTTTACAAGTTTCGCTCTAATAAAAAGAAATAGGCTTTATTGTTATTATTATCTACTTAATACACACTTTAAATGAATAGTATTTATCTTCTATACCCTCTTATTCCTTAATTCGGGGTCCTGGGGATCTGCTGGAGTCTATCCCAGCTGTCTCTGAAAGGGCAAAAGGCAGGAGGGGGACACCCTGGACAGGTCGCCAGTCCATCACAGGGCCACACACACACTCACACTCACACTCACTCCTATGGGCATTTTAGAATCACTAATCAATCTAACATACATGTTTTTGGACTCTGGGAGAAAACCGGAGTACCTGGAGTAAACCCATGCAAGCAGGGGGAGAACATGCAAACTCCAAGATTCCAACCCAGGACTTTCTTGCTAACCACTAAGCCAGTCGAATAATTAAAAAAATACAAACTTATCTTCAACAAACTTCGGCCGTATAGTAAAGTTAAATGTGATCTAACAAATTAGTATTGATATGTTGGGTGAGCACATAATTTTTCTGCTTATACACCCCAGAGCACAGTAACGACTGATGTAGGTGGTGGTAGTGGCGGTGGTGCTACATGTATTCTGAACTGAATATATTAATGTCTATGTATTTTCTTTAATGTAACACATAAAACTACTCACCTGTCAAAAACAACAGCCGCAAAGCAAGGCTCTGCAAACAGTACATCCCCAGCCCACAATTCTTTGGTAGCCCTTAAACCACGTCCCTTTCCTGGTGAGTCAAACACTTCAACGTTCTCCATGCTTGTAGTTGTGCCGTGCCTGAAGATCTCAACTCTTAGTTATCCTGGAAGAGTCTCCTGTAGGTCATCAGATTAACAGCTGGACATTCCACTACCACCTTCTAAAATAGCCTGCACCCTCGAGACATACCATCTTGTGGTCAGAAATAGGGGTAAACTTTATGGTGGTCACTTCTCATGAAAGCATTTACATACCAGCGGTTTGACTTTGGATCTATTAAAACAAAGCACAGAATTCGTTAACTCTTTCTTGGGTTAAGTTTGGGCTTCTTTTATGTTAAATTAAATCCAATAATTTTACACAATGGAACATCCCTGTGTGTGAATGGCCATTTAGTGTACTGGGGTATATTTTAGTCTTTCAGTTGGGACTGTCAATCACAGATTGGGTGTAGAGACGAAAGACAGCTGTTCCCACCTGGACACTTCATGTAATTGGTGCTTTTTTCCAGCACTTTCTCTAGACCTCCTTCTTCTTTCTAGACACTTCCAAAACTTTTATAGCAATTTTCTTATATGGCTGTTACATTTTTTTTTACCTCAATTAAAATTGTAGGATTTTACATTTTTTCTTCTCTTACCTTTTTGGATTTTTATTTATGTATATGAAATACCTACTGAGAACTGTTCTACTTATATAGAAGTACAGATTATACAGATTTATTTCTACATATAGAAATAAATCTGGCTTGCATAGTTTATGTGCACACCTTTATTAAAGAACACACTTTGCCAGAGAAAACATAGTCTTTTCCACACGGTAGGTTTTTCCTACTTAGCATTTGATTCTGTTAATAAAATTATTCAAGACAATAATAGTTTTTATTTAAAAGAGTATTCATTGTTTACAAAAAGCAGTAAGCTATGTAATCGATCCTTTGCTTTGTGTTGCTCACATACTTAAAAATAATTTTATACTAGGCAGTAAGATTATTGAAGTAATGTAAGGTTTGAATTCTGTAGTTGACACACATAGTTTAGTAGACAAAATGTAATAAGAAAATAAATTCTTATATGCCAGTGGTGGCTGGTGCTACAATAACGGGGAAGGGGCACAAACGAAATGAAATAACAAACTGTTAGTAATGCAGGACTATTAGTAGCTGATGGTGATGATGTATCATTACTGCTAGCTAAAATATTGAAAATAGGGATGTTAAAGTCGTCTGTTATGCAAATAACGCAATAGTTATACAATGAATTGGTGAATTTAAGGTCAGGGGAAATTTGTTAGCAGTTATTGAAAAAGTCAACAATTTATATTAATTGGTTTTTGAGATGTAATACCAATGTTGTCCACTAGAGGTATAACAATTTTACAAAAGAACAACAACAAAAGGCATTACATCCACACATCACATCCAGCTGAGCAGGAATGAGATTCAACAGTCCCAACACAAGAGATCAAAAATATGAACACAATATTGATTTGCTAGTAATTGTGCCTCGAGGATAATGATTAAGGTGTTGGACTGATACCAGAAACACCGGGGTTCGATTCCCAGCACTTCAAGCCATCACTGTGGGGCACCCGTGCAAGGCCCTTAACCCCTAATTGTTCAGTTGTATAAAAGAGATAAATGTAAGTCGCTCTGGATAAGAACGTCTAAATGCTGTAAATGTAAATGTATGAACCGAATACCGTGACCAAAGGGTTTAATTTTGTTAATAATAATTTCCAGCTGCACCAAGATGCCAGTGCTCGGACGTCTGTTAAACTCTGTAAATGTATACATGGTGAGTAGCTTTCTTCTTTGTGATTTCGAGACACACCAACTTGACACAGGGATCACAGCTGGTGTGTCAGTTGGTGTGTCAAAACTTTCTGATACCCGCTCATATGCCCTAAAAGTGCATACTGAATAATGGCTAATGTAGAACTATGTTCACAATGGTTCATGTTTTTATTAGTAGGTTTTCTCTTCCCTCATCCCTCATTAGCTCAACTCCACAGCACACTCTACTGCCACTACGTACGCATGACACCCAATACTCTAAGGACAAAAAGCGTGTTTTTACACTCACAAGCAATGAGTTAAAGTAGGATGTTTGTAAAGTTTAATACTAATGCAAGTCATGTTTAAATTTGATTAAAATAATTCTTTAACAAATTATTCGAGGCTAAATTAGCTTTACGCTAAAATAAGACACATACCGTAGTCTTTGGGTGTATGGAAGAAAAAAAAAGGTTTTCCAAAGGTAAAAATAATAATGTAAAAGTTATTTTTTCCTTAAAATGTTAAAAAGTATTTTATTATTTAAATAATAATCACTGGAAAAGATATGCCACTGTAGAATTAAATTATAATATTTGTTATAAATTCTTTTTTAAGCTTAAATAACATCTTTCAAAATGCATATCATTTTTAATAACCAGATGAGACATTCTAGTTTAGCATTAGGATAAATTAGAAATAATAAATTAAAGATGACACCTTAAAAACATCTAAAATATACTTATTTAAAAATGATCCTAGATTTATGTGTGAGAGGTGGATTTCTTTACAATTAAACCCTTTTAATCAAAATAGACCAACAAAACAAATGCTGCATTTTATATTTTGTTTTAGATTTTTTATTACACAGGTAAAAAAAATATTTTTTTCAGCAGTTGCTTTTTCTGGCCCAATAGCACACCCTGGTGCCGTTATAACGTCTTTGTGTCACATGGCAATTTACGCCCTGGATTTGATGGAGGCCGTTTCCATGGTAACTGCTACGTGACGATGTCACCGGTGAATTTGTGAATGGAGTCTGAGACCTGGTAAATGACATTGTCTGTGTGTATGCATCAGTTCAATACAGATGTGTATAAATGCACAAATAAAGGTTTTTATCGTTGAAAAACATAAAAATATAACCACTATATAAAACCGGAAAGCATAATGTGCCCGAATCTTGGTGGTCTGGTGTTCCACTTCACGCTCGAGTTAAAAATGTTATTCTCAGAATAATAGATCTATTTCTCAACACGATTAAGGTCTATAATAACTTGTCCTTTAACGCGGTTGTAACAGGTATTAAGTGTGTTTTCGATTCCACTGTTGGTCATTACTCTCAGCAGTCGATCGTGCATTAAGAAGAGCGCCAGCTGGATGGTGGCCACCTGGCTGCGGGTGATCTACTATTCACAAGCGTGTTGCCTATCATTGCTTCCAAGGGGCGTTTCCAGCGTGCGACCGAGGGGCGGGGTCGAGGTGGGCGTGTGGTCCAGCTGATACGCGTATCCGCCGCTTCCATCAAGCCGAAGACAAAAATAACGGATTTTTTTTTTTTCATCTTCAT
This sequence comes from Bagarius yarrelli, assembly GCA_005784505.1. NCBI lineage: Eukaryota > Metazoa > Chordata > Actinopteri > Siluriformes > Sisoridae > Bagarius > Bagarius yarrelli. The sequence goes on from VCAZ01000147.1 coordinate 781,501, forward strand.
GAGCCTTTGATGTCTATGAATATTTGGCTCATTGGTGGTGCTTTGAACAGTAAGTACGGTACATACATACACGAGCTCCATCGCTTGAGACAGAGCCTGTAAATCTCATATAGCTACGTACCTCTACGTGTTACGCATAGCCTATTCTCTCCGTGCGTCCTTATTTTAACACTCGGAACGGCGTTGTATGTGGACGAATCATTGCGATTTCATTTGCAGAAACGCGCAGGCAAGAAGACGTGTAGCCTTAACCATTGCTGAGACACATTGGAGTGGAGATAAAGCGGACTAAGGAGCGCGGGAACGGCACAGAAACGCTTCGAGCGGAAAGCGCAAACGATGCGCCCTTTCTCTCCGTTATAATCATACGGGGGACGGAGCCCGACGCGCATTATGTAATGCACATGCAAGCGGCGCAAAGAATAAAAGAGACAGTGTAAATGGCCAGGTTATTGCTTGTGATGCTCCTGTAAGTGTTTTAGGCTCAGCATTATGAGCACTGCTGGATCTGTATCTGATAGCAACGAAGTGATACATCACGGTACCAGTAGCTCGGCCATGGAGGCCTCATTGGTGGAAGCTGTAAAAATAATGTGTGTATGATGCGTTTTATAATTTATAAATAGTGAAAATGGTACAAGTGAAGGGAGAAACAAACATAAGGGTCTACAATAAGATCTTTTCTCGATGTTTTGTCTCAGGAGGTGGCGATGTTGAACCGGTTTATAGATAACTGATTGTAGCTGTGAGTTGAGGATTATTGAGATACTACCAACATTGGGTCTGCTTTTTCTGTAGGTAAATAATCAAGTATTATAACAGGCAATTATTCATATTTCGTTTGAGTCAGCTGTCAACAATCATGAGCGTTGTACATTTACAGCGTTTGGTAGACATCCTTATCCAGAGCGACTTACATTCATCTCTTTTATAGATCTGAACAATTAGGGGTTAAGGGCCTTGCTCAGAGGCCCAGCAGTGGAATCGAAGCCAGATACTCCAGTTAGCAGTCCAACACCTTAACCACTGTGCTACCACTTCCCAGTCATAAAATCACAGCAATCCTAAAAACAAAAATAGCACTGTAAGTTGAAAACTGTATGAAAAATATTTGTTATATAAAACCTTATAAATTTGATAGAAATGAGATCAAGTTAAAGTTCATCATTAATACACTACTCCTGACCTGGGGTTTGAGTGTGTATGAGAAGAATTCCGGATTGGAGTTAGTGTAAGAGAGAAGAGGTGTAAATTCAGGTATTTAGTGGTGTAGCTTGGGGGACGAGGGGGACATCTTTCCCAGGGCACAGAATCTGGGGACTCCAAATTGATGTTACATAATTACCAAAGAATTTCCAAATGAAATGCTTGCCTTAATTTCTACCTTTTTCATCCTCTCTATACCCTAAAAATATGCAACGAAATGCAGGTTTTATGTTCCAAAACTCAGAAATGTCCGGGACACCATGATGAACCCCCTTTTGGCTCACCTTGTCCCAAGGGGTTGGGGTCCGAAAACTGACTTTGTCCCCAGGCGCTGAAAACCCTAGCTACAGCTCTAAAGGTTTTAGGAAGATATTTGGGTGGGGTGGGGTCATGTGTACCACAATTATGTCTATCAAATCAATATAGATTTTAAATACCGAAACTGATCTTTCACTCTTTCTGTCTCTGTCTCTATTTTTCTTATTGTCTAGTGTATGTGCCCACTAGCTGATGGGGCATCCTGCATGCAATGTCCCATGTATGGGGATGTGGTGCTGAATGAGAGGTAGGCTTTAACCACCATGGGAAGTGTTGGCAGTGGGGTAGCTGGCGAGCAAGAATTCGCCATGAAGAGCGTTGGTACTCGTACCACCCTTCCTCGTCGGCCACCCCTATCTCGTAGAGGCCCATCAGATCGTAGTTTCAGTGCGGAGCGACTTAACCCCCCACCTTCCATGTCTGAATGCACAGGCTCCAGCGATGAAAGGGGGGGTAGCAGCACAACCACAGACCGGCCCCAGCTTGCTGGATGTGAGTCCACTACTGCCTCCTCCAATCTGGAGAGGGTGCCCTCCATCTGTGAACGCCTTGAGAGCAATGCTGTTGGCCGGAGGGTGGTACCACGACCTCTAGGGGACATGAGTGTAGATGCTCGCAGAAATGTGGTTGTGCACACTGGAGAGAAAAGTGGTGACAACGTGGCTGTCGTGAAAATCAGAGAGGGGAATGCGACCAAGGCAAATGGCAGAACGCCACCCAAGATTCTGCCCATGTCTGGAAAGTCAGAACAGGTACTCATGAGCTAAAGAATGTTATTTTTTAAAACAAAGTGACTTTGATAATGATGATGTTTTGGTAGTTATAGAGGTTTAATACTTTTGAGAAAATTTTAAGAAACAAGACCAAACATGTTTGATGACCTATAACATTTATTCCAGTTGTTTCTTTGCTCAACTTAACTGGTCTGAACAGACGTCTAAAAATGTCTACAATTTTTTATTTACTTTATGGTGTATTAATCTGTACCATCCTTTCTGATCTCAGAACAATTCCGGATTAGTGCGTCCCTCTGCCTTTAAACCTGTTGTGCCAAAGAGCTTTCATTCCATGCAAAATCTGGTGGCACAAGCTGGAAGTGGGACTGGAGGTCAGTGTGCTGGAGGCACAGGAGGGTCTGATGAACCCCAGCCACTTAGTGAACGAGAAAGTCCAGAAAGAGAGCAGTGCAGAGAGGATGGAGGCCAGGGTGTCATCACCGATTCGGGAAGGAACTCCTTTACCAGCCTACCCACATATACAGGCCCTGGTACTGGCTATGCTGTTGCACCAGCCCTCGGACCCTTCAGTGCCTCAACCAGCCATATCAACAGATTGGGCACAGACAAATTGGACAAGCCTAATTACCAGAATGGTCTAAGTGCTTCAGACAGTGGTCGCTCATCCTCAGGGAAGAGCTCTTCATCCTATCATAGACTTTGCCACCTGGCGGATATGCCGGCTGCCATTCACCCCTCTCCCTCGTCAGAAGACATCATACAGGATTTGGAGGACCGACTGTGGGAAAAGGAACAAGAGGTGAGTAAAAAGACCCGGAGATTTTGGTGGTCACAATACTATACTGATTCACCACAGTGTATACAGTACTAAGTGACTTGGTTGAATAAGTGTCACTACTTCTAATGCTGTCTACAAAGCAGTTTTTTTTTTCACCAAATGTCTGATTTGTTGCTGTATAAATTTTTCTTAGCATTTACTCACCATATTAAAATTATCAGCCTTATATTTTGTAGCTCCCACTTGTTTCACCAAAGCAGCTCTGACCTATGGATACACTAAACTAAACTCACTTGACTTAACTTATCTTAGCCTAGCTTAGCTTGACTTGAACACAAAGAATAAACATGAACTTGACTATAACACACTTAACTTGACTTGACGTACAGTTAGCTGTACAACCACAGTGATCATTAAAGGTTTCTTTTAACTTGTCTGATTTTGCCCTTAAATATCCAACAAACCTGAAGTTAAGTGGAAGCTTATTGTTTTTTGACCCTTTTATGCTGTCAGGATTGGTGAAAGCGTCGTCTCAGCTCCTGCAAAGAGAAACAACTTTGCAACACGAGTTGTTTAAACAATTTTTATTAGAATGGGAAATTTTTTAGGTTTACTTCTGTAAGGGCCATAATAGAGATAATGAGTGCTGTAACCCCAGTTCAAGAAATATAAAAAAAAACCCTGGCTTAAATAGTCAGACATTTATTGATAAAGAATTTCAAGCCATATTAGGGCTAATCGGGGCTGCATTGATGCTATTGTTTGAGCATCGGAATGGCAATGTGTGTATCTGCAATAGTCACATTACAGGACTACATTAAGTGTGTTAACATGTGCTCTGTGGATTAATTGTAAAGTTTTATAATCAAGTGAATTTGTTCATTTTTATGCTCTGTTACTGTGTAAACATTTCATTCATTCATCTTCTATACCCGCTTATTCCCTAATTCGGGGTCACAGGGATCCGCTGGAGTCTATCCCAGCCGTCTCTGAAAGGGCAAAAGGCAGAAGGGGTACACCCTGGACAGGTTGCTAGTCCATCCCAGGGCCACACACACTCACACTCACTCCTGTGGGCAATTACTAATCAATCTAACATACATGTTTTGGGACTGTGGGAGGAAATCTGGAGTAAACCCATGCAAGCACAGGGAGAACATGCAAATTCCACAAAGAGAGGTTTAAATAGAGTTATTTAAGTCATCTGTTCAAATTTATTTATATTGCGATATATGTCAGTTTTTTTTCAATATTGAGCAGCGGTAATTCTAATTATGGGATGTTGTTTGACTCACATGCTTCATTTCCGCTAAGGTTCTTCACATGCGCCGTAACCTGGACCAGAGTGAAGCGGCCATCATGCAGGTGTTCGATGAGAAACAGCGAGTATGGGAGAGAGAGATGGAGGAATTGAGACAGAACTATGCTGGAAGGTTGCAGCAAGTTACCCGGCGGGCACAGCGCTCCCAGCAGGCATTGCAGGCCCAGATCATCCGATTACAGCAGGACAAGAATCGGCTCCAGGAGGAGATAAGTGCTCTGTTGGCTCAGCGTGAAGAGCTGGAGAGAAAGTGCCTGGACTATCGCAAGGAGCAGGCTGAAATCTTGCCCCGCTTGGAAGAAACCAAATGGGAGGTAAGAAAGTTTTGTATAATGACAAATTTACAATACAGTAAATGCCGTGACAGTAACAATGTGCTGTTTTGTGTTGCACAGGTTTGTCAAAAGGTGGGAGAGATATCTTTGTTGAAGCAGCAGTTAAGAGACAGTCAGCATGAAGTGACCCAGCGAGCAGGAGAAATGGTAGCACTAAGGGGTCAACTTAAAGAGCTCAATGCACAGCTAAAGGAAAGAGAGGAGGCCATGCTCGGCCTGAAGGATTCCTACAACAACAAGAGCCGCGAGCTAGAAAGATGTGAGGGAGAACTGAAGAAGACACTGACAGAGGTAGGAACATACTGAAAAACATACATGAACACATAAAAAACATTTTTTGTTATTTTTTCTACTTCTAGCTTTTCGCTTTTAGGGGCCGCCGCAGTGAATCATCTGTCTCCATCTAACCCTATTCTTTACATCCTCTTCACTCACACCCACTAACTTCATGTCCTCGTTTATCTCATCCATATACCTCCTCTCTGGTCTTCCTCTTTACCTTCTGCCTGGTAGCTTCATTTCTATCATCCTCCTACCGATATATTCACTATCCCTCCTCTGTACATGTCCAAACCACCTCAATCTGGCTTCCATGACTTTCTCCCCAAAACATCGTCCCCCTGATGAACTTGTTCCTAATCCTGTCCAACCTTGTCACTCCCAAAGAAAACCTCAACATCTTCAGCTCTGCTACTTCCAGCTCTGCCCCACCTGTTTTTGTTATTTCTAGCTTCTGCAATTAGCACAACGCCAGTCTTTATGTAAGTGTCTAAGCCTTCAATCAATGTAGTGTGGACAGTTTAGAGGAAATCCTTGGATTGTTTATTCCAGCTATCATTGGGGTACGCAGGGGTGCACCAGTCCATCACAGGACCACATACAGACAAACAACCACACACACACACACACACACACACACACACACTCACACTCACTCCTATAGGCAATTTAGAACCACCAATCAATCTAGCATACATGTTTTTGGACTGTGGGAGGAAACCGGAGAACCCGGAGAAAACCCACACAAGCACGGGAAGAACATACAAACTCCACACAGAAAGATACGAACCTGGAACCTTCTTGCTTTGAGGGAGCAGTGCTAACCACTAAGCTACTGAAACATTTTTTGCAATATCTGATGTCTTTTGCAAGATTTTACCCTGAAGTCATAATAAAAATGACAAACCCCAATTCCAATAAATTTGGGACATTGTGTAGAATGTAGATAAAAAACAGAATGCAATGACCTGCAAATCCTTTTTGACCCATATTTAATTGGAAACACTGCAAAGTCAAAATACAATGTTCAAACTGATTAACTTTACTGTCTCTTGCAAATATTTTAAATGTGCTGCCTGGTGCAACACGTTCCAAAAGACCCAGGACGGGGGGCAAAAAAATGACTGGACCATAGGTGAACAAGTTAATTGGAAACAGGTGATCGCAACAATTGGGTATAAAATCAAGGATCCAAGAAGGCTCTGTCATTCACAAGCAAGGATAAGGCACAACCCACCACTTTGGTAACAACTACATAAGCAAATAGTCTGAAGGGCTTTGCATAATGACGTTTTTTAATAAGAGAGTATAAACGTATAAATATATTTGGATTTTCTTTATTAAAAAAGGTAAATTGATGTACTTTATTTACCCCCATTAATCCACCACGTTTTTACTCACTTCCTATCAGGTATCCATTCTTCGGGACAAGCTGGTGGTGTTTGAGGCTGAGGTCCTGGGGTTGAAACGAGCACTGGGTGAACTGAGCTATACAGGTGAACGTGCAACAGGCCTCACCAGCAGCCTTCCTTGGGGTGGCCTGCATTCACCACGTACCCCAGAAGTTTTGACGCCGCTTTCCCCACTCAGCCCCATGGTAGATGCCCTGCTGAGTCTCCAAAGCGACGAGGCCAAGGCACAGCGGCAGGAAGCTGGAGAGCTGCGGCAGCAGCTAGAGCGACTACAGGGTGAGCTGCGGTTAGAACGACAGCAACGTGAGCTCCAAGCGCTTGCTTTTGCCCAAGAGCGTCACACCTGGCGGGACGAGAAGGAACGTGTGCTCAAGTACCAGGCACAGCTGCAGCTTAGCTATGTAGAAACACTGCAAAGAAACCAGGCTTTAGAGGAGCGTGTTGGGCAGCTTGGGACCAAGATTTGTGGAACATCCAATTCACCCCCACCAACAAGCCTCCCCACATCTGTACCGGTTACAGTTACACTTACCCCTGCCCCAGACGACTCCAAAACCACTTCCCCGAATCAACTGGCTCCGCCGTGGGCCGGGCCCTCTCGTCTGGAGAGGATTGAGTCCACTGAGATTTAAATCTGCCACAATATAAAGACACAATACAGAGACAATCGACTTTTGTTCAACATGCGTTATTGAAAACGGTTTGTTTAAAATGTCAGGAAATCCCAGCTTGACATACTACTTTAAGAGAACAAAAATGATGCAGTAATAAATCAATGTGCTGGAATGATGAAAGACCTACTTAGACAAAAAGACAATGGCTCATGTTTTTAGACACACACACACAAACTAAACACTTGCACTAACATCCAACTATATAACTGAAGATATTGAGGGTATCAGTGAATAGAAGGGATGAGGATCTGCAAAATCTCGGCATCAATTTCAGTATTAACAAATTAGAGGTTGTTTTCTTGATATCTGATAGTAAACATTAAAAAAAAGGCATCGACACTTCAGTGATGATTCAGGGATACTGGGGAACCTGGTTCTCCATCACTGCACAAAGAATGCAGTGACTAAAAAAAAATGATCATCAAAGAGTGTTGGGAGGTTTTTCCCACTTACAAGCAGAATTACTTGAAGAAAAAAATTGTAGTGTTTTGGTTTTATTTGGTTTGAGAAATGGGAAGTCTTATAAACAGGAGAAGAAATTGCTTTGGTATTCTGTGACTTTATTTAGAGCATACAGTATATGTTCAGCTGGAGTGTAAGCAAGGAAAACAGAGACAGATTTGTCTCGAACAGCTCGGTTCTATTCTGTATAGATAGTTGATAAAACTGTGTGCCATCCATGGTTATAAAACACATACTATTGCACTAAGTAGTCGACAAACACCACCTGTGTCATGCTATATAGTACAACAGTATAAGCTGAACCTATCCAAAGGCTGCAGGCTGCAGGTGAGGAACATCGTCTTTTCTAAAGGATCGGAGATGCTGCTATGCTGTATTGTGCATTCCTGGAAAACAAGCTACAAATTTGGTTGTTAATTGTTGTTGATCTATTTATCTATTTATGTAAACATGTTCATACATCCAGGCACTCAGTGTGAATATTTTGGAAGGATGATAGTTATTATTTATTCGAATTGTGAACCAATGAAGCAGTTTAACGTTGCTCGACTTTCTTAAACACGAGGCACTTCAGCCCACCGTTTCTTCTAGGACGCACGGCAGACAGGATCCAAGTTCCTTTTAAATGTTGTTGTTATCGTTATTGTTGTTGATGTTGTTATAAATGTAATTCTGGTATTGTTTAGAGCAAAATGATATGTTTTTTATACCCATTTTTATTGTTTGTATTTATGTTGGTGTAATGGCTTAATGAAAAGCTTACCAAAACAAAAGAAATCAAAAATAAAGACCCAAAATGACATTGAATCACAGGCTTTATGAGACAGATGTTATGAGTTAGTGCAGAAGTGCTAGCGCAGTGGTTAAGGTGTTGGACTGCAACCCGGAAGATTGTGGGTTTGATCTCCAGCAACGCCGGTTTTATTACTGCTGGACCCCTGAGCAAGGGCCTCAACCCTCAATTGTTCAGTTATTTCATAGTTAATCTGGATAAGAGCGTCTACCAGGTGCTGTAAATGCTAAATTTTTGTTTTATTCGTTAAACAGAAATTTCCTGAAATGTGCCGGCCCCGAGGTGCAGTGGGTTAAGGCACCCGCACCCACATGCGCAGTTGCACTCCGGTGATCTAGGTTCAATTCTGGCTTAGGTCCTTTCCAGTCTCTCTCTATCTCCCCCATTTCATCTCAGATGGATAAGACCCTGTTGGACTAGATCAGGGGTGTCCAATCTCGGTCCTGGAGGGTCGGGGTGTCCTGCAGAGTTTAGCTCCAACCCTAATCAATCATACCTGAACCAACCAATCAAGATCTTGCTAGGTAGACTTGAAACTTACAGGTAAGTGCATTAAGGCAAGTTGGAGCTAAACTCTGCAGGACCGAGACTGCCCACCCCTGGACTGTACTATAAAATAAAAAAAATATCAAGAATATAAATTTTTAAAAACATTTTTAATTATTTAACAAGAAATAATGACTGTGTTAAATGCAGTTGTTAATGCTTAGTTAATTTTGATATTTGACTCAATATAAATGAGGGATCAAAATTTAAAAAAAAAAAAAAATGTGGGAAGTTTTCAGTTCCTGACACACAGATTACTCATTTTTAAAGTAATTAAAATGCTGGAACGAGTGAAAAAGGATTTCTTGTCCCTCTAGTAAGACAGATGTTTATGCAGTAGTTAGCTCTGAATACACTCCGCTTCTTAAAACTGGTATACTGAAAACTGTCCAGTTTTCCCAAAACGTGTCTTTCCCAGTAGATGCTGTGTTTGACTCAAACCCTAGATACAAACGCAGAAAATGAAAATGAAAATTCAGTTTCTTATATTAATTTTTTAATGTTAAATCTCTTTAATTTGCTTTGTTATTGCAAAAGGGAAGTGGTGGTTTAGTGGTTAAGGTGTTGGACTGATACCAGAAAGACTGTGGTTTGATTCCCAGCACCACGACTGTTGGGGCCCTGAGCAAGGCCCTTAACCCCCAATTACTCAGTTGTATAAAAGAGATAAATGTAAGTTACTCTGGATAAGGAAGTCTGCCAAATACTGGAAATGTAAATACAACATTGTTTGTATGGTGTACAATTTAATGTGATAAAGATTGATTTGTGAGATATACAATTACTATTAGCATGAAAACTATTATTTTATGTATTATTATCATTATTATTATGATGATGATGATGATTATTATTATTATTATTCCTTTCCCCCTGAAATTTTCCTACCACCATGCGCTTCACACTCCAATCCATTAGGTGGCGGAAATGCATCTTTTAGTTGGTGTGTCAACCGCAAGTTAAACTTCAGAAAAAGAAAAAGAAGAGGAAGAAGAAGAAGAAGAGAAGAAGAAGAAGAAGAAGAAGAAGAAGAAGAAGAAGAACGTGTTACCACACACACACGCGCGCGAGTGGTAATGGTTTCAGGCAGTCCTACATTTCCCATAAGTCTCTTTTCCGGGAACGTCATTTTCCCTCGCCAGCCTGATGTTAACTGAACAATCAGGGAATCATTAAATATAATATTCTGTAATGTGTTTATTAAACATTTCTGCCCTTTAGTTTAGATATTAATTCAGATGTTTCCGTTTGTGAAGTTTAGCGAATTACTTGATTGTTTTATCTCCTTCAGTTTTAATTCCCCGGAAAGTTGTTGTGTTTGTTGTGGTAAGAGTTCGCTAACAGAAGCAGCAGGCAGCTCTCGGTGGATAAAACGTCTCTGATGGATCCGTTAAAGGATAAAACACCTGAACAATCCAGGTGGAATGTGGGTAAGGTAAGAGTGCAGATCAATGGCCATGGTTATGTTTCTGGGCTACCAAAAATCATCAAAAGTCCTCTGTCCAAAAGTTTTTATTCAAATTACACGTTGGTCTTGGTAACTTTAATCAAAATGACGTCATACACTCGCTGACCACTTCATTAGGTACACCTTGCTAGCAGCTTGGACCCCCTTTTGCTTTCAGAACTGCCTGAGTTACTTGTGGCCCTGATTCCACAAAGTGTTGGAAACATTCCTCAGAGACTTTAGTCCATATTGACATGAGGGCATCAAGCAGATTTGTCAGCTACACATCCATGATGCGAATGTACCGTTCCACCACATCCCAAAACTGCTCTCTTAGATTGACATCTGGTGACTGTGGAGGCCATTGGAGTAAAGTAAACTTATTGTCATGTTCAAAAAACCAGTCTGAGATGATCTGAGCTTTGTGACATGGTCCATGATCCTGCTGGAAGTAGCCATCAGAAGATGAACATGGTCAGTAACAGTACTCAGGTAGGCTGTGGCATTTAAACGATGCTCAATTGGACCAAAGTATACCAAGAAAATATTCCCCACATCATTACACCACCACCACCAGCCTGAACCACTGAGACAGGGCAGGATGGATCCATGCTTTCATGTTCTTTACTCCAAATTCTGACCCCACCATCTGAATGTTGCAGATGAAAATCGAGACTCATCAGACCAAGCAACGTTTTTCCGAACTTCTATTGTCTGATTTAAAGGTGGAAACGGATGATACGCTGCGGCGACCCCTGAAAGGGAACAGCCGAAGGGAGAAGAAGAAGAGTAATGGGCATAATCATGCTGGAACAGTGTTTGGTCTTACTGAATGGATCGCAGAATTATTTAAAATTAACCTGTTAACTGTCTTTAATGAGTGTAAAGTGTCCCTTCAATTCCTGTTAATCTTTTACTTTGCCTCAATTTAATAGCTCATCTTTTAAAGGTTACGTTTCTGTGGGAAAGCTCATGTTTGCACATTTGTTGTTTTTGCCCCCAGCCAATGAGTGCTGCACTGAAGGACAGATTAAAAAGAGGACGCCGTTCCTTTACTTCCCCATGCAGTGTGGTTAAAAGACTTAAAATCGATGAGGACGAGTTCCCACACACTTCTGCCACGGAAATGACCCCCGGCGACAAGGACGGAACTGATGTCAACAGAAATGAGACTGGAAGAGACGACCAGATTAAGAGTCTGGGGTCAGATCACCTCCAGCGCTCTCAATGTGAATTACTTCAGCTTCGGGAAAAGTTAAAAAAAGCTGTCAAGGAGAAATCCGAAACTTTACGAAGACTTAATATGGTTAAAATGTACAGAAAGAAGGTAAATCTGCTAAGTGTTAGTCCCGTGTTTAAAGTAAACACTGTTTAGGGTTATTTTATTACTGACAAAATGCTTTTTTTTTTCCATATTTCCAGAATGATCTGACACAGCTGCAGAGACTGATAGATAAATGGAGAAAATGTGCTCAGGAAGCACTGTATGAACTACAAACAGAATTACCTACAAATGAGCAGAAGGCCAGTCTGTCTCAGATTATTGACCACTTGGGACTAGAGGACAGTGTACTTCACTTCAACAGAACAGAGGACGACTTCACAGACAGCTGATGTACAATTCAGTGTTTTTTGTGGTACTTGATCAGTTGGCAGATGTTCAGAACTGTTTGTTTTAAGTGTTATAACTCTATTAAAGTGACAGTACAGCTTTTGGTTAAATAACTCTGTGTTTCTACAATTACAAATAAAAACCTTAAGATCGACTTGTAAGATTTTGTCGGACTTTTTGGCACATCCCTCTCGGTGTTTTCATGGATGCAGCGGTTTTGAGCAGTTCTATGTTTACGGACCATATCATTGTAAATAAAGATAAACAACTTTTCTTTTTCAATGATGCTTAAACTTTTGTTTTTTTTATCTTGCTGTATAAGTAGAACCCAAAACAACGTTATAATTTTCCCATAAAATGATCCAACATCACATATCTTGGATGAGCCGTTAAATTAAAGGCCAAAGTTGTTGGCACAAACTACAAAAAGTAAGTTTAAACTCCACAAATCTACAGTCAGACTGTGTACAAATGAAGGGCATTTATAGACTATCGCTGTTTTTATAGGACAGAGATCACTAAGTGGACATGGGTCAAGTCAAGTCCCCTTTATTTATTTTGTGCTTTTAACAGTCGAGATTGTTTGAAAGCACTTTTACAGAATCACATAAAAAATGACAATATTAAACACTCACTAAAACACTTAATTTAATTAATAAATTATAAATTAAAAGTGCCCAACTAAACAAGCCAAAGGTGACAGCGGCAAGGAACCAAAACTCCATCAGTGACAGAATGAAGATAAAAAAAACTTGGGAGAAACCAGGGGGGCAGTTCTCATCTGACAAAAAACATGTATGTTAGATTGATTGTTGATTCTAAATTGCCCTTAGGAGTGAGTGTAAGTGTGTATGTGTGGCACTGTGATGGACTGGTGATCTGTCTAGATGTAACCATCCTGTCTTTCACCCTTTCAGAGACGGCTGGGATAGACTCCAGCAGATCCCTGTGACCCCGAATTAGGGAATAAGCGGGATTAGAAGATGACTGAATGATTAAAAGGCCTATTTTTTTTTACTTGATGTTGGATAGATCATGTAGTGGATTTTTTTTTGCCTTTGTTTAATAGTTTAACTCATTTAGCGGTCTTTGTTTCCAAAATCAACTTTAGATTAATTCAACAACTGTGAAATTATTATTATTTTTTTTTTTAAAGGACATTTTTGTAAAATAAATTTTGTTTCTGGTGTATTTCCTTTAAAATGTCTGAAACGTAACTCCATTCCTGTAGGTGGCGCTAATACAGCAGTTCGAGTAATGCAATCGCTAAAAAAAAAAAAAACTCACGACGAAGACGATGAGAACTTAAAAGACGGTTTGTGTGATTCTATATTAAAAAAAACCTATTAAATTCTTTAATGTCAGAAATATTTAGCGACTTTATTAAATTAATTAAAATAACATGCTTAAAGCGGAATATTAACAGTAAACATTAATGTATGGTGGCTCGACTGGATGCTTTTCTAACAAAAGATTCAATGTCGTTTGTTAGAAATCTGCACGTCTGTAGTGGCTAAAAAACAACAAACAACACAGATGTTAAAAAGTGACATCATATTAGAAATATATATTAATTACAATGAATAAACTGACAGGAGGTCCATAAATAATGCAGAGATCCTGTAATGTGGATACAAGTGGAAGTGGTGGAAAACCTGGATGATCAGGGTTCGATTCCCGTCACCACCAAGCCACCACAACTAGGCCCCTGAACAAGGGGCCATTAACCCACAATTACTTAGATATATAAAAGAGATAAATGCCATGAAGTGGTGGCTCAAGTGGTGGCTACCAACCTGAAGTTTGTGGGTTCGATTCCCAGCTTCACCAAGCCACCATTGCTGGGTCCTTAACTCTTATTTGCTCAGTTGTATAAAAGATAAATGTAAGTCGCTCTGGATAAGGACGTCTACCAAATGCTGTAAATGTAAATATACTGTTTAAAGTTTTGACCTAAATACTAGTTTTCTTTTTTTTTATTTCAGCTCGTGGTAGGGGTAAACATGGTGGTGAACCTCTGCTTGCCCCACTTTAAAACCACTGCTCACTGCAATAAGGTTGGTTTGAGCTCCTCACAATAAAACACAGATTAATACTCAATTTTACTTGTTTGGCGCTTTTAATAATGGACATCGTCTCAAATCAGCTTTACACAGAATGCAGTAACAGTGAAAAGTGTAAGTTTGTCCTTAATGAGCAAACCGGAGGCGACTGTGGCAAAGGAAAAACTCCCTGAGGTGAAGTAGGGAGGAACCTTGAGAGGAACCAGACTCAATAGTGAACCCATCCTCATCTGGGTGACACCGCATGTTATTGTTAATTACAGAATATTGTGATGATCAAATGTAACTGTAAATTGTGAACCCAAACGGAAGTGGTAGCTTAGTGAATAATGTGTTGCACTGCTTATTGGAAAATTGGGGTTCGATTCCCTGCACCACCAAGTTACCATTGTTGGGCCCCGATTGCTCAATTGCATAAACATGTATGAAAATGTGAAGTAACAGTAAACCACACACAGAAAACAAGGGGGGGAAGTGGTGGCTCATGGCTAAGTTGTTGGACTGCCAACCCGAAGATTGTGGGCTCAATTCCCAGCCTCACCAAGCCACCACCGCTGGGCCCCCGATCAAGACCCTCAACCCCCAATTGCTCAGTTGTATAAAAGAGATAATTGTCTGTGCTGCAAATATAAAACATACATTTACACATAACTTTTTCAACTTTTTTATTGATTTTAAATATGAAGTGTTTCAATGCACGCTCGTGTGTTTGTATACCCCAATACCCCCACCCCACCCCACCCATCTCTGACTCCAAGCCAGCCGTACATGTCTAAGAAAGGCTTAACACCAAACATATTTAAAGAAGGAGAAGGAAGAAATAAAGAATATGGAGCTGAAGGTCTGGGTTTTGTGATTAAACTTCTCCAAGGACAAACAGGACATAATGTCCCTGAGCCACTAGACGTAATGCAAAAGACACTGAACGGCGTTTTATGAAGTACTTTTTTATTTAAATCTGTTGAATTATGCTCTAGTTGGGATGTATTATTGAATTTTTTGCTTATGATTCTGTTTGTTATATTATTTGGACATCCAGTGTCTCAGTAATTAGGCTCCTTACCATGTCTTTCCTGTTACAGCTCTGTGCAGATGGCTATGATGTTTCCAATCTTCTGTCTGGGGACCCAGCAGCTTTGCGGAAAGGTTGCAGGCTGGAGTACTTCCTTCGTCCTCCGCTACACGTGACCCTGCAGTTCCACGTGAGGGTCGAGTTATACCGTGTGGATGTGGAACTTTTGCCAAGTGGTAGTGCGTCAAGGAGGCTGGAGATTTTTACCTGCTCAGAGATCAATCCTGCCAAAACTGCAGAAAAGGATTTTGAGATTGAACAGTTTAAGCTTGTGGGACGTTGTGAGCTGAGAGAGGACGTGCTCGCTTGTTTTAACCATCCCAATTTTAAAGTTCGAGATTCTTTCCCTGACTGCCCACCTGATCCTCCAGCCCATGCAAAGCGGCAGGAACTTTGGAGTCGGGGACCTCGTTCACTTAGCTCGGTGACACAACTCCGTATCTCTGTCCCTTATGTTGGGGCGTCTTCGGTGGTGGGAATCAAGTCCCTGGCAGTTTGGGGTGTTCCTGCTTGGTGTTGTTCCCCTTCTGAGCTTCAACAGTTTCAGAAGGCCCATTTTGACAGCTTAAAATCACAAATTTCTAGTTTTCCCATTCCCATACCAGTTTCTACCACACCAACTCCTGACAATGCTCCTTCAGAAACAATAATACCTGAGGAGTTTCTGGACCCCCTGACTCGGGAACTTATGGTTTTGCCAATGATCTTGCCTAGTGGAATAGTTGTAGATAAGAGCACCTTGGAAAAGTATGAAAAACAGGAAGCTTCTTGGGGACGACTGCCTAATGACCCCTTTACCGGTGTTACTTTTACGAACGACTCGAAACCGCTTCCTAACCCTCACCTCAAGTGTCGCATTGACAGTTTGCTGCTACAGACTGGCCACACAGGAATCAGAAGCAAGAACTGTTTACTAAACAAACCACAAGCATCCAGACTCATCTGTGCATCAGTGTCTCAACCTGATCTGACTGTTCCGAGTTCACCAACCGAGACGCAGCCGGTTCACTCGGCGCACACAAAGATGCTACAAGAACACACGTTCAATCAAGACAAACATCATAGACTAACTAAGAGTCAGTCAAGACCTTCTGAGGAGACGCTAGAGTCGGATAATGGAAGCTGCAGTATTAAAGGAGAGAACTTAAGACAGTTAAATAAAAGGAAGGTTCAGTCGAGTTTGTTGGATTCTTCTTTGTCCTCCATAATCAAAAAGTCTAGAACAGATGCAAGCACAGCCCTTCACACAGGTTAGGAATATAAAAATGATACAAGTATATAATTTTTTTTACATATAAACACACACACACACCACACACACAAATTTATATGATCTTATCTATAATCATCATCTTTCCAAATATTTCTCCATGATTTCAGAAACAAACTCTCATGAAGAGCAGCTTTCTCAGAGTTTAGACCGGGCTTTAAATTCTGCTTTATCTGGTTTACCAACCTACACCTCACAAACCGAACCAGAGCCAGACACCACGGGAGGTAAGACTCAAAGACAGACATACAACATGCGTCCACAAGGAACTCAACGTCCTTTTAGAGAGTCATTATTAATTTCTGCCTTTGTTTTTTCTTCAGGTCAGGGCATCTGTTCTTCATGTGCATGTTCCTTAACCGTTTATTCTCCAAACCCTGTGGCTTACTCTCTTCCCTGTGGGCACCTGCTGTGCCGGCAATGTCTTCAGCATGAACACACTTCGAGGACACAGAGAGCACCAGTGACATGTCCTAAGTGTCAAGCACGAGCCTCACCTGGCGCAATCATAAGGGTTCATCACTAAACATCATTTACTGCTGATGGTAAAACTCTGTAGTATTACATCAGACAGAGAAGATCCAGTAGACATAATAGGCTGCGCTGAACAGTAGCAATAAACAGAAACCGGCATTAAAACTGAATGTGTATGTTTTTTTTTCTTATATACTTTAGTGAATTTTCCTGGAAAACAAAATTACTTGAAGTTTTTCTTTTTTTTTTAATATAATTGTTGGGATCATACGATCTCACAGGTTCTCTAAATGTTCTTTTGGTATTTGTGCTGCCGGGCATTGATCAGTGTAGCAGTGAAAAACAGTCACATGATTCATTGTGCAGCAAGTACACACTGCACATCTGCACTAATCACTACAGAAACTGTGGTCAACATGGATTTAATAGGAAATGCAATCTGTCATTAGTTTGTATGATGTGTGTATTTGTTAAAGTGATGTTCATGTGATGCTGCCACCACATTGCCTCATGATGGGTGTTGTGATTACTGAGCTGTGATTTTGGTGATCTGAACAGTTCAATTAAGACCAGAAATCAAATTCTACAAAAAATACAACGTTTTTTTTTTTTAAACTTTTGTTAGAATGATAAAGCTTTTGAAATAAATATCCTTGAAAATGTTGGTGAGAAATGATGCAATAGTTGCATTTGTCCAAATCCGTTGCAGTTCTTCGCCAATCGGTAGCTTTTATGTTTTGCTTTAAGTTTTTTTTTTGGATTTTTGCGCCATCTGATGTTAAGGATGTCACATGATCTGCTTCTCATTGTAAATATAATGCATTTTAAAACAAAACAAAAGTAAATTTTTTAAACATTTGTTTGTTTGTTTGTTTTTGTTTCATTTCAGTGACAATGATTAAGATTTTTGCAGACACATATAACACCAATGATGAGTTGCGTTATACTTTTTCAGATTATTATAGGGAAGTGGTGGCTCATGGTTAAGATGTTGGACTACCAACCCAATGATTGTGGCTTTGATTCCCAGCTTCACCAAGCCACAACTGTTGGGCCCCTGGGCAAGGCCCTAAACCCCCAATTACTCAGTTCTTCAAAAGAGATAAATGTAAGACGTCTGCCAAATGCTGTAAATGTAAATCATTATAAAAACACAATTGTTTATAAAGTCAGGTAGAATTACAGACCAAGCTTCCTCTTTTAACTCATATTTAGCTGCATTAACCCGATATGGAGTAAATTTAAAGACCTTTTTATTTAAAATCTATATGTGGATTTCTAGAGACTTCTATTAGAATATTTATATAAAATAATTAGAAATTTAATTAAGTTGTGAGAGTTTAGCACATGCTAAAGCATTACATCATCAATCTGTAAAATCTTAAGAGTCAAATAAATATGTGGGTGTGTGTGAACCTTTAATCATAAACGTATAGGCCGCTTTACTTAATTTCCAGAAGAATAAGAAATTGTACAAAACTATAACGAGATTTATAATAAATTGTGGGTTTTTTTTTACAAATAAAATTAACGTTTATTTTTTATACAGAACTGCCAGTAAACATTAGGAAATATCGATCATAATGAAAATAATTGTAGAACCTCGATTTTTGCTAAAATTAATACAAATAAAAAAAATTAAGTTGCAAATATTATATATCTATATATCTATCTATCTATATATATATATATATATATATATATATATATATATATAAATAATATATATCTTTCCTTTAGATAGATCATTTTTCTGCCTCTGTTCGACCTGCATGTCAGTGAATTATTTGTAAATATTAAGCCAAATTGTTTCTTCGTTCTGTTTCAGATGCAGAACACGTCTGTTATTTTCTCCTTAACCATATCGTGCATATAAATACATCTCAGATTTAAAAGGTTGACCTTTGTTTTACCCCCTAACCGTCTTTCACACCCTGTCTGTGAGGTTAAACTGCTCACTGCAGATTCGAGTTACTTCATTATCTTTAGTTTCTTTATCATTTATAGGGTCTTTCTGGCAACTATTTAATTTTTGTCCTGTTTTGACTTTTTCTAATTATGAAATAAATAAATATTAACCCAATTCTGGGTGGGCAGCTTAGTGGTTAACACCATTGCCTCACAGCAAAAAGGCCCGGGTTCGATTTCTGGGCCTTTCCCTGTGCTTCCATGGGTTTACGCCAGGTTCTCTGGTTTCCTCCCAAAGTCCAAAAACATGTATGTTAGGTTGATTGCCCATAGGAGTCGGTTTGAGTGTAGTTATTTGTCTGTATGTGGTCCTGTGATAGACTGGCGACCTTTCCAGGGTGTAACCCTCCAGCCTTTTGCCCTTTCAGCAGATCCCTGTGACCCTGAATTAGGGAATAAGCAGGTATAGAAGATGCCCAATTCTGTGTTTCATCATTTTAATTTCAACCAACTACAAAAAGAACGCCATATTTTTAATGTCAAGACAATAAAACTGGTTCAGTTTGACCCACATTCATTAAATACGGTTTATATTTTAGAAGCCTTCAGTATAAAAACTGATAATGAACCTTTATTTCGAATAAATAGATAGATATTTATCAGGTACAGGACATGTTTTCTTTATCTGAAATTGGTATATGTTATCTTTTTTCATGCAACATTATTTAAATCTATGAATTATTAATATGCCCGACAGGACACATCCTGCTGAGTGATAAGCAGTGTGTTTAGAAGGCCGTGCGTGGGAATACATTTCTTGTTGTGACGTTGAATAAACGTGCAGTATAAAAGACTTTTGAATGCAGCTTGCTGGCAAAATAGCATCTAAAGTCATCACGCGGACATGCACGCCTGCTTTCTAGCACTGCGCTTGCTGTGCCTGCTGTCGCTCTCCTGCGCCTGCTACATCCGGAACTGCCCGCGTGGGGGAAAGCGTGACTCCACGGATCCGGCTAGCAGACAGGCAAGTAGCACCGCACACACACACTGCACACACACTGCATACACACCTCAAGTAATCCTTTTCATCATGCCGCCCACAGGCAAATACATTCAACCGTTCAATCTCATTAAACCTGACTGGACTTGTCAGCTGTCTGTCTGCTTGTTTGTGTGGTTTTACCAGCTGTGCAAAAAGCAGAACAAGAAAAAAAACACTTACTATATAAATATATTTTATATTGTACTGCAACATCTGGATCCCATGCGGTCCTAAATCAATCTATATTAATCATTTATCTGGCAGAAACTGCAGTATGTCTTTCTTAACAAACGATTACTGCTTTATCGTGGACGCAAGAAAACTTATTAAATCAATAAATTATACCAACGTCTATGTTGAACACATTTAACGATAGTTTCGGAATATTGTAAATATTAATTGTAGTGAAAATTTTACAATGATAAAAACATTTGTGTAGTTAATTTGTTAATTTTATTATCAATTTGTCCAACAGGAGGAATTAAAATGGTGTAAAACTGTGAAACTGTCTGTGTTTCTTGTTCAGTTGCTATTCTCTTAAAACAGATTATTGAATACTGTGTTTAATCTTGTTTGTCAATACTGGTGTCCCTATAAAGGGTCTGTAAAGTTATTAAAGAAACCTTATTAAATTATTGGAATTTTAATTAAAAGAAGCATAAAGCCAAAATAATATAAGCTTAGAATTAGGTGTGCATTTTAATACATTAAGCTACTTTCCACAGGATTTTAGTGTATCTAACTAAACTTCAACTTATAATAACATAAATTAACCCTAACCATAACCCCAAACCTTTAACCCTAAACCCTAACCATAACCCAAAACCTTAACCTCTAACCATAATCCCAACCCGAATACAAAACCCTAACCCAACCCAAACCCATACCCTAAACCAACCTCTAACCGATAACCTAAACCCACCCCCAATCCTAACCCCAAACCCTTACCCTAAACTCTGGTTCAGAGAATAATTAGTGATCTACCTATTCTTAATATTTTCAGCCAAGTAAAAGTCTAAAAAATGAAAACTAATTGCTTGTTTTGATTTATTTACATTAGGTAACATTTTGTGCGTTTGCATAAATAATACATTTAAATATATGCTCGGTAGCTAAAATAGTTATTAAGAAAATCACTATTAGCTACCAGGAAATAGCATACAGTACAAAACTATTGCCTGTATATTATATTAAGCCCAACAACAACATGTCAGTTTATATGTGCCATCTTCTTCCATGTCAGTATGTTTAAGTGCATTTATCTTTTGCGATTATCTTTATCTTTAGTGCATGGCCTGTGGCCCCAGGGACCGGGGCCGCTGCTTTGGTCCCAGTATTTGCTGTGCACCAGGTTCAGGCTGCTCTATGGGTTCTCCTGAATCACTGAGCTGCATGGAGGAGAACTACGTTCCCACTCCATGTGAGAATGGAGGAAAAGCATGTGGATCTGAGGGGGGGCGCTGTGCTGCTGCGGGGGTTTGCTGTAACTCAGGTAAGTGGAGATTTTCAATAAAATAAAATTCAGTATCTTGTAATTTATTTACCAAATAATTTAATTTATGTCACTTATTATGTATTAAAAAGGGACATTTGATGTGTTTAGTTTATGAAATATATGTAGGGACACACTTTTATGTTTATGTTCAATAAATTGTTGACTGAATCACAGTCGGTTAGAGATCATATATTGTAAATTGTCATAAATTAGAGACAGATGCAAGAAAAGGACAGTTTTAAATGAACTAAAACTGTCGACAAAGCAAAAAAAATCCAGCCAAGACACGAATCTGAATGCAAAAAGAACACGGTATACAAAAAAGCAAAACAAGAGCTGCTAAGCAACAACATCGAGAAAACAGTTATAGAGAAGCTGATGGGGTGAGGCTTTTTAGTTGCCGAGACATAAGATAGATTTCCATGCACGAAATATCAATCTGTAGCATTTGTCAGTGCTTGCTGGAAGTAGCAGAGCTGAAGAGGTTGGACAGGATTAGGAACAAGTTCATCAGGGGGACGATGTTTTGGGGAGAAAGTCAGGGAAGACAGATTGAGGTGGTTTGGACATGTACAGAGGAGGGATAGTGAATATATTGGTAGGAGGATGTTAGAAATGAAGCTACCAGGCAGAAGACAAAGAGGAAGACCAAAGAGGACGTATATGGATGCGATAAACGAGGACATGAAGTTAGTGGGTGTGAGTGAATGTAGAGGATGTAGAGAATAGAGTTAGATGGAGACAGATGATTCACTGTGGCGAGCCCTATAAGGGAACAGTCGAAAGGAGAAGAAGAAGCATTTGTCAGTGCTCAATTTGGAGCAGGTATGAAAGCATTGGTTTAGCTGTTTTTAGCTTTTAGCATTTGAATAAATGTGTGTGTGTTTGTGTGTCAGTTTAGGTAGGTTAGTTCTGGGTGTTGAGGAGTCTGATGACTTGAGGTAAAAACTTTCGGATTGTGGGGGTCCAAACAGTGGTTTGGGGGTGGGGGTATAGCATTTGTCAGTGCTCAGTTTGGAGCAGGTATGAAAGCATTGGTTTAGCTGCTTTTAGCTTAGCTTAGCTTTGCTGTTGTGTCTTATGGATCGCAGGAAAGGTTTAGGAAAGATTTCTTTATGGCTTGAGTTTCACTACCAGTGTAACAATGAGGAGAAAGTTTGTTACCCTGAACAGTTCAGATCGTTCTAAATTGCAAATGAGTGGGTACTTTAAGATCCAAGAAGCTTCTTTTGCCCCTATATTCAAATCAGCATTAAAGCCCCTATAGCTAAGATTATTTGGGATGATAAAAAAGAATCACAATTAATTAATAAAAACTCTTTTTTGATGATTATTATTATAATAACTCCTTTAAAAACGTTATGTTGTTACTACTTACGGTATGAAATTAACACAACTGAAATACAGGCTATGGAAGTTGATGATTCAATTTTAAAACAGACCAAAATCAAGAAAAAGTGATTTTAATGTTGTCGTTTCAGTTCTTTTCTGTTTGTGGGTCACATGTGATCATTTTGGATAGGGTATATGTATTGCCTTTTTTTCCCTTTTTTTTCCAGAGAGTTGTGTTCTGGATTATGGTTGTTCAGACGATGGCAGGCATCACCACCCTGCAGAAGGCAGCACTGTATTGAGCACTATTTCAACAGGAGAGATGCTTTTACATCTCCTCAGCCTGGCTACTGTTAAACATAGAGAAGTTCAACAATTCCGAGACGCTTGATGATTATTACCATCCGAAAGCTTGACACCTTACATATATCAGTGTGTATTAAGCTTCCATTGATGAACTGAAGTTCAAACAGTCATTTTAACCTGTAGTTTTAATACATAAGTAATAAATAAATATTTCTTGCACTATAACATGCTTCAAAGTGTGTTTTTCATTTTTTTTAGTACACTCCTAGTACACTCCTTTTAACCGTCGCTTGGAATATGTGGGATAATTGGCTTTGGGGGATTTTTTCTTTCGTCGTACCTGCATTGTTCAGGAAACAGGATGTACAACTGTTATTATTGAGTCATTGTTACCTGAAAATGCCTTCCAGGATGCAACATGCCTGTGTCAACAATAATAGCAAGACTAGTTCGGTACTGATGATTTATCTTCATGATTCTCTAGACTTTAGACAGACCTGACAGGTGTCAGCCAATTAACAATTAAAGGTTAGGCAAAAACCAACAGACAGTTTACAAAAGTATGTACGGATTAACGTTGAAAAGAATGAGAAAACTCTTAAGCTCGTAGTTAATCTGAGTATTAAAATAATTCTCAGCAGGGATGTTTTCACGTATGCATATTATTTTCTTGCAGTGAATAACGTCTGTTGATGTTCTATAATTGTCTAAAAAGGTCAAAAAGCTTTAATTGTTATTTTAACCATAAATAGCAGACTCACTACATCAATACAAATCAACACAAAACAACACTAGAGAATCAGGTGTCCTAACTGATGCAAGTGCAAACCTGATGCAAACAGTTCCAGATAGACAGAACAACAGTCAATACAGATACGTGAACTAGTGCCGACCAGTATAGGATACACCGTGCAAATCGACTGAAAATTGTCCAAATAAAGTCACAGCAGCATTAAAATTGATGTGCAAAACAGCATTAAAGTGTTGATGCATGAACAGAATATTTATCCGTGTTCATGCGGTTCAGTAAACATCGTTTTCTGTTGAATAAATGTGTGTGTGTGTGTGTTTGTGTGTCAGTTTAGGTAGGTTAGTTCTGGGTTTTGAGGAGTCCGGTGACTTGAGGTAAAAACTTTTGGGTTGTGGGGGTGGGGCTATAGCTATTTGTTACCCTGAACAGTTCAGATCGGTCTAAATTGCAAATGAGTGGGTACTTTAAGATCCAAGAAGCTTCTTTTGCCCCTATATTCAAATCAGTATTAAAGCCCCTATAGCTAAGATTATTTGGGATGATAAAACAGTTAAAAGAATCACAATTAATTAATAAAAACTCTTTGTTGATTTCGTAATCTTCTCGATATGAGTTATAATAATGATTATTATTATAAGAATTCCTTTTAAAAACGTTACGTTAATACTTACGGTATAAAATTAACACAACTAAAAGTGTCGGTGCACGAACAGAACATTTATCTTTGTTTATGCTGTGCTGTAAACATCGATTTCTATTGAATAAATGTGTGTGTGTTTGTGTGTCTGTTTAGGTAGGTCAGTTCTGGGTGTCTGATTACTTAAGGGGAAAACATTCGGCTTGTGGTGGTCCAAACGGTGGTCTGGGGTGGGGTAGGGGCAAAAGTTATGGTACCTTTTCTCAGCCTTTAGATGAAGTAGTTATTATTATACAGATTTATATTAATATTAATTATTTGTATTTTTAATTATTATTAATTATTATTTTAAAACGAACATCTGTTTGTTTATGGCACAAACCACCGGAAAATGATTGTGAAGAAATTATTCAATCTCAAAAACCATTTAAATTCTTAAATTTATATTCGCTAATGAAAATGAAGCATCACAAAATGCAAAACTAAAGTTATACTTTCTTTTCAAATCAGGGTCAAGTGAACATTTAAAAGAAGAAACCTGCCATATTCTACATCTAGGGGAATTTTCTCACCTTGCCTTTGTGTGTCTGTCACGCTGTCAAACGTGCCCTTTAAGTGTGTATGTGTGTGTGTGCGTGCAATGTGCTATGAAAGTAGGCGTAACAAATAATAATACCTTAAATCGAGAGTAAAAGCCTGCACATGTTTACTCTCACTATGGAGCTCCGAGCTGCAGCGGTGTTGCTTCTCTTCCTGTGTGCCGTCATCATCACTACTGAGGGTAAGGGATATTTCACAAATTGCAGGAAACAAATATTTTAACAATCTTTTTTTGAATGTGACACATTATTGATAAAATCCTTTATACTAATACAATTAATACATATTTCTTCAACAATGAATTGGTGTACAAAATATTAATTATTATTCACACATTCATTATTATTTATTATTCAGATCGACTGATTTCATGATATAAAATAATAGAATTTTCCTGAGATGAAGTGTGTGGGTTTAATAATAATAATAATAATTAATATTATCATTATTATTATTATTAATAATAATAATATTTACTAAAATAATATATTTTCTATTAATAATAATTAATAAAAATACATTCTAATTATTACTATTATAATTATTTTACTTAAGTACTAAAAGTAGAACAACAGTCATTATAATTATCACCTGTATTATTTTCCATTATTGGTGTTACTTATATAAACATTTATGAAAATATCATCAAAATAGAAAACACATTTCTGTAAACTATAATTTTTTTTATTAATATCTATATAAATAACGTTATCTAAGTAACTGACATAAATAACAAGCCACTGTAACAATCAGTTTGGATAATTTGGGGTTTTGCTGTTTAGATGCACATTATATCAATTCTACCTTATACTTTAGTACGTTTAATTTTACTTCACTTAACTTTAATCCTGTTATAAGTCCGACTGCATGTGCGCAATTAAAGGCACATACCTACAGTCAATTACTCATTATTTTTTACTTCACGTTGTGCAGTTGTTTTCTGATAGACAATCGTCTTGACATGCTTCTCTCTAAGGTGTGTCATCTATGACCATTATGAAAAAAATGGAACTGTCCAACATGTTACCACTTGATTTTTTTGCCCTTATAATGTGTCTTCATTATGTTGTATTATGGTTATAATTACACACTCACCACCCACCTTGCAGGACATGATGCAGATATTCAGTGTAAGAATGAGGGTTAAAATCTGTGATTGTCTACTTACCATGTCAACAATGAGCTAAATATGAATCAGAGGTGATAGTTAAACATGTATATGGTACTTAAATGTAATTTTTTTTTTCTTAAAAGGATTTATCCCAAAATGCTGCTTAGAAACCTCAGCAATGATCAGTAAAAGGATGCTAAAAAGAGCTGAGAAATATGAGGTACAGTCTGATACCGGACCATGTGAACTTAAAGCTCTGATGTAAGTGTTCCAGTTTGTCTAATCTGATTAAAAAAAATAATATCATATTATTTATCATATTGATAAAATTAAACATTTAATTTTATCGATATGAATTAATGAATTGATTTCTTTTATTTTCAGCATTCATGTGGGAAAACACACATTCTGCCTTGATCCTAAGATAGAGAGGAGGGTGAAAAGAGGGATGATGAAGAAGAAGAGGCATGGGCATGCTAAAAAACAGAAAAAAAATGAAATAACATTTTCTTAAACAATGTCCCGATGCAGGGAAGGTCATCTTTATAATCACAGTGTCTTTAAAGATTCTGTAAGATGTTTGTGATGTTTTATATTCAGTGGCAGAAATGATTAAAGATTATTGAGAATTTGAAACCTGTAGTTTTTTTATTTATTGTTTTCCTTTTTAACCATCTTTTTTTGTCCATTTCCATGAGATGTCATTTTTCTTCTAGTGTCTAAACCCCCTATTTCTAATCAGGGTGACAGGGGGATCTTCTAAAGTTTATCCCAGCTCTCATTGGGTAAAAGGCAGGGGTCACCCTGGACAGATCACCAGTCCATCATATGGTCACATACAGACAAATAACACACACACACACACACACACACACACACACACAAAATCAGTCCTTTTACGAATCTCCCGCTCAAGTTTAGTGTGTGTTTAGTTGAAGCAGAGGAAGACGTGAGTGTGTGTGTGTGTGTGTGTGTGTGTGTGTGTATCGAAGGCAGATCAGCCGTGGCCTCAGGTTCAGTTTATGTTTTTACTCCAAGAAGTCAAAAAGAATAGTTTCATAATGCGACGCATGCTTTGTGCAATAAAACTAAAGTGACATCACAGCGTAGAAGAATTCCAGCGCCAACCGGAAAAAACACATAGCGTTAAGTGTTAAAATGACGCCTATTTGAAGTCTATTAATAATCATTCGGTATCTATAGAAACTTTTACTTTATTGTAAAACCACATTTCACACACTGTCCGAATATTTTTACTCATACGTGCAAGCAACGACAAATAATCTTATGAATCCTACAAACAAACACACACATTTATGATTCTAAACATTTGCACATTTTCATATCTATTAAACACAAAACTAAATAAACTGAACAGCAAAACTGGGACGTCCTGGATTTACACAACAATCAGGACACCTGACTAAAGTGTAGAACATCCACACAAAATCAAAACAGATTTGATTGTATTGTATTTTATTCCTACCTGAATAATGCAGGTACTTATAAAATGTTAAAATAATGTTAATAAACAGGTGATTTGATGTTAATGTCCATCACAGGACTGACTTTACTTTTCTTTAACCTCTTCTAAATAATCAGAACAGAGAGCCCACAATCTTCTGATTAGCAGTCCAACACCTTAAATACTAAGCCTTCACCTTAGTGGTGCCAGGAATTGAACCCAAATCTTTAAATAAGCCCTAACCACTGAGTGACTACCTCCTTATTCATAATAATTCCCAACTTCAGAGCTGAAAGATACTTTATTCCTCTTTGGAGGTCAAAGGATATTGTGATTGTGTGTGTGTGTGTGTGTGTGTGTGTTTGTGTGTTTGTGTGTGTGTTTGTGTGTGTGTGTACACAAGCCCAACAGTACGAAAGTGTGTAGTGCACATGCAGGGGAGGTGGTAGTGCAGTGTTTAAGGAGTACTGCTTATTGGAAGATTGGGGTTCAATTACCAGCACCAACAAGTTGCCACTGCTGGGCCCCTGAGCAAGGCTCTTAACCCCCAATTGCTCAGATGTATAAAAGAGATAAATGTAAGTCGCTCTGGATAAGGACGTCTGCCAAATGCCGTTAGTGTAAATGTGGTTAATGGTGTTGATCTGGGGGTTGGCCCTGTGCTCTGACCCCAGATTACTAAAATGGAATATGTGAATAAACAAATTCCAGTCTGCTGTAAAAAGTATATGTGACAAAATAAAGGCATTTAATTTTGTTAATGTGTTGTTTAATGTGAGCATTACAATGTTATAATTACAGTGTCAATACTTTGGTATAAAATGTTTGTGGAAAGTGCAGTTTTTAATATTTATATTTGTATATAAATTTACATCCCCAGCAGTAAAGAAAATGCCATTATTCCCGTCATGTAATTCCTGTTACGTCATAATTTAATACACTAGATGGGAGGCGGTGCCATTAAACCGGCCAGGCTTCCTCGGTGAGATTTCATTACAATGACGTCATCAGTGACGACCGACGAGGGATTTTTGTCGTTTCGCACCTGCACTTTTGCGACAGTCATTAATTAAAATGCCGTGAGATCGAAATGACCGCGATAGTTTACATTAAGTTCGATAATCAGTCAGACAAATGACAGCACCATGTCTCTTTTTACACCATCTGCTTCTCCGTCATGTAACCCGAGTCACGGGCAGTTTGTGAAGCTTTTCTCCGCTGCTTTTTACGCTTTCAGCTCGTTTCTTCTTGTTGTCGTCAACAAGACAGTTTTAACAACCTATCGGTAAGTCCGAAATATCACTTCCGCTTTACTGTGTCCATGTCGTAATTCCACCGCGATCAAAAACAGAATGATGTCATTTGTCACACGTCAAATTCTTTCTTTACATATCTCATCTTAGTAAATTGTGGTCAGAGCACAGGGGCAGGTATGATACATTGCCCCTGGGGCAGGAAGGGTTAAGGGTTAACTGTATTAAAATCCCCCCGAGGAAGCCTGGCCGCCTCCTATCTAGTAATTTAAAGTAGGACGTAACAGGAATTACATGAGGAGAACAATAAGAGTCTTGCTGGTGGTGGTGGGGCTTAAATCCCGGTCTTCTTGGGTTTTAGATCAACAACTCAGGCTGGCGGTGGGGCTTGAACCCAGGTCTTCTTGGTCTTTAAATCAACAACTCAGGCTGATGGTGGTGGGGCTTGAACCCAGGTCTTCTTGGTCTTTAAATCAACAACTCAGGCTGATGGTGGTGGGGCTTGAACCCAGGTCTTGTTGGTCTTTAGATCTATTAACTAAATATATATAGGGAAAACTCCCAGAAGCAAAAATGTATTTTTCCTGTTTTATGTATAGCTAAGATTAAAATACATTTAGGTAACAATCCATTCAATAAAATATCTTTTAAAAAAAAGTCCCAATGCAGTTCATCTTATAACTAAAAGTAAAACTTAAAAGTGTTATAAAAAAAAAATTACACCCTGTTCCAAACTGTTATTATAACTACATTTTATACCCTAAACTATTATAGTATAATGTCGACGTTATTATAAACAGAACCAATGATGATGACTGCGGCTTTTTATTACAGTTTAATGATCTCTCTTCGGTTCTTATGAAAAAAAACTTTGCACTATTTTGCATTAATTTTCAATTGTTAAAAATGTAATAATAAAAACACATTTATTCCACCATGTGGTTGTATTGCTTTAAATACACTATCACGGTGGTACAGTGTATCTAAAAACTAATAATACAGAAAGGTCAAATATAGAACAGAGTTAAAACAGCCTTAAGATCTGATTTATTGGTATAAACATATATTAGAGCAAAACTAAGGTAAAGAATACAACACAATGCAATTCGGGGTCACAGGGATCTGCTGGAGTCTATCCCAGTCGTCTCTAAAAGGGCGAAAGGCAGGAGAGGGACACCCTGGACAGGTCGCCAATCCATTACAGGGCCACACACACACTCACACTCACTTCTATAGACAATTTAGAATCACCAATCAATCTAACATTCATGTTTTGGACTGTGGGAGGAAACCGGAGAACCCGGAGCAAACCCACGCAAACACGGGAAGAACACGCAAACTCCACACAGAAACACCCCTGAATCAAACTCGGGTCCTCTTGCTGTGAGACAACAATGCTAATCACTAAGTCACCGACCGGCCCCGAACCCATACAAATTTACACAATAGAAGTCGGCGAACACATTTTGTATATTCACAAATCTGTATTTAAAAGGATGCAATAAGAGTTACACACTAGTAAAACGTTCCGTTAGTAATAGATATAATTTTTATTGGATAAAAGACAAGTCAAAAACTCCTCTTATGTCACAACATGTTTCAAACGCTGGTTTTGTGCCCACAAATGATAAGTCTTATCTGCTGTCTGAACAGTGTGTTCCGCTGGCTAAACAAATCACTTTTGCTTCACATTTCAGAGAGAGATTCGGTGCAAAAGTTAGTTTACTTTAAAACTTGTCATTAAACAGCAAAAAAAAAAAAAAAAAAAAAAAATCAGCATTCGAGACTGTCACAAATGGGAGGTTACGGCTGATGCCAGTTCAGAAAGTTTAATAAAAACACAAAATATACTAAGTAACACAAACAATCATGTAATGAGACAGCGGCTAAGCACAAACTCATAGCATGGCAGCATAACATGGACAAATAAACAAACCAAAGGCGTACGACAAGTGTTAGCCAGCTTATATAACAGCTTATAGCATGGGATATACACACAACTAAAACTCCTCAAAACAAAAGGGAACCAACCAATGACAAGATAGTACAGTAAACTAAATGAATAAAAAGTCTTATGATAGCCCTCTGGTGGCCTGGTGGGGTAATGTTTCTTGTATTACTGACGGACACTTAGGCTAAGTTTACCCTGCAAGGTTAATTTCTTATTCCGATTTCTGTTCAGATCAATTTTTTTGTATCGCTGTTTACATTGTTGTTTTTAATGTCTCCAATATCAGAACCGATCACAGCGCAAAAGAACAAATTCTACGCAAATCTCACACCGTTTTGTCATTTATCTTTAATAAAAGCATATATTGAAGTGCGTATGGATGCAAAGCTGGAGTCAAATGTTTTTATATAGTGCATCCCTAATGTATATGATCCTATTGTAGCATAAATATTAAATATGATTTCTTTGTGCAGATTTCCATCGTACATGTTTCTTGGAATTGGGCAGGTCAGACCGAATTTCCAATTAGTTAATAGTTTCTTTAAATTTTAGAGTTTGGCTTTTTTAATGTAAGTTTTCTATGTTTTTTTTTTTTTTTTACTTCTCAGATGGCTTGCACAATTGTCATTCTTTATTTAGCCAAAATGTGCAAAGTTGTTTCTTTTCAGGACTTTGACCAGAGCTTGCACAAAAAGGTAATGACTTATATAAATACTTACTTAAGATCAGATATAAAAAGAACAAATCTATAACAGATCATCTTTGTTATCTTGTGCAGTCCAGTGAACTTATATATATATATATATATATGATATATATATATTATTAAACGTTTACCTTTACAATAAATTAAACAGGTTAATTTTTTAACTATTTTTAACTATTGTATTTAACAAACCCTGTAAAATCATCCTAAAAACCTTTAAATACAGATTTCCTTCCATAAACTGTTATTTAGTATTTTTTAGTATTATTTTTTTCATAGATAAGTGTAATAATTGACTTTGGTAAAATACTAAAGAGTTTGTTGCAAAGTATGAAATTCTTCTTCTTATTTGTGATGTTTAATTAATGATTGAATTGTGAGACTGGTTCATGTTATCACCCATATTATAGCAGGATCTTTTCTCACTAGCCTTTTTTTGTAATTAATAAAAAACCTAAAAGGTAAAGAAACACAACATCAGCATCCTCTCACCTAAAGAATTAGAAGTCTAGAAATCTAGAAATTGTTAGTAAACAAATTAATCAACACCTCCTGACCAGATTAGAGGATTGAATAACAATATAACATTAAATGGGTTTGTTTTATTTTTAAAATGTGAAATATTAATACAGTAAAAATACTAAGCTATAAGAAAATACTACACTATTAAATGTTTAGTAAAATATTTAACTTGCTAACTTGCCACATCATAAATCCATTGCAGATGTTTTTGTTATTGTTAAAAATTATAATAAAAATGTTAATTAAATTCAAAAGTCAATTGAGTCACCGATTGCTTTGCTAACAATGACTGAATTTATCTTTCTTCTCTTTCCAGATGTTTCCTTTGCCATTACTTTATGTCGGCAATCACATAACAGGTCTGGGAAGCACAAAAAAATTAAGGTGAGGATTTGCTCATTTAGTCTTAGTAAAATTAGCCACTAATGTCCGAGGAGGTCTGGAGTGGAGTCCAGTTCATCCTAATGCTGTTCTGTGGTGTTGAGGTCCGGGCTCTGTGCAGAACATTTCCGTTCCTCCAAAAGACCATAACACACCATGTCAGCAAAGTCACATATATGATACAAGATTCATTTAAACCAGAATCAGAGTCAGAGTCTGAGCTGTTAACGGCTTTCTGATTTTACTTAGAAATAGAAGGGTAAAAGATTTTGGCTTCTCCTTTACTTTACCATTGTTCTCTAGAATCTCCCATTTTTCTTTTGATAGAACGCTGAGAATTCTCACACACATTTTGAGCAGGACGATATTTGCAAAGCTTCGCCTGTTTGTTTGCCCTCATTTTATTTTTAAAGCACTTTATTACACTCACATGGCATGGTAGTAAAGTAAAGAATCACTCTAAGGATCATGATGATATTTGTCTATTTTTTGTCAAGCTATAGTTTAAGGCGTTGTCCTGGTTGAAGGCCTTAAAGGCTTGTGGAAAATATAGAGATTTGAAAGTAAATATTATAAATGTCTTTATTTGTCACATATATTTTACATCACAGTAAAATTGTTTTTTCGCATATCCCATCTTAGTAAATTGGGGGTCAGAGCGCAGGGTCAGCTATGATTCAGTGACCCTGGAGCAGGAAGAGTTAAGGGTCTTGCTCAAGGACCCAACAGTGGCTGGCTGGCGCTGGTGGCACTTAAGGTCTTTAGATCAACAACCTGGCGCCTTAACCATTTAAGCCACCACTGGTGGCTTGGCTCAGCTTGGCTAATTGTACCATCTCTGGAGAGCTTCTTTAAGTCCCTTATGTGTCGAAGGTGGTAAAACTGCCGACATGCCTTCTTCACCAGGGTGTTCATGTAAAAGTACCATAACAAGTCCTGCTTGATATAAACACAAAGGTCCGATTGTCCACTTAACTGCATTTGAATGGCATTTTAACAAAGGGAACGACTTTTTTATATATAATTTCCTTTCCTACTGTCCAGTTGGCACAGGGTTTTGAGTAGCAGGTGCATGATGGCATCATTTGGCTCATTTTTTTAGAAGACACAACAGTCCTTTACAGTCTTAAAACTTAACCCTAGTCAATGATATATTTTGGTTCAGCACTGACTTTTTCTGGCCTCTGTGTGTTTTAGCTTACCCATGTTCACTGTGCTCAGAAAATTCACTATTGTACTGACAATGGTTATGGAAGCAAAAATCCTGAGGTACGTGTCATATATCAAATGGAATTTCTATTATATAACGTTTTTTCATATATAATTAATAACATTAAATATACTGGCACTTTCTTACCTTCTTCATGTAAAGCTGAAAGTATATATAACATCTAAGAGATTTATGTAGAACTCTGGTTCTTTTAGCATGCTGGCTATAACACTTATGACTGATCCTACAGAAAATCTTTTTCACCCCAGCTGACGTGCAGTGTGGTGGCCATCGTGTTCGGCGCATTAATCGCTGCCAGGTACAGTATCCCATTCGCACAACTAAATATTTTAGCAATACACCAGCCAAGATAACTGTTTTTATGCCCAACTGGCCACCAGTGAGGATTGCCCTGCATACCCTATTGCAGCCCAACAAGTTTGGGAACTGGGAATATAGGAAAGCCCAAAGTGCAAAGTGCACCCCCACATGTATGTTAGGCCAGTCCTTCCAGGGAAGTGGTGGCTTAGTGGTTAAGGTGTTAATCTGATACCAGAAAGACCAGGGTTTTATTTCCAGCACCACCAAGCCACCACTGCTGGGCCCCTGAGTAAGGCCCTTAACCCTGAATTGCTCTGTAAGTCGCTCTGGATAAGGTCGTCTGCCAAATGCTGCAAATGTAAATCTAATGCGATCTCATTGGTTAAGAGAGGCTGAGAACCACATCACCAAACAGCATATAATCACATGAACTACTTTATATAAGAATTACTGGGATACTAATATGCCATAAAAAATACTATGTGCACAAGGTGAGAGAAAATACACATAACAATGGATAATGTCAAATGTCTTGTGAATTTGTTAATAGTCTCGGACATGTTTGTGCAAATGTCCCTGCTGGTATGGAGGTATTAAATGATTACTAATTTGCATAGAGGAAATTTTAATACATTTGAATATTTCTTCCTTATAGTTCTGACCTGGCGTTTGAAGCAGAGGGATATGCTTTCGTTCTGCTTAATGACTGCTTCACAGCCGCCAATGGTGTGTACACAAAACAGAAAATAGGAATAGAGGTATAAACCTTAATTCAATTACACTTTTCTGTGTGAAGTTTACATATTCTCCCTGTGGGTTTACTCCGGGTTCTCCAGTTTCCTTCTACAGTCCAAAAACATGTATGTTAGATTGATTGGTTCTAAATTGCTCATAGGAGTAAGTGTGAGTGTGTGTGTGGCGCTGTGATGGACTGGCGACCTTCTGGGAAAGACTCCAACAGATCCCTGGGTATTAGGGGGTATAGGTGGATGAATGAAGGAAATTGTGGAAAGTTCCCAGCTCCAGCAAGCCACCACTGCTGGGTCCCTAAGCAAGGCCCTTAACGCCTAAATTGCTTAGATGTGTAAATGAAATAAATGTAAGTCGCTCTGGATAAAAGAGTCTGCCAAATGCTGGGTTATTTTCGGTTTGCAGCAATTCTAACTTGGCTAGATATTTATTGTTCTCATCAAGTTTACTGTAAATACAATAACACTTCTATTGTTCAGAAA
This sequence comes from Bagarius yarrelli, assembly GCA_005784505.1. Lineage (NCBI taxonomy): Eukaryota > Metazoa > Chordata > Actinopteri > Siluriformes > Sisoridae > Bagarius > Bagarius yarrelli. The sequence goes on from VCAZ01000147.1 coordinate 816,523, forward strand.
GTTTTTTGTTTTTTGTTCGCTAACCTGAAGTTAGCGCTTTGACTGAACATTGAATTTGTTTTTTACCTCTGCTGATAAACATTTTACCCTTCTTCAAAAAGGGCTTGGGCAAGTATGGAGTTTTGTTCTACAATGCGTTCATCATCATAATTCCCACTATTTTTGCAAGTGTCTACACTGGAGATTTAGAGAAGGTATGTACATAAACTAAATAAAAGAATAAAGGATGAGTTAAATACAACTTTTCTTAAACAAAATAAGAATTCTCAGGGCTGTATTAAATAAATAAACTGAATTTAGTATTGCTTTTCCCTTTTAGGCCGTTTCTTTTAAAGGATGGGTATCACTGTGGTTCATTTTCTATTTTCTTTTGTCGTGTGTTATGGGGTAAGTCTGAAGTAATACATAGAAAAAGCCTTCTGAGTGTCTTAAATAACTTTTAAAATAACTTTTATTATATAACATATTATTTTTACAGATTTATTTTGATGTACTCCATTGTTCTATGCAGTCATCACAACAGTGCCTTAACCACTACAGTAATCGGTGCTATTAAGGTTTGGAGTGTTTAGTGTTAATTTACGACTTTTTTGGATTAACTATTTTTGTAAGGTAAATGTTTTAAGTATGTTTCAATACTTTATAGTCAATATATTATAACAATCACCATTATCATTGTTATCCTAGTGGATAAAACTTGGATTTCTAGAGAGGAAACGGTAGCACAGTGGTTAAGGTGTTGGCCTGCTAACCAGGGTTCGATTCCCAGCACCACCAACTTTACCACTGTTGGGCCCCTGTGCAAGGCCCTTAACGCCTAATTGCTTAGAAGAGACGAATGTAAGGCGCTCTGGAAAAGGGCGTCTGCCAAATGCCATAAATGTAAATGTAAATGTAGCGTCCAACCAAATTACTAGTGATTTCTGACTTTGATTAGACAATTTCTTCTATTTATGATTCGATGTCATCAGTGTGTGTCGACCAAACCCGCCTCAATCCATTTTTTTATATTTCTCTCTTTTGTCTCTAAAAAAACTAGAAAAGTGTAACTGAGTAAATGCTGAAAAATATCCTAGTAACTGAGACTTAAAAATCATTGATTCTGGAACAATTTACTGATAATGACGATTCCTGGCTTAACATTGGATCAAACATGAAATTATACAAACTATATTATAATATTTAATAATATAGACCAGGAAAAATATTAGTGATTTTATACAGTGAATCATAAACAATCGCTAATGAACAACTGAATGTGACACGTTCTGAAATGGTGAACCTGTAGAACCGCAATAGAGCAACATTCTTACTATAAAAACAGGATTTATGTCCATTATTTCATTAAATCGCAACCTTTTCAAAGGTAACAATCACAAGTCATATTATTATAACTATAAATGTACTTTTTATTTATGCATAAACACCTAAACACATTTTACTGCACACACACATCTATTTTTGGTCCTGAAAGTGAGGAAAATTACATTTATTCCATTTTGGTTTAGAAGGAGGGCAAGATTTAAAAAGTGACTCGGGTTTGGTTGACACACACTGATGACATCAGATGGTTAATCGAAAAGTTGATTCAGGATCACATCCTATTTTCCAAAATAAAAATCATGTTAAGACTCTACGTGTGTTTGGGTTGTTTCTGTACAGTTGTGGGTCTGTACACTGTTAATATATCTGTTATTTTTGGGGGGTTTTACCCTGTTCTTTTGGTAGAATGTTGCTGTAGCCTACATTGGAATGTTCATTGGAGGGGACTATGCATTTTCCTGGCCCAATTTCGTCGGACTGAATATATGGTAAGAATAAAATGCATACAATGAACGACTATATTTTGTTCTTCATTTAACTTTTTTTTCTCTGTTTAGTATATCTGGTGGTTTGGTCTATTCATACCTGACGTTTCAAAACCCCGGCAGCTCCTCACAGCATACAGCAGATCAAGATCAGGGAAAAAGCCAGTCATGTTGTTGAGAAGCCTAATAATATTTTTGAGAAAAGACTATTTTTTATAACTGTTTTTTTTTTTTAATTTATAAATATTTTCAGTAACTACTGAAGTTGTGTTTATTATATTTCGACCCTTAATAGTGTATTTTATAACAGTGACTCTGAGGTTAATGTGCCAAATGTCATGTTTAAGAGAGATGTGTCTGTACTTGTATAATATCATATAATTAATACAACCCTTTAAAAATGCAGGGATGCACGATATGAAAACTTTTTAATGATAACAGATAATTAAGTCCTTTTTATGGCCAATAAACTGATAAAACTAAAAATGAAATCATTTTTAGAGTCAGGACTGAAGACTAAAATATAGTAGTTATGGTCGAATTATAATAACTGAGTCTTCAGTTCTGACTCTAAAAATGATTATACTTTTGTGTAAAACACCAGGAATAATTCATTGTAAATTTCGATTCAATTTTTAATTCATTCAAATTTAATTAAATCACATTTGTAGTTAAAATTAAACACCTGCCAGTTTTATTAAAAAAACAATCCAAATATTATTAACCGGACCAATGCATTTACTTTCCGTCTGACTTGATCATATAAATTCCAGTTGAGCAGGAACACCACCCAATCTGGGAACCCTGGCTGTAATCACCTGCGCTCGGAAAACTAAAGAACCTCTGATAAATTAGACTGATTGATTGATTTACCAGCAAGCGAACTTTATTGGATCATTTTATCAGAGTTTATTAATTTATTGGAGCAATAAAGATTACGGCAATTTTTACCCATATCGCCCATTTACCCATATGCATTTCTCTATCCATATTTCGATATCACTGTCACACACATGCTTTGTATTAGATAATTAAATGTGAAAACAGAAATTGGGGAAATATCTATCTGGTTAGGGTTTTTGGACTGCTGATCGAAAGATCATAGGTTTAATCTCCAACACAACTAAGCTACCACTGGTGGGCCCCCAAGCAAGGCAGGCCGGGGTTCTGCAGAGTTTAGCCCCAACTTGTCTCCACACTTGGAATATACCAAGCAAAATCTTGATTAGTTGGTTCAGGTGTGTTTGATGAGGGTTGGAACTAAACTTTGCAGGACACCCCGAACCTCCAGGACCGGGATTTCCCACCCCTGGGCTAACTGTTCAGTTGGATTTGTTTTAGATGCTTTGGATAAGTGCATCTCCCAAATGCTGTAATTGTAAACCTGCAACAGTACCAACAGAAAAAAAGACTATAAAAATGGCCAGTAAAAGCTACAAATAAAGTGATGTTCTCTGTCTAATCAAGACTGTGTAGATCTGTTTTACAGTCTAATCTTCCCAGCAATAAAAACAGAAGTGTTTGTCCTAGAAAAAGCATTTCCAAAGCCGGACTTCCTGTGTATTTTGTACTGATTTGTGTCTTTTATGGTTTAATAAAATGGATTGAAATGAGCTTTGGTTTACTTTTATCACACAGCTGCAGGCAGTGTTTTACGTTTTGCAGTTTATAGTAATGGGATGAGTAATAAAATCAAACATTATCATCCAAACCAAGTCAATCAGATATTATGTTATTATTTTTGAGCATTAAAATTAAGGCTGTAAGATGTGTTTGCATATGTAAACTTGGTGCTTCAAATTAATAAAATTAACATTTTTACTTTTTTAATTGTGTCGACTCGTAATACAGACCAAACACACTACAATTTACTTTACTATATTAATACTATAAAATGAAAAGAAAAAAGTGCCTGAGCTGGGCCGGCTGTTTCATTTTCATCTTAGAATTTCTTCGATTGTGTGAAGCTGCTAGCTTCACCAGTGTAGAAAGTGCCAAACAAATAAAATAAAATTGAATTAAATCTAAATATGGTAAAAAACTGGAAGATTATAATATTGCCTGAATTTGTGTGTATTAGTCAGTCATTCAGTCATTAACCGTTTTGAACATTTAAAAAAAATATTTGTGTTTATATTGACTCGATATGTCTTTTTTTATAACCCAAGTAAGAAAATTAGTACAATATTTTTGCGATTCCATCATTTGATTAGTTTTTACATTTTATCTCCTCAGCCATACCACCCGCAAAAATTGCCCATCCGGGATATCTATCTGCCCACCCTTCTGTGGTTAACCAAGAACCAGGGCTTGTTCCGGAGTGGTGAATCCTGTCTGTTTAAAATAATTTTCTTACTTTAAACAAAGAAACAGCTTTTTTTATTGCCGTGCGTGGAATGTGAGAAGACGGGTTCCAGTCAGTCATTTAAGATTTTTATTGAAAACCAGCAGTAACCAGGACAATCCAATCAAATACCTGCTTTGTACTTTTACACTGTCCTTTCACAAACATCTGTTTTCCATGTTACAGACTGAACAACTTGATTTACATTCTGTGTCATGCACACACACACACCCAGACACACAAAAAAATAATCACAAAGGATGATTCTGAGAATTTAACTTAGTACTCATACATGTTTCCAAATGACTCGGTGGAATATATTATTCATTTATATACAAACATATAAGAAAACAATTTTAAAAAAAATTAAGGTGTTTATAAAAATCTGTTTTTGTTTTAGACGTTCAAGTGTAAAAAAAATGTTCCAGTTTTAGATTTTGACACCAAATTAGCGCTTGGAGTTGTAAGTCAACTGAACTGGAGCAACCGATTTTACTATTTGGAGGGAAAAAAAGTCAAATGATGGCAACAATTTGGGAAATAAAAAAAACCCCAAAAACAAATGTAGTGTTTAACTGTCGATGTCATCCAAAATTAGAAGGAAAATAAAATCTCGACTCTTCTTATCGGTAAAACAAGTGCTGTCTGTTGATTTTAAGTGGAAAATCTTTCTCCAGTCACACTTTAAAAGCTGACATAACCATTAACCAGGATCCCACTGACAAACTGCTTTATGACCATAAAACATCAGCTGCTATAAGCTAATATATGCTGGCATGTTGAAAAGTATACAGAGTATTTGTGTAGTTTTACCAAGCGTGTGTTAGTTATTGTGTTATTGTGTGGAGTATAACATACCTATGACATCGCAGTGGAGTAAATGTGTGTAAGTAAATGCTCGACTGTTGTGTTAACTCATCACTGAACGCTGCCTCTCCTCTCACACCATGCCAACGCTGGGCTCTCCTGACTAATCGGCTTATTCGCAAACCACATGACAAGTGCTGCATCTTTATGCCCTCCAAATCACAAACACCACGCACACACAAACACACACACACACCCACCCCCCACATCCATCTATGTACACGAGAGAAACATGCTCAATTCCACATGCAACTGAAAGAGAAAAACTCGTTAACATAACAAAAGTGCCTGACAAAATCCAAACAAAACACAAAGGGATGGTTTTTCTCTTCGATAAGCCGAAAACTTACTTCATATGAACAAATCTACAATAGTAGCAGCCTAAGGTTAAAACTGAAAGCAATAATAAGGTGCTTTTTAGCTTATGCCAGAAATCCTAGGGTTGCAAACGTGGTAAATTTGCTTGGCTTCATCGTTTCTAAACAAAAGGTAAAACTATTTCATGTTTGAATGTAAGCTAGAATTCACTCATCGATATGCAACCCCAGGGTTTAGTTTATGGAGACAGGTTGTTAGCCAGCTCAATAAGAGCCAGTGCTCCATGGAGGCGCTCTCTCTGCTCCTGCAGGCGTCGCCGAGCAGCTCCTCCTCCTCCTCCCCCGCCATTGTTTTTTCCCTCATCCTGCTCTTCCTCTTCACCTTCATCAGATGGAAGAAAGTCCATGGGGTCCTGCTGCTCCTGATCCTCCACCATCACCTTGTTCAGGGTTTTTCCTTTACTTGGCACGGGGGTTCGCTGCTCACGCATCTGCCAGTACCTGGAAACAAAACTTCACTTAGTACAGTGTCTTTCCACCGGTAAGTAATTTGCACCAAGGAGGTCTTTTCGTTAGGTAAACCCGCTCTACACCACCTGACTGCTGTTCAATTTTGCCATGTATAGAACCACATATTATTGGATGGTTGGATTTCTTTTTTAGACAGATTCCACTGCTAGATCCTCGTGCAAGACCCTTAACCCTCCCGCTGCTTTAGAGGGGCTGTATCATGGCTTATATTGCTCTTCAATTGCATTTTCCTTAGCTAGCAGTTAAAAAAATTAACTGTGCCAGGATGTATATGTGACAAAAATACAGGCTTCTTATTTATATTTTAGGGCATTTTTTGCCTTTGATAGGGCAGAGGGACCGGAAAGGACCAGAGCCAGAATTGAACCCCGGAGCGCAACTGCGCATGTGGGTGCTGGCGCCTTAACACACTTCACCATGGGCCGCCCAGGCTTCTTATTTTTACCTGAGAACAGCAGTGTCTGAATTGGGCACAACAGAGATGCGGAATCACTCTTTGGTGATGGACAGCAAACCGATTAAAAAAAAACATCGATTTACCTACACGAAGAGACCAACATGGCAGATTCAACTAATAAACTAGTCATTGCGTCTAGAATTGGGGTAAAACTTTTCGGTTAGTTAGTTGTTACCCTGCAATGTAATTTGTAACTAACATATTCTCTAAGTCTTACTTTGTTAGCCACTCAGCGACAGCCTTGTTGTCAGCCCCTTGTGACTTTCCAGGTTCACCATTGGGCTCCTCTCTCTTTAGTCTTGCGTATGGGTGCTTAGGGCAGTGCCGGTTAGCATGAGTGAAACGGCTACCACAGCCTAAGGAAAGTAGCGGAAAAATATGTTTCTGTAGAGTTTTACAGTTTATATGTATTTTTAAAAAAACAGCTGTACTATGACTATTTCCTGCACAAACCTAAAATTAATTCATTCTAGTATTTAAACACGTCTCCATATTGGTTGCTATAATTGAAATTCCTTTTAAGTGATATTTTTTCTGGTTGTTTCTATTACCTTTTTCTGAGCAAACAAAAGGCTTCTCTCCGGTATGGAGTCGCTGGTGGGTTTTCAGCTGGCCGCTTTGGACGAAGGCTTTTCCACAGTCTGGATAATCACACAGGTATGGCCTCTCACCTGAGACAAGGAAGTTAATGGAGGACTTATTAATACAGCTACTCTGTTTGCAGATGTTAATGTAGCTCAGTAGAGGGTAACTTACCTGTGTGTGTGCGTTTGTGTGCCTGCAGTGATTTCTCCCGCGGAAAAACACGGTTGCAGACGTTGCAGCGGATGCGGCTAGTGGAGTTCTCACCTTCACTGATGAGCTCACGCACGGTTTCGGCACGTGGCCGACCACGGCGGATCCCATCCTAAAAAAAAAAGCCAAGTCAAACAGATGTGACATGAGTCTTGCTGAACTTGAAAGGTAGCGTTCGGGGCTGCACAATATATCGATTCAGCATTGAATTCTCAAAAGACGCAGTATGTAAGAAACGTGCGTGTGATTCGTAGATTGATTGGAAGGTTTTATGTCTGTTACTGTGTAGAAACAATAATCTTTTTAGCTTTAACACTATTTTATTTGCATCTTAGTTCTATTGTAAGGGCCAGCACCGTGGCTTAGTAGTCCGCATTGTTGCCTCACAGCAAAAAGGTCCCGGGTTGTTTTCCCCGTGCTTGTGTGGGTTTACTCCTGGTACTCCGGTTTCCTCCCACAGTCCAAAAACATGCATGTTAGATTGATTGGTTATTCTAAAATTGCCCATAGAATGGACTGGCGACATCCAGGGTGTCCCCCTCCCGCCTCCGAATTAGGGAATAAATGGGTATAAAAGATAAATGAATGAATGAATAAATGTTCTATTGTATTTATCTATGATTATAATTTGCGTATAAATTTATGCTCTATTCACACTCCTACAAAATCACCAAGATTGTTTGAAAATATCGCAATTGATATTGCAGAAGAACAAAATATCGCAATGTCAGGTTATTATTCACTATCGCCCAGCCCTACTACAGTTTAGTCATTTTACACACAAATTCTAATCAACAGTCTGATCTAAATCATGCATGAAACGGTTTTCATTATAAATGAGACACGTAGCATATTTATGAGTGTATGAATGTTCACTTGTTGCACATCAGCCATAAAACACTGACTTTATTCAGACAGACGTGACGTTTCTTTCCCACATTAAAACATCAGAAAAAAACATTGGATTATGTTAAGATTTTATTTATTTATTTTTTTTTTACTAATCTGTCTTCAATGATTGCGAGGGGGTTTTTTTGGCGCGCAGATGTGACGTCACTGTGAGGGCCAGCTGCCCTCAGCCGGAAGCGAAGTTTAAAATCCATCACGTTTTCACTAAACGGCGGGCGTTTTATACATTTCCTGTTTTAATGTTTTTTTTTCTACTTTAACGCGTTACATCATTAACGTTACCGAATTAAATGTAACACTGTTTGCTACAAAGTTTCTTTAATGCGTGACTTCAACTACAAAGATACAAAGTTTCCATACAATTCGCTTATTCCTTTGTCTTTACATTGTAACTAACGCACTACACATTTAATTATAATACTGCGGAAGGTTTTTGCGCCATTATTTTATTTTATTTTTTTAGAATAAAGCACATAAGGTTAAGCAAATAAACTAAAACAGATAGTTACTATTTTGTTCTAATGACCCAAAGTGAAGAATAATAATGTTACTACCTTCAGGTGATCAGCGCAGGACGGGATGTCAGTTTCGGTAGCAGCGCTGCTGTTTCTCGGGGGTGAAGCGGTTCCATTGCCTGATCCGGGGCTCAGCGTTACATTGTGCGCGTTTTCTCCCCATCTCCAAGGATAAACCATAAAATCACTGAAACCGGGACTGGTGGGCATCCCAGGATCCACAGCTTTCGGCTTGATGGGAGTTGTCTTGATCACAGAAACCAGCACTCTTTTAGGAGAATCGTTGCAAAAAATCACCTGAGGATTTTTGGCGTCTGTCATCATGGAAAAAAAATATCTTCTAAAGAAAAATCTTGATAAAATATTTTGGGAACCTCTGGCGAATATCAACGTGCCATATAAAAGTATCCAGTGGCAGGGAAAAAACGTGCAATTCTTCACAAGTCGCGCAATTTAGGTTAATTTTCGCGCAAACTATATAAGTCGATTCTGAAATAAAATCTTCATTTCTAATTAAAAAAAAAGACGCATAAAAACTTTTTTAACGATTCAGTAAAACTAGGTACTTTCCGCTACACCCGCCGTGGTACTCGCTCCAGTCAGCCGACCCTAGCACACTTTTTCCCGCGTTAGAAATCGCGCCTGAGCGGACTCAGCCAATCAGAGACAAGAATATTAAAACCCGCTCGCTGAAAACCAAATAAACCACCAATCACACAGTCGGGGAACTGTTAACGACATGTACACTATCCAATGAAACAGTTTTTGAGTTTTTTTTGCACGGAATCGTCTAGAAACTTTCACCCAATCAATTTTAAACATTTAGAGCGCGCTTCTTATGACGGACAAGAGCGTGAGCCAATCCCCGCGCTGCTTCAAACGGACGGGCGCTGCAGTTTTAACGGATCCCGCGCGCGCTGTTTACACTTCTGCTTTTTGAGGTGATTTAAAGGGAAAGTGAGTCATTGCTCGGAGGCGGGAAAGTTACGTCATCAAAAAAACCGCCAAAAAGTTAAATGTAACACAGATGTCGTTTTGTTTTGTTGGGTTTTTTTGCCTGTTTGTTTTACATACACGTCATAGTTACTTTTTATGCTTAGCAGGTTATCAAACATGGTGTTGGTAATAAATTACAAGCAGTTTCAGATAATCATATCATTAAAATAAATCACCATTTATGTAAAATAAAGAACCTTTTGTTAAGCACTGCATTGTGTTGGGCCCCAGATTCACAAAAGTGATAGTGATTACACAATAAATGTTTTATATGATTACACTAATGTTTAATCCACTATTTACACAGAGTTTTTGTCTATTAAAATGTATTAGGAGATTCCAATTCATGTTTAAACTGATTTTACCCGGTATTATTATTAATATACACGAGGTGGGCATGCGTAATAGGTTACACAGGGGCAAACTTAATGATTCGGGGGCCTTTAGCATGGAGTGCAGTCAGGGGCAGTAAGTCAGTCCCAGTAAGTCCCAGTTTATTCTTATTTCGTAGTGTTTCTCCTGCTGCACTGCTTCCAGTACGTGTATGTGGATAGTAGATTTTTTTGTCCAATCAGATTTCAGTTTCTATGTGCTGCCATGTTAATCTAATCTGCCCAAAGTCTTCAGAATCAGTAGCGCTGCCCATGGAACTTAAACTATATTAGCAGTGGCAGATTGATAATCGGTTAATATTATTACAGACAATCAAATGTCTAAACTGTATCATCTTTTAATTTTGGGTGTTTTTGTGATGCTATATTAATGAATAGATAAATACTGAGGCTGCAAATTGGAGGAACTGCTGTACCATGTTGGCCCTCTCCGAACAAACTTACAGCGTTCTTTAACAAATGTCTTGGCCAGAAAGCAGGATCGTCACTCATTCAGAATGTTTGTGTGTTGTTTAGGAGCTGCACTGACTGTGTTGGTTATCAGTAAAGTTTGGGTAAAAAAAGTAGAGACTTTCCAGAAGATTGGCCACATTCTTTTTTGTCTCCGCTGGAGTAGCTATATTTTCATTTATATATTTTTTTACTGAATATTCATATATATATATATATATATATATATATATATATATATATATATATATATATATATATATATATATATATATATATATATATATATATATATATATATATATATATATATATATATATGGGCTAATTTTAGTTCCAGAACCTAGTTGATTATAGTTTGGTTGATGGGTCCCTTAACCAGGAGAACACTTGAAACCGGGACTCTTCTGGGCTCTCTCACACACACACACACACACACACACAAGAACTCCTGAACATTTCACTACACACACAACCACACTTTAAATTTCACTATAGTCACTTTATCCACCGGTCAATTTGTTACCACATTCTTATATACACACACTATGTTTTTATTTATTCTATTTTTTGGTATATTCTAATGTAATTTTTTTGTATTTACTATTTATTTTATTAATATTCTTTCTTTTATCCCTTTTCTAGATCAGAGATTCATAAAGGACAATTTACTATGTTGTACTGTATATAATCATGTATGTGAGAAAAAAAATGGGAATTAAAATAATAATTACTCTCTAAAAAGTATTGGATTATTTGTTGCTAATTACTTTATGAAGACAGCAGTCCAAATATGAACCCAAAACTGCACTTCTAATTTGTAAAAAAATCTTTAATTACCCCAGAAGTCACATTCCTTAAATTACAGAACACTTCAAATGCATCCCTTCCTTTTCCCAGATGTTAGAATTACATTACTTAGTAATTAATTACACCCCATACTGTAAAACGGTGATTCAGATTGACGTTGGATTGTTTTACTTTCATGCTAATGCAGATCTTCATTTCACAGTTGCGGCAGTGTTGCTCTGCACGTTGCATGTTTTACCTTTGTCCACATAGAGTTACTTCTACCAGTTAAAACCACCAATTTGAGAGACTGGCATCTCGTTTGGGTTACTAAAGATGATAAAATAATAAAAAAAAAAAAAAGGACATGACTCTGATTTTTAACTAACCAAGCTTTATAGAACATGATATAAATGAGATAAAACATGATGTACTCAGGAAATTGAACGCATAATTAGGAAAATGAATAAACCGGAAAAAAAAAGTATTTTACAGTATTTACAGGTATTATTGTACAACAGCTCTTTTAGATGCATTATATTTATACACACACAGTATTTACCCAATACTGAGAAAAACAGCTTATTAAAAAAATACAAAAAGATTAGTAAAAAAAATCAAATAAAAATTAGACCAATGACATGGTTACAGTCTACAGGAACACTGGATGCAATAAAAAGGGAAAAAAAAAAAAATCCTTATTTCACATAGAAGTACACCCCCATCCCATGTTCTGACAAAGTCTTTTGTAGGTAAAATTATCCAAGCTTGGCAATACAATCTGTTTCTTTTAATTAAAATACAGGAATAACGTACATTAAAACTTTCTAAAAAATAAAATAAAATAAATCAGGTTTTTAAGAAGTTACTTGCACTTGTGTTTTCCGAGGACCTCCATTGTTAACGCAGTAACGGAGCTCTAGCTTTAGAGACTGCTGGACTGTAGAGAAAGAGAAATGTTCAATTAACAACCCAACAAAAGAAAAACAAAGATTACATCCTGAAGATGTATTAAAAAGTTGAGAACTGTGAGAAAGAGCAAAAGAGCTGAAATACCAGAGTCTTGTAAAGCGCATTGTTTGCAACGAGTGCAGCTTTTTCCTTTTTCCGCTGGACGCAGTTCTTCTGTTACAAGTAGGATGTTAAAGCAAAATAAAATAAAAATAAGTATCTAATACAGATGTTAACTACAAATTTATGCTTTAATCACTATTACGGAGCACTTTGATTAGGGAAGCATAATCAAACAGAGGGACAGTCATTTGCTGAGCATATAAATTCCAGGACACAGCTGGACACAGCGGTACAAGCTGTACACATGGGCTAGATTACACTTATAAAACCAATCAAAAGCAATTGATTAGATAAAATCTCTCTGTACTGCAAAGGCTAATTCAGCACAGTTTAGTCCTATTAAACATTTACACCTTTATTACAACCCAAACCTCACTATTACCAGATCTCTGCAAGATTAACCCTTTCATTTCATTAATTAAAGTGTCCATTTCTCTTTATTTAAACCTGTATATGAAACTACATAGCAACCTGTTGGAACTCCAATTTAATATGCTGAAAATTATATTTAAAGAACATTTTAATGCAGACTGTATGTGCCGATTAAAACGACACATGGAGCCAGAATAACACACCATATCCCTTTTACACGCTGTTGATCATACGTCCTTTTTAATTAAGTACGCTTAGGTTTTCTTCCATCACCTTGACGCAGGTAAAAGACTGGATGGGAATTTTGGTTATGCAGACCGGTGGTGCCTGGTGTTCATCCTAAATCCGTGGTGTCGACCTGAGGAATTTGGTTGTCTTAAAGGTTGAATCTGAACTCAACAGGATTTCAGCCTTACAGGAACTGAGCTCGACACCCATGTTTTATATAGTTTCTCTGCCCTCGAACCACAAAGTCAATTACTGGAATAATTAGCGAAATGCAAAATCAGATTGAGCAGGGCTATAAGGAGCAAGTGTTCTAAGGGCAAGCAGACAAAACCTCCAAAAAAAGTCATGAGGGAGGTCAAGCACAGAAAAAAGAAACGGTAGCTAAATGATAATTTTCGCTACTTAGACGTACTACATTGATTCTCAGTCTGTAAACAAACTTGAGAAAAAAAATATACGGGTCAGGCTGTAAACTGTTGATTGAGTTTTGGTTTCTATCTTTAGTCACAGAGTAAATCTTCTTTAGCTGTCCGCTTTTTGGGGTCGCCACAGCGAATCATCTGTCCCCATCTAACCCTTCTGCCTGGTAGCTTCATTTCTAACATCCTCCTACCAATATATTCACTATTCCTCTTAAGGGATAGTCACCTTAACCTGGCTTCCTTGACTTTTTCCCCAAAACATCTAACATGAACCTCCCCGTCTCCTGATGAACTTGTTCCTAATCTTGTCCAACCTCGTCACTCCCAAAGAAAACCTCAACATCTTCAGCTATGCTACCTGTCTCTTCCTAAACCATACATTATAGCTGGGCTTACCTCTGTCTCTAACCCATACATCATAGCTGGTCCCACCACTGTCTTCTACACCTTCCCCTTAATTCTAGCTAGTATTTTCCTGTCACACAGCACTCCTGACAAGTTTCTTCACCCATTCCAACCTGCTTGTACTCGCTTCTTCCCTTTTACACACTCTCCATAGTCACAGAATTAATAATATAATAATAATAATAATAATAATAATAATAATAATAAAAAAAAAAAAAATCACCCGACACACAGTTCTTTCCTTTAACTATTACAGGTGAAATGGCTAAAGACTGGCCTGTTCTGAATTGCCGAACACTTTAAACCACTTCATGTAAACTCTTACCTTCTTTCTCTGTTGCAGCTTAGTGAGGTTCTTGTTCGTTTTTTAACATCCTCAGTATCTGATGGACTGCGCAGTTTAACGGATTTACAACTCTGCACGCTGGATTGCAGAATCATCCTGCATAAACAACAGAAAAACAACAACATCCAAACAATTAACCGGAATCCAGTAAAAACCGGGATGATATTCAGACCGTAACACACTTTACCATAGTGAGTGAAAGCTGACCTGTGCAGCCAGCTAGTGGAGTAAAAAGCTGAAAAAAAACCCCACCTCAGCTACCAAAGACTTTATTAACACGTATCTTAGATAACCACAAACAGGTTTCTCACGAGGTACTAAAAAACCAACAAGACAGAAACCTTTAAGAAGGAGTTCCTAATCCAAAGCTGTTACAGATTTCACCATGTTCCATGAACGAATATTAACAGGAACAGATAAAGATCTGAACAAGGAGAGAGAGAGAGAGAGAGACAGAGAGATGGATAAATGGATAGATAGATATAGAGCTAGATAGAGCGATAGCCAGACAGATAGGGAAAATAAAGTAATGCTGATTCCATATATAAAAATTAAAATGGCATCTTTTTCTGTTTTATAGCAAGAGTAATAATTTACAACCTGCTTATTAGGAAAAATATACAATAGCGTATCGATTCCTGTGTCATTTGTAAATGTCTAAAATCCATTTTTTTAAAACGTCTACGGATTTTTGTTTTCTGTTTATAGGAGAGTTTCTATTTTCAGGTCGTACATGTTACTGTGTAGGCGATCAGAGCTGTTCAGAATTGTTCATGTGACTTTTCGATTGTGTGTCTTTTTATGACGAACACAGGTTGGTAGAATTTTTCTGCCAGCTACCAACCAAAAAAAATGAATAAAAAAAATAAATAAATTCTTGTGCCTTTGTGAAACTGATTAACATTCTGAAAATAGGCAGCTAATCAACTTATTAAAAAAAAAAAAACAACCATTCTTAATACATGAACATACATTAACCCGATACTTTACATTGTGAAGTTATATCACATGTTAATTAATAAAAACAGGAGTAATTAGATGTTTTATACCTACAAAAGCCCAAATAGAATAGAAATAGTTTGCTGGAACGAAGTAAAAGCTTTTTGGTAGCTCTGCAGAGACGTATAGAGACACAGTTTTCTGTATCTTACCTCCAACCCCTATGTGGTGGAAGTGTTGGCTCAGTGGTTAAGTTGTCGGATGATACCAGAAAGACCGGGGTTCGATTCCCAGCACCACTAACCACCACTGTGGGCCCCTGAGCAAGGCCCTTAACCCCTAATTGCTCAGTTGTATAAATAGGTGATAAATGTAAGTCGCTCTGGATAAGGACGTCTACCAAATGTCTACCACACACACACTTAATATACAGTATATAATAGATAAGGAGAAGAGCTCACAGGCTATAAATAAACTAACCCCCCCCCAGTAAGATTCCTGACTGATTTCCTAAGAAACCATGATGAGATCAGAAAAGGTGGAATCATGGAGACAGAAGAGACATGAACACACTTACAGCATTCCAAGTCCAGAGAGGTGCAAGTGGTCTGACAGTTCACTTACAATCCCGACCTGCCTACACAGTAATGGAAGACGGAAGAGGGGAAGCCAAACAACAGCCACCACAGGACAAGGCTACAAAGTGAAGAAACCAGCATAGCTACCAGCCATCTAGACACGAGGGAGGGACAGTTTCAATACAACAAAATAAGAAGGAAGGAGAGACAAATATACGTCCATACAAAAGCCTTTGCTACTCTTTCCTCCACTGCAGACTAGACTAGGTTTTTTTTAATGCTGATAAATATAAATCTACACATTTTTAAGCAATTATTCAGTCATTTAATTATGTGGCAGCAGAACAATGCAAAAACCAGGCAGAGTTTTATTTCCTTTTACTTGTTTTGGGCTGCGAAGAATAATTTTGCATCTGTGGTGGGTTTAAAAAAAAAAAAAAAAAAAAAAAAAAAAAAAAAAAGCATACAGGCATGTACAAACCAGGACTGGTACCATACATACACACACACACACCATCAAAATACCACCATTGGTCAGCCCAGAATATAAAATCATGAGGTAATCATGAAAACATGGACACCTAAAAATTACATTTCAACATCCTTATCCAGACCGACTTACATTTATCTATTCATACAACTAAGCAATTAGGGGTTAAGGGCTCAGGGGCCCAGCAGGGACATCTTGGTAGTGCTGGGAATGGATCCCTGACCTTCCAATTGGATAAACAGACAGACAGAGATAGATAAACAGAAAAAGAGGTCGTTTACACTTATGTTTAAGTTTGCATTTAATTTTTATTTATGGAATCTATCTAACTCTATTTGTTTTTCACCAAGAATAATAATTTACAACCTTCTTATTAGGAAAAATACACAAAAGTGTAGCGATGCCTGTCTAATTTGTAAATGTCCAACACCTAAACCACCTAGGGATCAAATGTGATTGTTATTGTGATTCTTCTTGTCCACCTTAACGTTTGGTAACTAAAGGTTTGTATCTGTCTTTTTATGTGATGTTCTGCTGCCACGTGACCGAATGATTGGATAACTGCATAAATGAGCAGGTGTACAGGGGTTCCAATAAAAGTTAAGTGATTGGATGGCTGTGGTTTTCAGAAACACAGTTTAAAATAAATACCACACCGAAATAAAAATTTTATAAAACCTGGACAAATACAAGTTGATTGCGTCTGCAGTGCCGGGGGAAAAAGATGGACGTCTAAGACAGCTGTAGATATTTGAAGGCCATGCATTCATAGAATTAATATCTACCATTATTTTGAAGGTGAGTGCATGTTGAACATAGCCACAACACCGCAATACTTAAAAAAGCAGCATGCGACACTAATAAGTTTTATGTGGGGTAAAAATCTACGGTATTAATAAAAAAACAACAACAAAAAAAAACAAAACTTCTGGGCAATTCTAGCCCAAACCTAACAATCCAGCTTTCTCACTTACTTTACAGAGAGACCTGCTCTACGTTTGATAAAACACACAGCATTTCGTCTAATAATAAATAATAATAATAATAAAGCAAAAACTAAAAAAACCCAGTATTTTTAGAATTGCATCTTATACTTGCACTTGTTTTCTTCCATTTCAAACTGCATGAGATCAACGAGTAGATTTTTTATATAAATGACAAAATGTTGATTTTAAGCTAAAAATCTGCAGGATTCGATCCAAAACACACACCAAAGTTAAGAAGAAACACTACAGGAAATCACAGTCAGGATCTAACACACTGCAAGAGAATTTTCTGCACAAAGCTTTGATTTCTGCAGGACACCGAGATCTCACCCCTGATCTAAACATTAATAATAAAATGCTTCACTTCTGTAGTGTGGATTAATACTTCCAATCGTTCTTAAAAACACACACACACACAATAGTGTTATAGATGGGTTGATCTGATATTACACAACCGAAATCTAATAATAAAGACCATTTTTCTTTAACATGCACCTATTTTAATGCATTGTATCCCTTTAAAGCCCAATATATCATGATTATTATCGTTATACTCCATAAACCGTAACACAGAATACACAGTTTTAGCTTTTTACAGCCGAGTAACAAATTAACCCGACTGATTTCTCCATTAAACTACATTTGAGCATGTTAATGGAAATCACACACAATTAAAAAAAAAAAAGTTCAGATTTTGCAAGTTAGGTTATTATAAGCTGCCTTTTTAATATAAATTTACTACGACTTTATACATTTTATTTTTTATGGACAAATCTATAAAATTAGGAAGCCTTTTTGGATGATACTTTTAAGTAGGTTTGATGCTGATCTAAATTAGAGCTTTGTATGTTATTTGTCTTATGTCCCAAATCCAAAATTTGCAAATTAGGCAATAGTCTAACTGTTATCTTTATCCTAAAACACATTTTGATGGAACCAATTGACTAAAAATGCAATAAAGATGCGATTACTTGTAGATCGAATAGAAATACTTACGATAATGAACCGGTGGTTGTCCTGGACTGGCGTTTATTCTTCAGTTCTCTAAGTTTGTCACCCTGAGTAAGGCCGTTATGCTCCTCCTCCTCTTCCTCATCATCATCATCATCATCATAATACTGAAGAAAAGTTAAACATTCCTTCAACTCGGCAAATGTAATATTACAGTGCAAGTCTTAATATACAGTGCTGTGAAACGTATTCATACCCCTTAACCTTTTCACATTACACCCACAAACTTAAATGTTTTTTATTGAGATTTTATATAATGGACCAACACAAAGAGCACATAATTGTGAAGTGGAACGAAAATGATATACGGTTTTCAAACTTTTAAGCAAGTAAAAATAAAAAAGTGTGGTGTGTATTTGTTTCCAGCCGTCCTGCGTCAATACTTTGGAGACACCTTTTACTGCAATTACAGCTGCAGGTCTTTTGGGGTATGTGTCTACCAGCTTTGCACATCTAGAGACTGAAATTTTTGCCCATTCTTCTTTGCAAAATAGCTTAAGATCAGACAGATCGGATGGGAAGCGTCTGTAAACAGCAATTTTAAGTCTTGGCACAGATGCTGAATGGGGTTTAGGTCTGGACTTTGACTGGGTCGTTCTAACACAGGAACATTGATTGATCCAAACCCATTTATTGTAGCTTTTTTTTTTAAGGCACTGTAAGTCGTTAAATTTGTATTTAATCTATATTAGGTTAAATACAAATTTAACCTAATAGACAATCTGTACATCTACACGAACGCTTGTTAATCGAAAATGTGTTTGCATAACAATTGTTCGAATTGGCGTCCGGAGTATAAAAGTTTGTACTTTGCACCAATTTCACCTAGAACAACATTTGGCCACTACCCACGCCGCTGTAGCACCACCAGGTCAACCAACTCAAATGCTCAGTTGTTCGTGATTTGCGGTCCCGTTAAAACGCGCTTGCATGAGAGCAAAGTTTTCATCGTGAAAAATCTCGTGCATCTGTTATTTCATCGTGGTTGGTGAAAATTGTAAGGCTAGTAACGATCGTTAGTAGCGGTAAAAAAAAAAGGAAACACCATTACAGTAGGTACTAAGGTGGCCATAATCAAAAGTCTCAATATATCGTCAAAATATCGTTTATACGATATGAATCAGTCCACAATCGGGACGATATATAAAAACAAAAGACAAAATTATTATAGTACCCTTTAAAACGAGTTGAATATAAGTTACGAACATACTCTTGGAACGGAACTCGTTCGTAAACTGGAGGAGTGGCTGTATTTTAAATGGGGGAGTGGGAAAGTGGTGGCTTAGTGGTAAGGTGTTGGACTGATACCAGAAAGACCGGGGTTCAATTCCCAGCACCACCAAGCCACCACATGTGGGCCCCCGAGCAAGTCCCTTAACCCCCAATTGCTCAGTTGCATAAAGAGATAAATGTAACTCTGGATAAGGACGTCTACCAAATGCTGTAAATGAAATTGCTTCTCACCACATTGGTTTTTCTTGCTGCATACTTCTCATTTGTCCCATTGATGGAGATATCGTCGACTCCAGACAAAATTCCTGAGACGACTGCTGCGTTTCCTCCATTTTTCTGTTCGCAATGCCGTTTCTGACACAGCTCTCCCTCTAGCCACAGACTAGACTGCTTACTGTAGGATGAAGACAGAGATGAAAACGCACATCACTTCGTATTGTTTGACAAAATGACTACAGACACGGTATAAGATGCAATTTAAACTAGACGTTGTTATTATTATTATTATTATTAATAAATTACTGAAAATAAGTGATTTCACAATAAACAATTAAGGAAAAGGTTTTTTTTCTGTCCATTTCCTCTGCCACTTACTCCTCAACGAAGTTCTGCTGAGGTCCAATCACTGAGCCGGGCCGGCAGATTCTGATCCAGGCGATGGCTTCAGCTGCAGTCAGTCTAAAGTGCTTCATTAAGTAGCAGGCTATTAAAGTTCCGGTGCGACCCAGACCAGCTGAAATCAGATCATTTATATCGATTATCTAATAGATAAACAATTTCTGATCGCTAAAATAATAAGCTAATCTTTTATGACATAATTAATAGTTCAGAGCAGGAAAATTAAAACTGAATGTCAAGAAGGGTCACCTTTCACTGATCAATCACCAGTGATCATCTCACTTCTGTTTCACTGTTTCGGGCTATGTTTCCATCAGCTTGTGTTAATGAGAATTTTTAAAGTATCGCAGAAGAAACATGATGGAAACAGCTAATTTATAGGAAAAAGATGTTTTTTTTTTTATTGTGGGGATTTTGACTTTTGTTACATGAGTGCACATGATTGGCCACAAGTGATGATCTGCCAGAGACGCAGTTTGCTAAAGATCATGTTAACTACTGGATTTGGTATCTTATAGGCGTTCCTACCTATCTATCTATCTATCTATCTATATTTATAAAAAGGGGTGGGGAGAGGGAGGAAAAATAAATAAATCGATTCATCGATGTATCGCAATTCTTTCTCTAACGATTCCTAAAATGGTATATAAGAAATATATCTATCCATCCACCCATCCATCCACCCATCCATCTATCTATCTATATGTATATAATATGGGGTTAAATCTGAGTCATAGTCTACCATTTGACAACTTATGGTTCACAAACAGTCGCGTTCTTCGGACATGATATTATTGGACACCTCAATCGAACAATTAGCCAAGATGTCTGTATTTTACCTTTGCAGTGAACAGCTATGGCACCATCTGCATTTTCACAAACGTTCAGGAACTTTGAGACTATGGCATCATTCGGTGTGCTTCCATCAACAAAGAACAAGTCATGGTGGTCAAAACCCATATCTGTGAACCGTTTGGCATCGTACATTTTTTTGTTCAGGCGTATAACAGTGGTGATGTTGTTCTTTCTAAAATATGGGAAGTAGGCCTCAGGAGCATGGAGAGGATAACCTGAGGAAGCAGCAAACCAAATCATGCAGCTTAAATAGAATATTCATTAATCATCATACAGCATAGTGAGAGTCTAATAAAATACCATTCTCAATTTTGCTTTTTGGATGTGGACCACTGAAGGCCAAGAACTTTCCTGGAATAATCCAGTTGAAATCTCCGTTCTCAGCTCTCTGTGGAAATAAAAAATTGCAATTAGAACTACAGACACTGTAGAAAAGCACTTGATGCATTTTCCAGATACTTTTACAATCAGAGAATTACTGTACCTCATAATGCTCATATTCCTCCACATCAAAGTTGGAGAAATCAAGCCAGCCAAACTGCAGAGCCTAAAACAAAAAACCATCTGAAATCCATGTTTGGAAATGTGCAGAAATGAAGTGCGTATCAGGTTTCGGCTTTACCTTCTGCACGGCACGCAAACAATCAAGAATACCCAGATTGTACATACAGGTTCCAAATGAAGCATCACTGTAACATAAAAGAAAAGAAGAACTTATGTATTTATCATCAGACACTTATAGAAGGTCACAGATGAAAAAAAAAAACCAAGTATTCCTTAAAACAGCATTTACCGGAATGGAAGATATGTAGACTTGCCAGAGACCAGGAGGCTATAAGCTTCCTCTGGTGTTTTCTGGAGATGCATCACCTTTTGGGGGAGGGGGGGGGCAAACAAGCAGAACAACACCTCAGCAGGTCATACTTACAGAAAATAATTCAGAATTATTAGTTAAGCTGTGTAAGACTTGAACCGTCAATTCAAACATTTACACTGCGAGTATCATGTGACCCAATTATGCTGTTTTTCCGCCAACGTGGCATCGACAGGATTTGACCGACGATTTTGTAAGCAGGGACGACAAAAAAAAAAAGGCACAAATAAACACCTATATTTCCTGATCAGTTTCAGGTGTCATTCATATGAATCATATGGGACATGAATCGGATACGTGCATTAACGTCTCATGTAAGCAGACAGATCGGATTTTCACCAGTCAAATGACATTCAATAAGTGAGACGTCAACTCAGATAGACACCATATATATATCTATATCTCTTTCTCATACACACACATATATATACATACATATATATATATATACACACATATACATACATACATACATACATACATACATACATTATATATATATATATATATATATATATATATATATAAGCGGGTTGTATATGGATGCGATAAATGAGGACATGAAGTTAGTAGTGTGTGAGTGAAGGGGATGTAGAGAATAGGGTTAGGTGGAGACACATGATTCGCTGTGGCGAGCCCTAAAAGGGAACAGCCGAAAAGAGAAGAAGAAAAGATATTTGACAAGTTCCTTCTGATAAAAAGTCTCGTCTTAGGACATTAAAAATAGGACATTGTGAACATCGAACAGTACAAATAAAATTTAATTCACTAATGCGGTCACAAAATCAATCATATAGTTGAACAACTGGATAAAACATCTGGTCAGTAGATGAGTTGTATGTACATTAATGTTACTCTCATTAATGTGTACATTAAAGTTTCCTCTTCATGCACAAGCTACTTTAATGAATGAAATACTCACAGCATACGATCCGATTAAATAAGCAGCATTGGCTTGTTTCTTTTTGTCCCCACAGGTATAGAAGACAATCTTCTTTTTGGCATAAGATAAAGACTGCGGTGGGAAAAAAAATGACATCATTATTTAATATTGAGAATATCAAAACAGGAATTAAAATTTATTATACCTTAAGGGTTAAAAAAAACTCTATTAACCTTGAGCTTCTTGGCTAGTTTGCAACAGAAGCGATAAAACATCCCGAGATTCAGGGGACCAAAGTCTGCATAAAAACTGTTTACACACACACACAAAGATATGAGAGAAAGAAGTACCTACTGACACAAACGCTGCAGGGCAAAAAAAAAAAGTTTTTACACTCACTTGATTTAAAGGGTTAATGTGATTAAAATGCTTTTACTGAATAAATTCTAACCCTAGTAAATATCAAACCCACCCAAATACCTGCATTTCTGCTGATGGTGTTAATTTCATAACATTTACATCTTTATTCAACTTACATTTTAACTCTTTCATACACTTGAGCAATTGTGGTTAAGGGCCCTGCTCAGGGGCCCATCAGTAATAGCTTGGTGATACTGGGAATCGAACCCTGGTCTTTCAATTGAAAGTCTAACACCTTAAACACTGAGCTACCACTTCCCAACATGACTGTCTAGCACCTTAAACACTGAGCTACCACTTCCCAACATGACTGTCTAGCACCATAAACACTATGCTTTCACTTCCCAACATGTCTGTCTAGCACCTTAAACACTGAGCTACCACTTGATAACATGTCTGTCTAGCACCTTAACCACTGAGCTTAAACATTAAGTCCACATGACTAATCGGTTGATCACTTGATTTCCAACACCGCCGTCAGCCAATTAAATAACCTGATGGAAAGGCACCTAAATTGTTTATTTCTTTTGGCATGAACTTTAATAAGATTCTCTTTATATTAGGATCGAAACCTGGGCTCATGGCATGTCTATTAGCACAAAAAATTGCGTTATAACCCTAAAAAGAAAATGTTGTGCTTTTGTCCTTTTAGTCTTTCAACAGGACATGCCATCACCTCAGTAATCATATTAAAAAAAGGTGGTGAGTGGTGGGTGGGGAAGTGGTAGTTTAGCGCAGTGCTTAAGGTGTCGGACTGCTAATTGGAGGACTGGGATGTTTCTGAAGATGAATGATCATGACATTGGATATTATCACAGATATGCCTATGTATTACTTACATTTTATTTAAAAGGACAACTTACTTCTCGTAGGACAACTCGTCATCTATAGAAAAACAGTGTCTTTCAGGGCTGCTCCTGATCTTCTGATTAACTATAGCGAAATAAAGTTGATCTGCAATAAAGAAAAACAAAAACACATTCTATCAATTGGTTTTAATTTTTTCCCATTCTTCAAATTAACCCTTTAAACGGAACTATAGAAAATCTCACTGCTGAACAACTTAACACGTCACGTGCCAGTGCCAGATTTGAATTTGCGTCCCGGAAGTAGATGTTGGACTGACATCCGAGACCCGTTTGGACAAAGAAAATCATTCTAAAGTTAATAAAAACAGTCAGAATTCTATACAGACCAGGATTAGAAACTCACCTTTAATGAATTCAATGCTGTTTGTAGGACTGATGTTTTCTTTCGGCATGACGAAGGTAACAGTAATATTGGGTTTATTCTAAAAGCAGGGTTTTTAATTATCGCGGGTTTCTTTTAAAAGACTCTTTCGCTCAGTGTCCACAAAAGATAGTTGAGTTTTTTAGTCGCTCCGTGTTTTATTATTATTATGAAGTTAACCAGACAAATGTTTCCGTTCCCAAATAAAAATAAAAGCTCCTCTTTTTTTCCCTTTCTGCTTTTTTTTTTTTAAGCGTTTCTACCTCGACATCCAATCGGTATCTTTCAAAGAACTCGGTTTACACGTGTATCATCAGTTCGTGATTTCCGCCGAAATAAGATTTAAATCTCCTTTTCACGTCGTCCCTGGTCAGTCCAAAAAATCCGTACTGAAAATCTATTGGCTAAAAAAGTAAAACTGCCGCGTCAATCATTTTAAGCCACGCCCATCCGGATTTTAACTTAAGCACGGGGGGGGGCTGTAGAAACAGAAGCTATTCTAATAGGAACCCTACCCAAGAAAGAAGTAGATCCACCAGCCAATAGAACAAGATCACCATTAATCTAGTCCTGCCTGGGAATCCAGTTAAAATAATCAA
Organism: Bagarius yarrelli; assembly: GCA_005784505.1. Lineage (NCBI taxonomy): Eukaryota > Metazoa > Chordata > Actinopteri > Siluriformes > Sisoridae > Bagarius > Bagarius yarrelli. The sequence continues at coordinate 841,256 of VCAZ01000147.1, forward strand.
CCCATTACATCATCTACATCGCCCACCGTAGACACTGCGATAGTTTTACACTTACAGCATCTGGCAGACGCCCCTATCCAAAGCGCCCTAACATGTATTTCTGTTATACAGCTGAGCAATTGGGGGTAAAGGGCCTTGCTTAAGGGTCCAGCAGTGCCAACTTGGTGATGCTGGGAATCGATCACTGGGAATCGAAAACGGGTCGATTACACACAGCTGCTGCTGCACTGGCATTTAAACGAAAGTGTGAGCACGTAATTGTATAAAACAGCTGTAATATTCTGCACGTAGCCTGCGGTTCTCAATTCCATTTTCAACATCGTGCGTAAAGTTTGCACTTCACAACCTCTGCCTTCTGGTAGGATTTGTTTTTAGAACCTATGTGTTCTCCACCGGATCACTATAAACAGAAGGCCTTCGAGTGGTGGTTTATTAGTAGATCAGCAACAGAAATGTCCGGTAAATGTGTGTATTTACCCGTTATCTGAAGGTAAATGTCCGCTTTGGGTTTCTCCTCCTGCCCCTTTGCAGCGCAGTGTCTTTTCCTTGCTTCAGTTCGTCGCTGCCGTTTGCGCTTCATGCTTGGCTTCCTCCAGCGCTCAGCTCTCACATTTCAGTCCCACACTTCGGTTTGTCGTGCTGCCGATGTTATTCGAGCTCCAAAATAAAGGATGAATCGTTTTTTTCCCTCCCCTAAATACTGCATTCGTTGTACGGAAGCGCTTTTCTCTCTCTGCCTCCGCCAATGCGTAGAAGGCAAGTTTCTAAATCTTATCGTTGTGACGTCATGGTACCATCAGCTGCAGGGTCGGTCAGGAACATTAAACTTTTTATTCTTTTATTTTTTTGAAAAGAAATATTATTAACCCTACAGCGCAGTCAGGTAGACCTGTTAAAAAAATGCACGCCACACCTTCATATCTGCTAGGAGTTTGTCCCGGGTGTGAGGGGCGTGGTTTACTCAACAATATCTATCCATCTATCTATCGATAGATATATATCTCTTTCTATCTATATATATTGTCGGTAAGTGAACCACGCCCCTCACACCCGGATATGAAGATATGGCGTGCATTTTTTAAACTATCTATCTATCTATCTATCTATCTATCTATCTATCTATCTATCTATCTATCTATCTATCTATCTATCTATCTATCTATCTCAGCTATCCATCCATCCAAGCCTAGCCTATCCTATTAAAGACCCCTTCAGTCTGAACCTTCACATGGTGCACACTTATTTATAAATTATTATCCGTTTCTATGTCAGGCCCTGTTCTTGCCAACCATAAAAGGGTGGGCAGACAGGTATCCCAGGTGGGCATTTGTTTTTTGGGGGAGTAGGGTTGAGGATATAGATACAACTGACTGACAGCCGTTCGGACAAAGAAAAATCATTTTAAAGTTTGAAAAAATAATCAGAATTCTATACACACAGTGTAAAAACTCACCAGAAAAACTCATACAGGTATCGCAGGTTGGCATTTTTTTGGGGGTGGGGGTGGGTCTAAGGATATAGATACTCTGTTAAATTCAGCTAAATGATGGCTTGGTTGAGAAGACTTACTATATTAAGTCATATAAGCTTCCCTGCCTGGGATTCGAACCTGGGACCTTCTTGCTGTGAGGCAACCACTAAGCCATGTAGTGCCCCAATCTTCATTCTAAATAATCATAAACAATCACAATTTGTGTGTGTGAGAGAAAAGTCATGAATTGTCACATGTTTGTCTATTAAAATGTCCAAGATTTTACACAGTAAAACTTTTCCAAACATACACAGAATCCTTGTGTCAGTCAAAAACAAGCCAAAACAATGGAATGCACTTGTGCTTCGTAACCATAATTTACATGCATAACCTGGAAGAAGTCCTGCTAAAATGGCTTTATTCCTACTTTGGATAGATGCTAATTGGATATGGAAACTAAAACTGGTAACTAAATCTGAGTCTTTTGCAGTGTTTCTGGATCAGGATTTGAAAATGATATGAGGTCCAGATTATAATGAAATAAGTGTTATTGCTGTTAAAACCCTGTGAAAATCAAAGTGCAAATCTGCAGTCAAAGCCTTTGTCTCTTATACGTCAATAATATTGGTTTGCCTGTTGAAGTCGACCTCCAGCATTCCAGCCAGATGAAGCAAACTGTTGATAGGCATATGATTAAATCGATTCATGTCAAAATGTGCTATGTGCACGTTGGGGCCTGCGAAAAATGAGAAAATGAAACGATCTTAAATAACAGTTCGTGGCAGTACAATTTGAAATGTTTTGTCCTCAAGGCTGTAAAATCTAGCTTTATATTTGTTTGTGTTACTTTGTTGTTTGCGACTTTTTTTAAGATACGTTTGTCACCTGGGCCAATGATTAGCGCTCCTCCTTGTTGGAGAGGATCTCCTTTAAAATCAAAGGCAGGACTGGTCATAGCACGCCACATACTCTTCATACTGCCAACAAGCACGCTGGATTTTACATGTAGGCTTGGAGAAGCTGAGAGCAAACGGAAATCAGATATCATCCATTAGTATATTTACCATACAGCAGTGATGTGCAGTCAGTTCTTCTCTGCTGCATAAACGCTATCAGAAATTACCTACATTCTAATATGACAAAAACATCAAAGATATAAATAAAATCTATAATACATTTAAAGGCTGTAAGTCAGCGTTACCAGCTGTAATAGAACAAACTCTTTCCCGGGCTGAGACAAGCTAGTTATCTTCAGGGTTAGCCAAAGTCTCCTCACGATGTCTGACTTTTCCGGAAAAGTCCGCCTTAAAAACATATTTTTGAGTATGTCCAAGATCAAGTTAATTTCTCCTTCTTCGTCAGCCATTGTGGGTGTAAAAATTCTAATTCAACTGTACAGACATGTTTTGCTAGTCTGTAAGAATTTACTCTGATCAACCAATCAGAGGACGGGAAAATGCTGACGTCATCGTGAGCCAGGCAGTGGGCTTCTGGAGGCGGGTTTCAAAATCTGATTGGTTAAAGAAACAGTCTTTAATAATATTAACCGATTAGCAATCTGCCACTACTAATATAGTTAAGTTACATGGGCAGCGCTACTGATTCTGAAGACTTTGGGCAGATTAGATTAACATGGCAGCACATAGAAACTGAAATCTGATTGGACCAAAAAAAATTTAACGTCCACATACACGTACTGGAAGCAGTGCAGCAAGAGAAACGCTACGAAATGAAGAGAATAAACTGTTGGAAATAAATTAATACCATTTAATGAAACAAATGCTAGAATTTAGGTTGTAAATGTAGGTCAGTGATTCTAATAGTGTTTAAGCAGCGGAGAACGATTTACTGACCCTGACGTTACGCCACTGGGTACATTACATATAAAACTGTTGCTTCTGCAGACTATTCTGGTATTATTTCCTTAGTTACACAAAAAGTTTTTTGTGTTACCCGTTTCCTCATAGACCTCCTCTCTTGTCATTCCAAGTTTCCTATAAATTTGTCGCTCTGGATCAACGTACATTTCATGTCCATAACCTGTCAGTGAACAGAAAGCCTGAAAGAAACATCGGAGGATAAACAATCGGAGGAAACATTAACCTAATATTTCCGATTTATTCTATTTATGGCACATTAGCATTTTGGTGATTTCCACCTTTATATGGGAGTGACCCGATTGGCCGATCACAACGAGCCGAACGTTAGCATCCTAAAGCAACAAGGGGACATGACGATTCCATGCACATTATTAAAGAATGGCAAATCCTGTTATTAAAGATTGCTGATGAGCATCACTCACCCTGATCATTTCATTCCTGAATTTCCTGTGTGTAGCTGTCAAATCAAAGAAATGCTGTCAAATCAAAGTGAGTGGGAGGTAAATCTTCTGTTATTTCTTAAAAACAAATTGTAGACAGTTTTATTAGCTTGTATGGGGAGTAATGTTGGCAATCCCGAAATGAAATGCCAGAATAAAAAAAAACAGATCAGATATAATGGTGTACAATAAACCAACACTGATTCCTGAAAACACACAAATACACCACACAAGTCAAGATCTTTAGTTAATGTTCACTTTAAACAGCAGAATAGGGAAAACGGGAATCTCCGTGACTTGGGGGTACATTAATTGTTTTAGAAACTGCTGATCTCCTGGGAATTTCACACACAACAGTCGCTAGTGATTAGACAGGAAGGTGTGAAAAAACAAACTATCCTGTGAGTGGAGAGTCTGCAGGCTGATAAAGGCGCTCGCATGTGAATGAGCAGATGTTGTATCACTTTTTTACAAAGTCATAAGCAAAAAGAACCGTCCAGAACTTACATTAACATGGATGGGCTACAACAGATGGCAGGTTCTACTCCTGTCAGCCAAGAACATGAATTTGAGGTATTGTATAGTCACAGTCTCAGAGAAACTAGAAAATGAAAGTCCACTGCAGGAGTGCCGTAAGTTTCTTTGTCTAGTTCCAATGTTCTTGTGCCCTTGATAGCCTTTAATTCTGTTTTTTGCCTGACATGAGTGGATTGCTGGTGTCTGATGGGCTTTAGTTGCTTTAGTTACCCATCTATCAAGATTTGATGTTATGTTGAATACTGTGATGCTTATTTTACACAGCTGTAAAACAGTGATTATTTGAACTTCTGACTTCTCCCAACAAGGGGTTTCATCCACTGTAGAACCTGATGTGTGTCAAAATTCCAGACCTCAAAAATCCAGAATTCTTACAAAGATACTATTTTAATTTTTACTTTTTTTTGATGTATGATATGACTGGGGGCAGCACGGTGGCTTAGTGGGTAGCACTGTTTCCCCACAGCAAGAAGGTCCCAGGTTCGATTCCCAGGCAGAGGCCTTTCTGTGTGGAGTTTGCATGTTCTCCCTGTGCTTGCATAGATTTACTCCGGGTTTTCCGGTTTCCTCCCACAGACCAAAAAACTATGTTAGATTGATTGGTGATTTTAAACTGCCCATAGGAGTGATTGTGAGTGTGGCCCTGTGATGGACTGGTGAACTGTCCACGGTGTAACCATCCTGCCTGGATAGACCCCAGCAGATCCCTTTGACCCCAAATTAGGAAATAAGCGGGTATAAAAGATGAATAAATGATATGAATATCAATTAAAGCTAATGACCTCTATACGCATAAATGTATGCACTTATGCATAAAATGCGACCATAGTGGTCAATAATAGTGTATAATAGTCATAACATAGTCAGAATTGTCATAATATGATCAACAATAACATTTAAAATCAGCATGAATTTTATTCCACAGTGTTTTGCTGCAGGATTAAGCATCAGCATCACACCTGAAATTATCACTGTATGTAGACAAGCTCAGGTATGGACATGTGGCAGATGACAGAAGCTCCAGGGGGACATTCTGGTTTAAAGGACCCTCACGTCGCATTTCTGCTTATTAGTTTCTTTACAAATCTAATTATGCAGAAGTGGTAGTGCAGTGGTTAACAGGGGTGTCCAAACTCGTCCTCTGATGGGTTTAGCTCTAACTTACCTGTAAGTTTCAACTAGACCTACCAACACCTTCATTAGTTGGTTCAGGTGTGTTGGATTAGGGTTGAAGCTAAACTCTGCAGGACACCAGCCCTCCAGGACCGGGTTTGGACACCCCTGGGTTAAGGTGTTGGACTGCTAATCGGAAGATCAGGGTTCGATTCCTAATTGCTCAGATGTATAAATAAGGATGTGAATTTAACTAACCCATCTGTGTGATTTAAAGGATATTGGAGCAGGACCAGACCGATATAATGGCTGCATGCATTATGTGTCATTATTTTATCTAAACTTCAATTAAAGCAAGATAATGTTATTCTTACCCTTACAAATATAACAATAGCTTTGTGGTTTTGATATAAGCTGTTAAAAGGGATGGAGGCACCGTGTCGATCGTAGATGAGGCAGTCCTCCACCTCGGAAATGGAAACGGCAGATGGGGGTGGAAATGTCGGAGGAATATAGCTGCGAATTTGTTGCGTTACTGGCGAACTTGTAGCCATGTCTGCTTCCCTTTGGTGGAAGTTTTGCACCAAACCTTCTGCTGTTTCTGGCTTTTCCTCCAGGGGAGGATCCCATCCTGGGTTAGACCTTTTTTTTTAAAAATGTTATTCCTAACAGATCAATTTATACTGAAACATAAGTCAATTTTATTTATTTATTTCTATGCACACGACACTGGATATTAAACAATTTTAAATTATTTATTTGAACTATTTTTGCTGCACTTACTCTAAAAACAAAGTTACTCTATTTGCGCTCCACAAAAACAAAACCGCATCAGTTGATTTGTCGATGAAAGAATACATACAGCTTATTCCACCAATTACAGTTGTTAGTAACGAGTGGGCGGGACTTCCTTATTAGTGTCGATACCGGAAGTGTTTCCAAACTGCAACGAGAATGAGGCTGAATGTCAAAAACCGCTTTGATCCCTATACAAGTGCACTAGTATGTCACGTATCAGCTAAGATTAAGTGCACTACATAGTGCACTTAATAAGCAATTAGAGTAATTTGGATTTCAGCCTGAAGTAGCAAGTTGACGCACCGTTAAAGGGAGCTCTAGGTTATCAAGTCTACTGTTTGCGTTTCAATTAAATACTCTTTTTATGTGTTTGTACGTTACGTGGTGGTTATGAGAACGCAGGACGGAGCTGCTCCAACCCGTGGAAGCTGGTGGTAAAGGAGGCAGTTATGCTTTCATCTTGACATTTGCTAACAAATTAGCCTACAATTACACCGTGTGGTATTTCCCAGCTGTAACATTAGCTAGCTAGGCTATCACAACAACATGAGACTTAAGTTGATGAGGATAATTATACACTAACTAGATAACTAGAACTAGAACTAGTTATTTTATCTAACTAGTGAAATATTCAACAGTAATGTTTGCATCGACCCACAGTGTGCTGATAGTTAGGGGAAGCTCTTAACAATCACGTGACTATTTGTATATATTTGTAAATCCATCCCATATTTTATTTATTTTTAGGTATTTTTTTTTATAAGCACTTCCTGGAGTCCATTGGTGTGTATTGTTATTAAACACTAACCCTGAGGTATTGGTAGGAATATTCTGTGGGAAAATATGACAGGTTTCTTACAGTCATGACATCATTACTCATAAATTATTGATTGAAATGATATACTGTAGCTTTGGATTGCAGGTGTTTTTTTTCACTTGTTTACAACCTTTTCTAATGTTAGACATAAGTATTTGTTAGGGGTGGAAATCTTCAGGTACTTTCTGATCCAGTCCGATCCGATTCCGATTCCGATTGTAGAAGTCACGATCCGAATCCAAAATCGATTCTTAATATACATTCCCCCCCCCCTTATTCTTCTGCTGTGTAAATACATCGTTTCCATCCTTACATTTCAGCCAGAATTGGAGTTTCTGTGCATTTTTTTTGTTAATAGTTGGAATTTCCGTATGACATCATTATCGTCCATCTTAAAAAAAAAAAAAAAGATGATTCGGTTTCGTGAATGTTCTTTGATTAATAAAGTTCAGTGTTCAGGATGAACTGAAGCTCTGAATGAAACATGGAAACGTCAGATTATTAGAACATTTATGAAGAACGCTTAAATAACGCCGTAAGGAAACACTGTACCTCGACTCAAGCACCTGTAACCCTGGTGTGTGGAACCCTGTGTTATCCACCACGGAGAACCGGTACAAATCCTTAGCAATAAAACCGCCACTGACCGAGTGATTCACTTCAGCTTTCTTTAGAATCCGGTTTCCACACAGTCGATTTTACATTTAATGTTGATTTGATGCCCATTTTTGTCGAAATTAAGTCAGTTCTCCACCGTCCGTACGTACGAGCGTCAGTCAGTCAGTGCTTATGTAAGACAATAAACTGTTTATTAAGTTTAGATGTGGTTATTTTGTGTCAGTGCTCATTCTGTGTGTGTGTTAAATGTATTTTTGCCCCTCGGGGCTTGCCGTAGTTTGGTGAGAGTGCATGTGCACAGGAGTGTAAGACAGAAGAAAAAGTCGTGAATGCATGTCTGTATCTAATAAACCAGTTCAGTACATTTTATTCTTAATTTTATAAAATTTACTCTCGCTTACATTTATAATTTTTCTGTTTCACACACATGCAGGCACGTACCGTCGCCATCTTATTTGAATTTAGACTCGGTTCTGGACTTCTCAGAATCGATTCAGGAATCGTTAAAGAAAGAGTCTCGATAAATAAAAATTTTTCCCACCCCTATTATGTAAATAATTGAGTTCATCTTTTTTTCTCTTTCATTGCTTTGTAAGTCTGTTATTCATTTGTTCTTTTACTCCTCACGTTTTCCAGAGCCACTGCGAGTCATCTATATGGGCCATCTTCTCTCAACAAATGGCCTCAGCTTGAAGAAAAGACCGCAGGCGCTGCACAAGAAGAAGAAACGAAGAAGCTGCTTTCTCCGGGGACCGTGCATGCTCTGCTTCTTTATCCGTGGCAGCAGCGGCAGCAGCGACAGCTTCGATACCGACTGCCATCCTGACCCCAGACTGGCCAAGTTGAGCTCACCTGAGGACTGTGCTAGATTCCTCCTGTCGCCCGCTGAGTTGGCAGTGTGGGAGTGCCAAGGCCGGAGCCTGCTCTCTTCTGTACCTGCCAGGCTCATTGGTCCACCAGCACTCTTCTGCACTGACTACTCAGAGATGGTGTGCAAGCGCAAAAGTGGTGATCCGCAGCCGTTGGCTCCGTGCAAGCAGCCACGCTGCACTTCCCAGGAGTCAGCAGAGAGTGAAGAGGACGAGAAAAATGCCAGCCAGTCCCTATTACCCCAGCTTTGCCCGCTGCCTTCCTCCTCTTCCTCATCATCGTCATCGTCTTCTTTTCTAGAAGAGCAAGAGAGCTCAGTAGTGGGGCTTCAGGTGGACTCAGGGCATAAGCTTAGCAGTGACAATACCCCTGATTTCTCCACTTCCACCTCCCCGTCTTGCCTTCTCACCTTGAGTAGTGCAGCAGAGGAGGGCAAGAGTGCTGAGATCACAGACACGTCCCGAATCAACCACCTACCCTCGTCTATACTGCTCAAGGTTTGTACAGTTAACATTGCTATTGACAAAAATGGTGTCTGGAATGTGAAAATTGATATAATGGTATGTTCTGTTTGTTAGAATGTATTGTGGGTAGGTACAAAAACCAAACTAATACCCGTACGAGTAATTGTTTAGCAGGCAGGAGGGGAAATAAAAACAAAAAAATAAACAGATCGGATTTGACTCATGACAGTGTAAGCAGGAAAAAGGCAGATGAATTCCGATATTTTCAGATTGGATTCAGGTTTCGTTCGTATGTGGTAATAAATGGGATATAAATCGGATACATAAGGATGTGCAGCGTAAACAGACAGATCGGATTTTCACCTGTATTGCAAGTCGAACGTCACTGTAACAACGCGGCACAAATTAAAGGCAGAGGCAGTTCCATGCTCTCCACGATTAAAATCCACGATTAAAGTTTTTTTTGCTGTACCGCACCCTGTGGAAACACACACACACACACACACACACACACACACACACACACACTATGGGCTCTCTTTTTCTTGGCAAAGCATTGTTTTGCCAACGTTTAAATAAGACGCGGACGCAACCTACTGAATAATTATTTTTATTTTCTCTTTCATTGTGTTCGTTGATTATTGCGCCGTTTTTCTTCCTTTTCTGGTCAGTACGTCTACATTAGGGTTGTTTTGCTGTGTATAGTGTAAATGCAAATATCAGATATCGGTCAGTTTTAAAAATAATTCAAATTGGATATAGTCACCAAATCGGAATTGGGCCCTTAAGACCTGCAGTGCAAACCCAGCTTATATCTTACATACGTAGATAATAGATTGGTCATCTAATAATCAAATTGCATAATCTTTATTTTTAGCTATTCTATAATACTATATTTCGTTCTGTTACTGTAACTGAACTACTAAAATCTGAATGATGTTAGACAGTATAAACTGTGGCAGTCTGTCAGTAGTTGTAGGATTAAGTTTATGTTCCTGAGGACAGGATTCCAGGATTTTGGTGATGTTTCTTCAAATGATTTTTACAGATATGCTGAGGAGGAACCAGTTATATGGGCAACGTGGTAGCGCAGTGGCTAAAGTATTGGACTGCTAATTGAAAAATTGGGGTTTGATTCCCAGCAACAGTAAGTTTAACACCACTGGGCCCCTGAGCAAGGCCCTTAACCCCTAATTGCCCAGGTGTCAAAAAAAAAAAGGAAATGTTAGTCGCTCTGGATTACGTTAATGAAATGTAACAGTAATGCGTTACAGTTACTAAAAAAACGAGTAATTAAATTACTGGTAATTATGGAAATTACAACTTGTAAAGATTGTAATTAGGATGAGATCTGAATATTTTCTTAAGAAACCTTTGAGTGTTTTAGATCAGTGGAGTCACTGAACTGCTACCCGACGGTCTTCCTGCTGTCAATAGTTTAAATGACTCGATATCTTTTCTATTTCAGGTTTTCTCGCACTTGTCAGTAAAGGAGCGTTGTCTTAGTGCCTCCCTGGTCTGCAAATATTGGCGCGACCTCTGCTTAGACTTCCAATTCTGGAAGCAAATCGATCTCAGCGGTCTGAGACAGGTAAGTGCTACTATAGTTTCACGCTAACAAGTTTTAAAATAGTATCCCAAATATCGTACATTGTTATATATAAAATTTACAAAATTGTCTGGTGTTAACTGTCATGAATAATTACTAATTAAATACTCTTATAAAACAAAGACAGTAACTAAAGGGGTAGCTCGACTTACGAGTGTTCCAACTAACGAGTTTTTCGAGATACGAGTTGTGTCTCAGGGGATTTTTTGCTTTGAGTTGCAAGCTAAAATTCGGGTTACGAGCCACCTTCAGACACCCAACCGCTAGTTAGCGTAGCCACAGTAAACGCCGTAACAGCCGTCCAGCATCCCGTGTCTCACTCGATAGCTAGTCAGACATGCGTGTTATCAAGTGGAGTCATCTGATCTCCAAGGTAAATGCTGTACATTATACTTAATAAAACTGGTTTATTCAGTACAGCCTATTGTATTGTTTTTTATACAAATATTCGTTATTTATAAGTTTATTTTTCTTATTTGAAAACATGTAACTAAAAAAATGCGGCATTTTTTTGGGGACCCGGAACGAATTAATGGCATTTCGATTCATTTAATGGGGAAAATTGATTTGACGTACGAGTCATTCGAGTTACGAACAAATTAAACTCGTAAGTCTAAGCACCGCTGTATTCGTAACAAACACTTTTTGTTTTATTTGTTGTGTGATTTTTAGGTGAGAGACGATCTCCTCGTAAAGATTGCATCCTGGAAGCAGAACGTGACGGAACTGAACATCTCAGACTGCCGGAATGTCGAGGACCACGGCGTGTGCACTCTCGTCTCTCAGTGTCCGGGTCTGCTGAAATACACAGCCTACCGCTGCAAGCAGCTCAGTGATGCGTCGCTCTGTGCTGTGGCCTGGAACTGCCCATTACTGCAGAAAGTGCATGTGGGAAATCAGGACAAACTGAGTGATCATGCTCTCAAACAGGTCAGAGGAAGTAATAAGTTCTCTCTTTTTTTTTTTTTTTTTTTTTAGTTAATATGTACAGTGAAGTAAAAAATGATTTGATCCCCTGCTGATTGTGTACATTTGCCCACTGACCAGGAAACGATTAGTCTGCTGACCTTCTAGTTCTGGTTTTCACTCTCTTCACGCTGTCCTCTTTATAGTCTCAATTTTAGAGGGTTTGGCAACACAGGATTATGATTCCACCATTTTCTACGCTTTCGCTTATCCTCCCTGAGAACCTCTTTGGAAACGGCACCCCTTTTTGCTTTGTTTTATTTTGCTTTCTAAATCCTCATGTTGCGTGTTTTTACTGTTATTGTTGGGTGTGTTGGTTATTCTCTCCCAGACAAAAATCCCCCATAATATTAGTCTAAGAAAATCTGCATCAATAAGAAATATTGCTTAGAACTATTTCCAAAATCCGAACTGTTCTAGCTTCAGGGTTGGTGTCATTGCCTTTTTTTTTATATGCTGCCAGATCACACGACTATCCTCTTCAGTTTTCAGTTCAGTTATAGATCAGCGATCTCCCCAGAGAACTATAGGGTTACATCATCTGACAACACTTACAACCCAGGGGCAGCTCCGGCCATGTATGTTTCTCTTATTCACCATAACGAGGATGCGACCATTGTCCTCCAGGGACACCACTTATAGTGCTTAGTGCTTATAGTCACTTTTTAATCAAAACCAAGGACTGTTTAACTTGCTTCTTGCAGTTTTATTCTGTATAATGATTAAGACCTGTTTCAAATTCTGATCCAGACCCAACCCGACCTTAGCTACCTAAAACAGATTTAATTTGTTAAGGTTCGAATACATTTACATTTGCAGCATTTGGTAGACGTCCTTATCCAGAGCGACTTACAATATTCCTTGTTATACAACTGAGCAATTGGCGGTTATAGGCCTTGCTCAGGGGCCCAGCAGTGGTGGCGTGGTGGGGCTGGGAATCGAACCTGGGTCCTCAAGTTGGTAGTCCAACAACTTAACCACTGCACTACCACTTCAATAGAAAACCAACGGTGGACTACTTGCTACCTAACTGAAGGCACTTGCCAAAGCCCTTTACTGCATAATAATCCATGACCCATCATTGGGTTTTGGCTCAAATCAATAAGGTGCTGAGTTGTTGATTGGAAGACCTGGAAGACCTGGGCTCAAGCTCCACCACCGCCAGCCAGCCACTGTTGTGCCCTTAAGAAAGACCCTTAAACCCTTCCTGCCCCAGGGGCGCTGCATCATGGCTCACCCTGTTCTCCAACCCCAAGTTACATTTATTTTATTATTATTATTAAAGAGTGAAGAGAGACATGCATCAAGACTCCCCTCAGCACCCAGTTGGTGGAATAAACCAATATGAACACATGGCTCTAATCGCTATAATTAACACTAATGGGTGGGTATGACGGGTATGTACTAATGTCTCTCTAACAGGTTTTTTATCGTGAAAGGATTGCATTAGGACGTCTGCCAAATCTGCTCTAAATGCAAATTTCCAATAATTAAGTCAAATTGATTAAATAATTGGTCTGCAATTGATAATCATGCTGTTCTTTTGCCTGTTCTTTATAGTTGGGTGAACGCTGTCCCGAGTTAAAGGACGTACATTTTGGACAGTGCTACAATGTCAGCGACGAGGGTCTGATAGCGCTGGCGAGGGGTTGCCCCAAACTTCAGAGAATCTACATGCAAGAAAACAAACTGGTAGGTGATGTCATTCCTTCAATATCGCAACCTAAAGATCCGGGTTTGCTTTCTCTCACACCACCACCTGTGTGACTGCATCTGTTTTGGAGTTTTAAAAGGAATGTGCAGGGCAGCATGTGGAAGCCACGGTACGAATCTTTCGAAAGAGTTTGGGGGTTGAAAGATGATACGATGCTACTAAAGGAAACAGTGGATGCTTATTAGTACAGACAGAGCCGCTGGGTCTGTACCAACTACATGCCAACCTACCACACACACACACAAATCTAACTCTCCCAGATGTTCTGATCCTTCTGATTTCACGTCTGTTCCTCTGTATCTCTCCCTCTCATCATATCCCAGTTGGTTTGAGGTTTTTTTTTATTGGACACCACTGCAGGGAAACACATGTAACTTATTTGGGAATTTTTTGGGACAGACATGAGATACTGTAGGTATTTGTTGCTAATTAAAAATAGCTATGAGCAAAAGAATAAACTGGGTTTTATTAGTGGCTCATCTCTTTTTTTTTTTTTATGGTGACTTCTCCTGTTTATTGTTCTTTTGTGAATAACAGTTTTGGCTCACACTAAACACTGCCCGAATGCAGACACATTCTTTAGGGCCAGAAAGTAAGATTTGTCACATGTTTCTGGTTATGTTTAGTCTCATCTTTAGCACCACTGCTGATTTTTTTTTTTCCAGTGGGGGGCAGTAGAATGCTTTTCTTACAATGCATCCTCATGGTCCATATGAGTTGTTCTGAGACGCGCTTAACAAACAGAAGAATGGTGTTTTAGACAAACTCGACTATACCCAACATCTGATTCCTGCTTTTACCCTTCACTGGAAAGTTAATTTTTTTTTTCCCCTCTCTTCATAAAACACCCCACCCTTTTCCATTGTCCTTATATTGAGGTCTACCACTTGTTTTGTTGGGCCATTTGAAAGTCTGTAAGCAATAACTGGCAACACTGAAATAAAATTCATCATTTTTTACACGCATTAGTTCGGGTTTCTTACAGATGTGCTGCTGTGGTGCAGTTTTACTCTGTAATAACATCTCTTCCTATACATTTGTTATTAGTTTGGTTCAGAAGAAATGGGGGAAGTCGTAGCGCAGTGGTTAAGGTGTTGGACTAATACCTAAAGACCGGGGTTCGATTACCAGCACCACCAAGCCATCGCCGTTGGGCCCTTGATCAAGGCCCTTAACCCCTAATTGCTCAGTTGTATAAGAGAGATAAACGTAAGTCGCTCTGGATAAGGACGTCCGCCGAATACAGTAAATGTAAGTTGGGGTCAGAGCACAGGGTGAGCCATGTGCTGTATTATTAATATTAGCAGCATGTTGTTTTTTTTTTGTTACTTGAAATTTATCCTTCAATATATTAGCATTTTAATGTTCTTTCCCCAAAGGTGAACTGTGAAAGTGGTGAAGGATTTGCTTAAAGACAGAGAAGCGAATATTGAGTCAGGTTTGCGTTAGTTTACACCAGAACAGATCGACTTCTTTTTAAGGGTTGAATGAGACACTTATTCCACGAGACATGAGACGAAATGTTTAGACATTTTAAATGATGAAATACAGGGGAAAAAATGTATTTTGATTAAACTAAGAAAAACAAAATGAATTTTGAAATTAAACTTCTATTTTAACGAATTATATGCGGTAATTAATAACATATAAACACTGTGCGAAAAGTTTTTTCGCCTCGCCGGTTAATAATCTGTGTGGTGGCAGCTTCTGCTCGGACGTCAATACCACGACAGCTGTTGAACTCTGGTGAACTCCTGCCTTCCGCACAGCCACATCCATATTACCTGTATTGTCCGTTATAGCTGTGCAGATGTTGTTAGCAGAGGCGTACGGTATTCATTTCTTACAAGGTTTGCATATTGTCTTTGTCTTGTCTATCATTCTTTCGTCGTTTCTTATTTCCACCAACAAATGATTTAAATGTGTGTGGCGGGGCATCTTCTATCATTGCATTCTTACGAGAACAGTCTGATCTCGTGAGTTACATGATCACATAGATCACGAGATCTTGTCACACCCCATGTCTTTCCTATAGAAGAACACAATTTCTTTAGATCTGGGCCTGAAACATGATACAAGTCTGTTGCAGGGTTTGGTGCAATTGTCCGCTTATTTCATATTGAAATGAACTGAATTTAAAATGCAAATTGGCTGTGTGAACTTGTGTTCTGTTTGATTTTGGTTATTTAATTTCTTTTCCCTTTTTGTAAGTTTATCAGGAAGTTGATTTGTGTAATGGTTTTGGTTGGACCTGTGTATTGGCAAGGGGGCCTCAAGATACGCTGCCATATTATCATAATAAATTGCAATACGATCCATATTGCAAAATCTTTCTCTCTCCTTTTTTCCTCTCTTTCTCTCTCTCTCTCTCTCTCTCTCTCTCTCTCTCTTACTCATTCTTGTTGTCGAAGAAGCAAGGCACCATCAGGTCTCCGGCCGCCATCTGAATCTCTCTATTGTCATGAGCCTGAATGTTTTCAGTGACAGATTGCACAATTGCATGACTCGTTTACAAAGGAGGCCCATGACCATTTTCCTCCAGCCCTCGGCCCTGCTAATGGAGTAAGGTGATCCTGCCTCTCTCTCTCCTGTCCAATCAATGATGAATAGGGACGATCTGTTAGATAGACCTGTGTCTTCTTCCTTCCGTCCCTCCCGTTCTGTCTTCGCTGGTGGAATTAAATAATGGAAAAAGAGGGTTTACCTATTTATTGACTTAATCAGTAATAAACATTCCTGTTATATGTACTGATACACATGCAAAAGTATAAAAAATTTAGGACAGGGGTGTCCAAACTTGGTCCTGGCAGGGTGGTGTCCTTGGCTCAACACACTCTTACCTGTATATTCAAGTGTACCTAGCAAGATCTTGATTACCTGGTTCAGATGTGTTTTATAAGGATTGGAGTGAAACTTTGTAGGACACCAGTCCTCCAGGACAGAGTTTGGACACCCCTGAGTTAGGAAATGTGGTGCCACTGGGCAAAATAAATCAGTCATTTAAGTTCAGGATACTAATGCGTGATATTGTAATGCACTCCTGCTGTTTACTCTATAGTATGAATGCTACTGCCAGGCAAGTGTGTTTATCTGGGAAGGAAATTAATGTGAACTTGACATTAAGCTCCACTTTAGCTATTGGCCTGTCACTTGGTGTGTTTTAGCAGGCTTCTGGGGTAAAGAATGAAGTTGACGGATAACGTTGTTGTGTTGGTTGTTCCAGCGATTCGTGTTTACACTTTGGATATTGCAGTATTTTATTTATTTATTTATTTATTTTTTTTCAAACTTCGACTTTAATTAACTTGGTTTTATCCGTAGTGATGTTATTTTAAGTATATCAGTGTGCGAAAATTTTTCATTAGGGTTTCTTTTGGTTAATGTGTTAACATGTAGTTTGGGTTAATGCCTGCTCAAAATTTCTGTTTGGTTCAATTTTCAAGTCCTAATCAACCTCCTGTCCTGTCTGCTGTTACACTTACTAATATTCGGCTATGGACTGGATCAAATCAGCAGATTTGGAATGACTGGCAGCTTGAGTGCCGTTTGTTTAAGAAAGGTAGAAAGGTCTTATTTAGTAAGGGAAGTGGTAGCGCAGTGATTTAGGTGTTGGACCGCTAATCGGAAGATCCGGGTTCGATTCCCAGCAAGACCCTTAACCTCTAATTTCATTCAGTTTTATAATTGAAACAAATGTAAGTCACTCTGGATAAGGACACCTGTCCTTAATGTGGGAAGTGGTGGCTTAGTGGTTAAGGTGGTTAAGACTGATACCAGAAAGACCGGCGTTCGATTCCCAGCTCCAGCGAGCCACCACCCCCTTTTATTTGTATAAAAGAGATGATTGTAAGTCGCTTTGGATAAGGACGTCTGCCAAATGCTGTAAATGTAAAGAATGAAATGTTTTTTCAGTAGATATTCTAGCTGCTACATTAAAGCACACTATACTGGGGACACGAATGCCGGGTAAAGCTCTGTGTCATGCTAATGAATGATTCGCCAGTATATTAGGTTTCCCATACGCGGTCTTTTTGCATTGTGTGCTGGAGAAAGTCACCATTAATAATGAGTAATGGCCAAACAGATTGGAGAAGGTTTTGTGGAGTGCCATGTAATTAGTACTGGTTTTCCATCCTGCCTAAAAGGTTTCAGTTTTAATGACCCAGCAGTGATTAGAACAATATTGGAACTCGGAGGGGGCAGAATGGATAAATTGAATTTTCACCCATATTCAGATTTGCAGAGTATTCTGTGCTCCTGCCCCCATTTGTTATGGCAGCAAACTCGGAGAACTAAAAGCAATTAAGCGGCATATTTGGCCAATTACACAGCATGCGGTGGTTTCCAAATTGAATCTTTTTGTTTCAGGCCCAGGTTCAACTTTGCTAAAGAGCATGGCTCTTAATTTGGCCCACTTGTCTCTTTGTCAGCTCTGAACTAGTGAACCTGCAGCCATCGGTTGGGGTCAGGCATTGTTCTTTCTGTGTTGGTGTTTAAGAAGGGTCGAGATTCAATACTTTCCACTGTCCATGCACTCTGCCAGCTAAATAGAGTAATTAATTTCACTTTGGACTTGGAATAATTAGAGCGGGACCCTTGCATGGTACAAAGGTCCAAGCTAATATTCACTTTTTTTTAGGCGAGCAGTAATCAGTTTTTTTTTTTTAATATGATTATTCAAATTATGCTTTTTTTTAATCTACAAATATACAAATTGGTGAATAAAAAAAAGGGGAAAGAAGCATAACATTTTGTGCGCAAATGAAATGTCCCTCCAGCACACGGATAATAATGTCAATTAATTTGTTTCCCGCAACGCAATCATCATTGTTTCTGAAGTGTTGATTCTGTAGAGAGAGAGAGCGAGAGAGAGAGCGAGAGAGAGAGCGAGAGAGAGAGCGAGCGAGAGAGCGAGAGAGAGAGCGAGAGAGAGAGCGAGAGCGAGAGCGAGAGAGAGAGAGCGAGCGAGAGAGAGAGCGAGAGAGCGAGAGCCAGTTTTTGCTTTTGGGTTTCTCCGAAGCATACCATTTTTAATTTTCACTTGGTGGTGATATCATAAGAAAATGGCTTCGACTGCTTTCTGAAGACGAGCGAGTGATTTCATAGACGCCTATCTGATTATTCCCACATTTAATTAGCCTAATTGTCTAATGTACCTGGTATTGCGGATGACCCAAAATAGATTATGTGGCCTCAATTTTCTTCTAATTACATATAAGTCCTAATCAACCTCCTGTCCTGTCTGCTGTTACACTTACTAATATTCGGCTATGGACTGGATCAAATCAGCAGATTTGGAATGACTGGCAGCTTGAGTGCCGTTTGTTTAAGAAAGGTAGAAAGGTCTTATTTAGTAAGGGAAGTGGTAGCGCAGTGATTTAGGTGTTGGACCGCTAATCGGAAGATCCGGGTTCGATTCCCAGCACCACCAAGTTGCCAGTGCTGGGCCCCTAAGCAAGGCCATTATTACCCCTAATTGCTTAGTTTTATGAATGAAACAAATGTAAGTCGTTCTGGATAAGGACGTCTGCCAAATGCTGTAATGTGGGAAGTTGTGGCTTAGTGGTTAAGACTGATACCAGAAAGACCGGTGTTCGATTCCCAGCACCACCAAGCCACCACTACTGGACCCTCTTAGCAAGGACCTTAACCTATAATTGCTCAGTTGTATATAAGAGATAAATGTAAGTCGCTCTGGATAAGGATATCTACCAAGTGCTGCAAATGTAAATGTAATTTAGTTGATCAAGTCTAAATATATATATATATAAGTATGAAACAGCGACTGCGGGTTTATGCATATCGCAATTTATCTGTTGCATTCATATTTCAAGAGCATCAGATGGAAGCTTTTAGAGGAAAGGAAGTGGTAATGGCTGCAAATAGTCATTATGTCTAATCCACTTTCAAATGTTCCGTGAAGAAGAACGTAAGAGTGCGTCTGCGCGTCTGTTGCCTGGAGAATTGTCCACAAAAGACATCCTGCAATTACCTTTATTTAACACCAACTCTGAATAGTTTCTGGAGAGGCTATGATAAGAGAGGTTATGCACTGGATATAGAATCAATTCACGTTAATTACATACCGCAATGTATTTCACTGATGACTGGCTATAAAAAGTAAAACTTAAAGTAGCTTTTTACTGATTATCTCGAGTTCTTTCTATTGTTTATCCATGAAATTAAGGCTGTAAATCAGTTCTGCAGCTCTTCAGTCTTCCTGTCCCACCCAAACCTGGTGGACGGAGTATTCCTGGACCATTCCATTTATTGCTCTATTTTCAGTGAGTCAGGTGTTAATTTCCTCTGTTCTGTCTTTTAGGGTCACTGATTATTCTTTTCCAGACATTTGATTAGTTTTCTTATCATTTGGTCAGTTTTTTTTTTTATATCCCATGTAGGGCTTGACAATAATTCGATATCAATATATATCGCGATAGAGCTTTTTTCAGTAACGGCGATATGATTTTTAAACACATTTCCGATATTTCGATATGCATCACAGCGTTCGTCACTTAATGTCATTCAGGCACCGATGTCAGAAACCGCAGAACACACTGGCTACTTGTGTAGTGTAACCCCGCTTTCTTATTTGCCCCACCCACTCTTCCGCACTCTGTTCAACATGGCAGTTAGGTAAACTCTGCTGCGCACAGACCAGTTTCCGATCGTAAATCGGTAATAAAGATAAATAGATTTTTAGACCTCTATTTGCAGTTTTTCTTTTTTTTATCGTAATTATATCGTATCGACCGACATTGAGAACTATATCATGATGTAAAGTTTGGCCATATCGTCCATGGCATAAGAAAGTTCAACAAATTATTCAATTTTTTTTTTTTTGGTAACAAAAAGCTCCAGAAAGTTGAGCTGTTTCTAAATGTCATGTCAGGCTGTAAGAGATGGAGCTCAGCCAAGTGTCCTTTAAGTGTATTGCATCCTGAGAATCCCGAGTGGACAAAGAGTAAAGCATTTGAAAAGGTTCATCCGTTCCAACTCGGGAATTGGTGATTTTTACCGAGGTTGTGTGAGGATTGATCTCTGCTATAGCGTTGGCCTTTTCGGGTCAGTTTTTCTCATACCAGGATATAATCTCCATCTCTGGCTGCTTTTGATGGACGGTGCTTCAGTGTGGATCAGGTGGTCAGTCTGGGTGAATCACCAGTTATCCGTATATTGGATGTATTTTTCAGCTCTTTTTTTCCCAGAATGCTGTTTAGAACATTTAGGAATCATTAGCGCAGCACTGCTAAATAAAAAAAAAAAAAAAAAATCTGTTTGTTTTACTTTAATTTACTAAAAATATATCCAGATCTCTAAGGCTTCTTGATCAACAAATAGAACAGGTGCTGTCGGATGTGCTAACCAGCTTTTTTTTAGGCAACTTCATGGCCATTAAAATGCACAAGTCCATATTTTACTCTGGTTCTGGTGAATAATGCAAGACGTGCCGACGACGACAGCCCGTCTGACCTCTGGGGTGTAGTGGAGTGGATTGTTTCACCATCTGTAGGTGGTGCTCTAACCCTAGCCTCTGATTTAGGCAACTTCACCCTATCTTTAGAGCAGTGTATCCATAGGGAAACTTCACACACACACACACATGATACATACGCACATATTTCAATGGTGTGCGTGATACATAAATATAAATTATATATTTATTTAATTAAGGTAAATAAATGTTCAGGTTCCTCAGGTTGTTCCTTCACAATAATAACTAGCTTAAACGTGAGATATAATGCCTAACTACAGGTTCTAAGGTAAGTCCGCAGGTTATGAAGAGATAAATCATGGCTAGTTGTCACACCCTGCTCGCTTGTCTGCCCCCCCCCCTTTTCACACTGCCCACTGATGGATTTACCTTCTGTCCTGAGGAAGAAAGTGACATCACGCTCCCTGTCTCCTGTAACTGGTAGGTTATTTTTCAGAGGGTGAAATGGAAGCCTTTCAATATAATTTAAGTTGGCAAATGATGAATTGCTGCTGGTTAGCTGTGGAATCTATGGGACTGTACACGAGGTCAGCAGTTCTTCGGCTCTTTTCTCCTTCTGCTTAATCAGGACATTGAGAACTTTCCTCTTGTTCTCTTCAGCTCAGGTTTCAGCCATGTGATCCAGCCCTTTCATGTTAGTCTTACACGTCCTTTAATCTCCTGTTATTTAGGTCTGGGGAAGATCTCCTTAAATTTACAAGCCTAGAAAAGAAAGAAAACAAAGACTATGTTCTATGTTCATCCAGCATCATTAAAAGTGATTGATGCCTTGGCCAGTGTGCTAATATCCATCATGTGCCTGTCCTTTAGCACTAACGCTGTCCTGTGCAGTTGCTCTTCTCTTCACTTTTCCGGTATTCTGCATTTCAGTACCAGCTATCTTTATCTGCCCCTACGGTTATTGCTGGTTCGGAGCTTTATTGTGTCTTCAGGTACAAATATCACATAAGCCTGTGTTTGCTGTCTCCCCCTTCATGGCCGGCCTGGGGAGCTCTTATTAGTGCTGTTCAATAGCAGGAATAATGAATTGGTTTAATAAGGATGCTGTGGCTGTGTGGTAAACGAATGTGCAACACACACACTCGCACTGCTAACACTGCTAACACTGCCAGATTACAGTGTTCATGTTCACTTTTCTTTTTTTCCTGCTTGTTTTATAACTGAAAGTCTGTCTGAAATTGACTGGATGCATGCAGGTAAACATCAATTAAAAAAAAAAAAAGCTATGATGTGTGTTTTAGAGACAGTGGTGAGACAGCTATTATGTATGGGTTAGAGACAGTGCTGAGACCAGCTATGATGTATGGGTTAGAGACAGTGGTGAGACTAGCTATGATGTATGGTTTAGAGACAGTGGTGAGACCAGCTATGATGTATGGGTTAGAGACAGTGGTGAGACTAGCTATGATGTATGGGTTAGAGATGGGTTTAGAGGCAGTGGTGGTGAGACCTAGCTATGATGTGATGGGTTAGAGACAGTGTGAGACTAGCTATGATGTAGGGGTATGGGTTAGAGACAGTGGTGAGACTAGCTATGATGTATGGGTTAGAGACAGTGGTGAGACCAGCTATGATGTATGGGTTAGAGACAGTGGTGGGACCAGCTATGATGTATCGTTTAGAGACAGTGGTGAGACTAGCTATGATGTATGGGTTAGAGAGTGGTGACAGTGGTGAGACTAGCTATGATGTATGGGTTAGAGACAGTGGTGAGGACAGTGGTGAGACTGGTGTGACTAGCTATGATGTATGGGTTAGAGACAGTGGTGAGACCAGCTATGATGTATGGGTTAGAGACAGTGGTGAGACCAGCTATGATGTATGGGTTAGAGACAGTGGTGAGACCAGCTATGATGTATGGTTTAGAGACAGTGGTGAGACTAGCTATGATGTATGGTTAGAGACCGTGGTGAGACAGCTATGATGTATGGTTTAGAGACAGTGGTGAGACTAGCTAGCTATGATCTATGGGTTTTCTAGAGACAGTGGTGAGACTAGCTATGATGTATGGGTTAGAGACAGTGGTGAGACCAGCTATGATGTATGGGTTAGAGACAGTGGTGGGACCAGCTATGATGTATCGTTTAGAGACAGTGGCGCTGGGGAAGAGACAGGTGGCAGAGCTTAAAGTAGCAGAGCTGAAGATATTGAGGTTTTCTTTAGGAGTGACGAGGTTGGACAAGATTAGGAACGAGTTCATCGGGGGGAGGGGGGAAGCTCATGTTAGATGTTTTGGGGAGAAAGTCAGGGAGGACAGATTGAGGTGGTTTGGACATGTACTGTGGAGGGATAGTGAATATATTGGTAGGAGGATGTTAGAAATGAAGCTACCAGGCAGAAGGTAAAGGTAAAGACCAAAGAGGAGGTATATGGATGCGATATATGGAGGAGAAGATTTAACGCTTTAACTTTAGGTCATATATATCGGCCTTAGCGAAAGTGAGCCGTTCCACCCTGCCTGTTTGGACATGCATGTCTGTGGTATTGACAGAAATCGACCCCTACAGTTTCTTTTTTTTTTGACAAAAGAGCAAACTCTTCTGTTGCAGCCCTCAGTAGTTTGTTTGTTTATAAATGTTTCACTGTCCAGTCACATTCTTTTCATTTCAAGTGTTGCTCCTACAGGGTGCTTGGAACACTTGTAGATAAAAGGATGACTTAACAATCCAGAACATAACGCATGACATCCTTCAAAAAAAAAAAAAGTGCTTTTTCCCTCGAGCCTCTTCCTGGAGTGCTAAAGCTGATATGAGATATTGTGTCGAGACACCTAATCGATTAATAGTGCACTTAGACTCGGTAATTAACAACTATGGAGAAGTAAAGGAAACGTTCGAGTCTGTAAACTGCTGTCTTTTTTAAAAACATGTCCTCTCATGACATCAGCTACTGCAGGAATGACCAGAATAATTAGAAAGACTGTAGAAGGAAGTGTAATTAAGAGAGCATGCAAGTGAACAGTTCCATCAGCGATTAAACCACCGGGACATGTCATTCTGAATTCTGTCTAGAGCTGGGCCTGATTCTCCAGAGGAAAGACAGTTAGTTTGACCCTTATGTGGGCATTTCTGTCTCTTTAGTCATGGCGCCTGCTTAAATGAGTCATTTTGATTATAATGTGTATGTTTATACTTTAGGGTTTAGTAAACTGCGTCATAAAGCTATTTATATAGAAAAAAAGAAAAACAAGATATGTACAATTTTATACCATATAGTAGGGCTGTTACGATTATCAAATTTGGGTGACGATTAATTGTCAAAGAAATAATCGCGATTAAGACTTAATTGCGATTATTGGCCGTTAACCATTAATTCAGTTAGTGCGGTTCATTTGGGTAAGTGTGACCACCAGACATTAGAACCCTGGTGCACACCAACATGGACCAATTATATTTCTTCATGTCCTCAATTATTACATCCATATACCTCCTCTTTGTCTTCTGCATGGTAGCTTCATCTCTAACATCCTCCTACCAATATACTCACTATCCCTCCCATGTACATGTCCAAACCACCTCAATCTAGCTTCCCTGACTTTCTCCCAAAAAGATCTAACATGAGCCGTCCCCCTAATGAACTCGTCTTCTTTTCTTTCTGTACACAACTGTTTTATAGAGGAAGTGGTAGCGTAGTGGTTAAGGTGTTGTACTGCTAATTGGAAGATCGGGTTCGATTTCCAGCACCACCAAGCTGCCACCGTTGGGCCTCTAAGCAAGGCCCTTAACCCCGAAATGCTTTATAAGGAGATAAATGTAGGTTGCACCGTCTACACTCTGCAAATGGAATCTACTTATATAGATCTTTTGAGTTCTCAGCTGCTAAAATGAAAAACATATATACCTGCACATGAGGCGTGTGTTTAATCCAGTACACTGCATCTTTTACCATATACGGCAAAATATACGCCACAAAAGCCGACCAATCAGATTCTGCCTTTTGGTTCAGTGTTTTTTCTGTTCGGCGTCCAAAATGCCAGTGTGAACGTTTAGCGTTTTTTCATGTACCCCAAAGGTTAATAATAGCCTGGCCCTTGGGGTAATTATTTATTTAGGAGATAATGGTTTGATTATTGATTAATTTTTCCCCCATTTATATCTTGTCTCTGTTTTAGTTTTATTATTATTATTTTTTTCTTTGCTGTCCCTATAGTTTTTATTGTCTTCTCATTATAGTTTCTCATCCTTTAGGCCAGAAATCTTTCTCTCTCTCTCTTTTTCCCCCCTTTCTCTCGCTGTCTTTCTTTCTCTATCTGTCCTCTCCACTAAGTGTTTGTCATCCTCTGATAAAGCTGCACCCTATTACAGGCTGTTGTCTGCTGTTGAGGGACCGTTCGGCTCTCTCAGGCCAAAAACTCAATCAGAGCCTGTTCTCTCCCAAAATCCCTCCTCACTTTTAAAATAACAGTTTCCTATTCCTCCGAAATATCAGATCTCCTTTCATTCCCCCGCCATCACGCCTTTCTCTTTTTGCGCTTACTTTTCTAGGCTAATTTTAAAAAGGAAGCTACGTTATATGGCCGGAAGTATGTAGATGCCCCAGTAATGAAGAACCCATTCCAGAACTTTCTGCACCGACGTTCCTACATTTACCATTATAAAAGCCTCCACAATTCTTTATCTTACGGCCGTGGTGAGATCAGGCTCTTATTCCTCAGTGAACGTAAGGAAGCCCAAATGTAGAAAGGGGTTGAGGTGAGTTGCTTGAGTTCCTCCACTCCATACTTTCTATACCCGCTATCTTTATGCCCAGGGGCATTGCCATGCTGGAACTGGTTCCAGGGTCCTTATTTAAGTAAAAGTAAATAATAAGGGTAAAGCATACTTGGAGTCAGGCCCGGTTCTTGCCAACCA